>ML786222.1:408852-428538 GCA_009831015.1 Picea engelmannii | reverse complement strand
TAATATGAACAACATAAATAATAAGCATTAATCACACATAATATATACACAGAGACAGATTTTCACAAGGAATCCCATAAAGGGAGAAAACCTCTTCTTCTTTGAAATGATAGGTAGTCTTTTAAGTTCTGTACATCATCTATGTTTCAGCACCAACTCAAGGTGAGGCTACTACCTCTGTTTTACAAGATCCAACTTGTTGAGAGAACCAAATCTCTAGTTTCTCTAGCATGGACTAGAAGGAAGCACAAACTCCCTGAGTGTTCCAGCATCGACTGGATGGAAGCACCTACTTCCACTTATACAAGAACCAACTTGTTTGAAAGCACCAACTCTCTAGTTTCTCTAGCACCCACTAGAAGGAAGCACCAACTCCCTGAGTTTTCCAGCACTGACTGGATGGAAGAACCTACTTCCACTTATACAAGCACCAACTTGCATATAGAAAACTATGTGTTTTCCCAAGCACCACCCTGCCACCCTGTTTTCTAGCCACAACTAGATGGAAGCTACAACTCCTAATAATTAAGCACCAACTCGAATATCAGAGGACCACAGTCCTCCCTAGCACCACCCTACCTCCCTGATTATAAATAAATGATTGAATAACCAACAACACAGATAAATCAATTCTTACCACTTCTTCTCTATTCTATAAATCTAGTCTGCTTCTAACTATTCTGCAATTCTTCTCATCCTCTATATGTTCTATAATTATTCTCTGCTTCAAGTTGTTCTACAATTCTTCTCTTGCTTCTATCTATTCCTCATCTGTTACTCATATCTTAGTTTTATCTCACATTGCGCATACTGTCGGTCTCACACTGCGCATACTGTAATTTTCCCTTTCTTACAGTTCAACTCATTTTTCATTTAGAACTTCCAACCCCACACGATCACGCAGTGTTTCTTTTATCCACTTCCCTTTTTAGTTACACCTCAAATCTCCTTAGGCAAAAATGCCCGAGCAACTGAATCGCCAACCGTCCAAGAACCATGATTATGTTCTGCTAATTGAATCGTAACTGAACAGTTAATCATGAAGAGAAACAGTAACCCTTCGATCATATTCTTGATTAACCTGCACCATTGGATTATAAATGATGGGTCTCGCGCTTACTCCATATTCCCACTAGTTGTGACCACGGACCTAAATAAAATGCCTTTCACATTTCGCATTTCAGCATTTCGCGATTTCACATGTTGCGAATTCTTGTTGTGGGGCATATTGACTCTCCAAGTCACGATCTCCAAAACTCCATGTCACGATTTCGCATTTTGGCATTTCACGATTTCGGCAATTCTTGTGATGAGATATCTTGACGCTCCATTAGGCCTAAATAAAATGCCTTTCGCATTTCACATTTCGGCATTTCACGATTTTGCATGTCTCGAATTCCTGTTGCGAGGCATCTCGACTCTCCAAGTCGCGATCTCGGAAACTCCATGTTGCAATTTTGCATTTCGGCATTTCACAATTTCGCATGTCGCGAATTCCTGTTGTGAGGCATCTCGACTCTCCAAGTCGTGATCTCTGAAACTCTATGTCGCAATTTCGCATTTCGGCATTTCGCAATTTTGATAATTCTTGTGATGAGATATCTTGACGCTCCATGCCGCGATCCCTGAAACTCTGAAACTCCATGTCACGATCCCTGAAACTCCATGTCGCAATTTCGCATTTCGGCATTTCACGATTTCGCATATCATGATTTCGAGAGGTTAGGGAACCCCATTGCTTTGACTTTTCAGTCAACAAAATGACTATCTTTTGCCACGTGTCCTATGGACCCAATGGTCCAGATCTTATCGTGATTTTTAAACTTCATAGGCCTTCATCATGTCTGATCAATGGTCAGATCAATCCTCGATCCGACAGCTAGGATTATTTCACGATTTCGCATATCACGAGTTAGAGAGGTTAGAGCACTCCTTCCTTTGAGCACTTAGTCAACGAAATGCTAATCTGTAACCACGTGTCCTTCTTGAAGATGGATGGTCCTCCTGCTTTCAATATTTTGTAAGCCCTCTTCACCTTGCACTTTAAAGAACGTACAGGTTCTCCTAGATCCAATGTCGGTCGGACCTCGAGCTCAGATCTGATGCATGAGATTTGTTCTCTTCTACTGCGCGCTCCTCCTATCTAAATTCAGATCTGACGGTCATTGGGAAATCTAAATGGGATCCAACGATCATTGTTTCTCTTCACTATTGAACTTTCCATTGCCATGCTATTATCGTTGCGTTGTTGATCATGATCTTTTCCATCAATGACAAACATGCATACTCTACCTTTGTCTGAAAACATGCCAACACAGTCACATCAGCCTCTTCAGTTGATCCTTCAACCTTTACAACAACATCATTTATGTCAAACAATCTCTCGAAAGGGTTGTGCCCCTTTGGAATATGGTTGCTAGGAAGCTGAACAATATGATGGTTAGCAATCTTATTCATAAAAACATCAGCATGAGGGTTTCTTCATAATCCTAATCATGGATGATATGCATATCAGAAAATTCATCCACAGGCTGAAGGATTTTTTTTTATCTCAATATAATCCTCAAATACCTTCCAATGTTTGACATTGTCAGGAATAGAGGGTCTATATTTTATCTCTACCTCATATTTGAGTTTGGGGGGCAAAGGGACCTTAAAATTAATTGTTGAGACTGCCAAGGAATCTGCCACAGAGTTATCCTCCCTTGGAACAAATGAAAAATTAAAATCCAAGAAGAAACTGTCAATCATATCCCATACCTCATTTCTATAGGCCCTTAACCTCGGGTGCTTATCCTGATACAAATTTTTGACTTGATGAACAATCAGCTCAGTGTCTCCAAACACAACTAGCTCCTCAATTTTCATGTCTTTGGCAACTCTCAAACCCAAGACAAGAGCCTCATATTCTACCATGTTGTTTGTTGTTTTAAATTCCAACTTGCAGGATAGAGATATGGTCTCTTAGGTGGGGGAAATAAAAACTACTCTAGCACCAGCATTTTCCTTAGAAGAGGCTCCATCAAAAAACATTTTCCACATAGAGGTCTTAGGGGGAGGCTCTTTACAAAAGGTAATAGGTTTCTTTCTAATTTCAATAGGAGGCTGAGGAACATCAGAGAATTGTAAAATATTGGTTCCTAAATCAATATCGACTAAGAAAATGGGGTGGTTGATGGGATTGGCTTCATCACTGATAATGTAGGCAAGTTGTGCTTCTCTATAAAGCCTTCTATGTTCCCCTCCGAACACAGGAATGGTGGCATATGATATATCCATCTAAAAATTTCCCCCTAGTCTTTTGATCCATGATCTAGACAAAAGCATCCCAAAATTAGGAGGAACATCAGCTACCACTATATCCATGACTACACTCTTCATTGGAAATTGGAACAAGGAGATGACCAGGTCTTTAATAACCCCGATGCATTTCACTTTCCTGGAATCGAATGAATACAGGTCATGGTAGGTTTTTGTAACTTCCAACCCCAACTCATCCATGAAAATTTTAGGCATAATATGGTGAGATTCTCCTGAATCCATCAAGCAATTGTGAAACACCTTATCATGTATGTTCAATGATGTATAAAAGGGAGGTGAGGAATCATATCTATCCTCTACCAAAGGGCCTAGTATAACAGTTGGCATTTCATCTTGAAGGTTTACTTAGTATGTGGGATGAGACGAAGGTTTGAGCTACCACACTTTGGAGAGGCACCTTCTGAACTCCTCAAACTCGATCAACCCCAAAAGAGGTACAAGGATCCTAATATTTTGAAACTCCTGCTCTAAGATATATGAGGAGGGAGGCTTCAGAATCTCCTTCACTTCTGGGATAAGGCTTATGACCACTCATGGGGGATCTTACACCTTATTTTCTTTACTTTCGTATGATACCTCTTTAGCGCGCTTCTTAGTTCTGGTAGGTTGGTCAAAAATATCAATCTTCCCTTCTTTCTTTTTTGACCTCAGATTATATCTATTTGGATGATTGCTAGTGTTTTAACCTTTGCTCAACTCATTTAATTGACTATCCATGAGAGACTCCTGATATGAAACTTGGGTTAAATGAGGAAATGAGGAGGTGTCCCCAAGACAATGAATTTCAGGATCAAGCTCTTCTTCCTCTCCTTCTTTGTTAGTAACAAGGTTATTTTGGAGAGGAGATTGAATTTTTTGATCATCTCTATCTCTGTTTCCTTGGTCTCTTTGGATGATTTGGGGGGCATTGTTTGGTCTTTTGAAGCTACCCCTATTATCATAATTTTGGGGATACCTATAGCTCTGGTTTTCTTCCAACTTCAACCTTTCCACCTCAGTAGAAAGTTATTTTATCAGCCTAGCTCTTTCATCTTCTAGGGGGTGGGCAACAGAGGAATCAAAGGCTAAGCTTTAGATTTACCTCTTCTCATGTCTCTATCGGATTTTCTCCTGAGTTTTTCTACCGTGAGTAGATTGGATTCTACTTCAAGGGTTGCTTCTTGCATATGAACCAACGAGGTGGCCCTTATCTCTCTCAACATGAGGAAAAAATCAAGGTCAAAAGAACTAACATAGGTAACCTTGGCCGAGGTTTCAATAGGTTTTATTTCAAGGGGAATCTTACCATACATCCTATTGAATCTTTTTGAGAAATCTGAAACAAATTCCCCTTCTTCCCTCTTAAGCGCCACAAACTCTGTAATATAATAAAGAAAATATTTTTTATCCCCCCAATGTCCTAAAAATGTATCCTCTAGGGCTTGAATCCCATCAATAGATCCGGGGGCCAAGCCCCTAAACCATTTCCTAGCCTCACCATTAAGGCTATGGAAAAAAAATATCATCCATACATCCTGATTCGAGATTTCATGATTATCTACAAAACTATAAAAGGCTTCAAGGTGTTCCTTTGTAGTTATGCTTTCCTCCCCCATGAACTTGGGAAACACCTTAAGGTAGCCTTCAGCCAGGAGATCATTCAAAGGTTGATGTAAGACGAGAGGGTTGTATCTAGCAGCCACTATGTCAGCTATTCTATCTCTAGGTGGATTAGCACCTGCCATTGGGATGTGAACTAGAGGAGAACCAGGAGGAGATGGAGCTGGGACAGGTACGAATGTAGTTGTGTGTCTAGGAGAAAGAGGTGATGACTGAGTGTTGGGGGAAAACACTACAGGGCTCGAGGGGACATAAGTTTCCCCTTATCTAAATGCAGCAAATCTAATAGGGGGAGGAGTAGTAAAGCCTGCAGTGGGAAAATATTCTGAGTTCTTGGGTCTAAACCACTGTACAATATCACGGGAAATAGGGGTGTCGAAGCTTTCTACTTGTAAACCAAGCTAGGAGGGGAGAAATCAACAGGAAAACTCCCAAAATTTAAAATTCTTGAAACTCCAACAAATGGTAGAATAGGAGAACTAGAAGCAGTTAATGGAGTTTTTAAAGAAGGATTATGTAAATTACTAGAATGGCCTGGTATAGAAGTTGAGGTACCTTCTTGAGAGGTCTTTCCTTTTCTGATAATTTTCTCTGGGTCAGCTTCCGGTGTCTCTATAGGCAGTTGTGGAGTGGACCTCGTGTGTCTTCTTTTGGGAGCCATAACTGAAACAGTGTAGTTTCTAGGTGCAAGTTGCAATATTCAAGGTATTGATTTATGATGCACCTTCAGAATCAAAATTTCTTTGTCGTTCTTACCCAAGGAAATGTCTTCAATTCGTTCCCCGACAACGATGCCATGAAGGTCAGCACTGAGAGTCACCCTCAGATTGCAGGAGGATAAGCCCAGTACCCATCAGAGTTTTTGGTGGATGTTGGTTTTATATGAGTGGAGGTCAATGGAAAAAACTCAATATATGAATGATGTTCAACATGAAACTCAAAAAGAAATGCACAGGGAAGTGAGGGTCACATTAACTTCAGTCAGTGAATTGAGTTTAAGTGTGAGAAGAGGGAAGACTTAGTGAGAAAGGTGAACAAGACTGCTATGAGCATCAGGATTTCAAGTAGCTTGGAGAAGGAAAACTTAGACTCAAGATCACTCTTGAGCACAAGCTTCAGACACTAAAATATGTCCAAACAACACAGTCACAAAAGCACAATGACCAAACCTACATCACAATGCAGCTACGACAACTCGACTAGATCCTCCATGCCCGATCCATTCAGTGTAAGAGGGAGAAAGATAACAAGGGATCTGACTAAAATTGGTCACGATACCACTGTAATAAAACCTACATTACAACAACATAACAACCCTCGACTAGATCCTCCATTCTTGAGTGTTTTAGCACAGTTTTTACAGAGAGATGAAAAGAAGTTGAATTCTATTAACATGAAAGTCTAAAATTTGATACATAACCAGAGAACAGTTATGGCATCAAAACATTACAAAATAGGGAGCTCTACTCAACCAATTGATGACCCTAAAAAAATATTAAAACTATCTATTTATACTCAGAACAATTTACCACCACCAAGAGTGTGACCTGGTCACAACAATCAAAGCTTTACGTCAGCGAGTTCTTCTATCGGACTGAATGTGCAACCCTCTGTCAGACGCAAGCTCAGATCAACATGGTCTTTGCAGGAAAATATGCCCACAGGGGTACCATGGGATGACGATTCATTCCCCACGGTCGGACTTTCCATGCCTTCCATTTATGGAGTGATTCTAGGTTTCAACCACCAACTCTATTTTCATTAACTGCCTTCATGCGCTGTTCTTGGATAAGATGTTATACGAGCATGTGATTCTGGGGTTGCTCAAAAGTGGTTTAGGTTTAGACCGCTTTTGGGCCTGCAATCCATCACCTTTCACCACGTAGCACTTTCACTTTACCATGGTTTCAATTGCAGAACCGCTCAAGAAAATTATCGCTCGAGCATGTTACGTCCCCGCAATGAACTGTGTCCCTAGATCTGGTCCTGATCTGAGATCTGGACGCATTTTCTAGATTTAGCGCTACTACCAAGCTTAACCGCCTGCCAACTTTAGAATCTGCCAAACTGTTCCCTGGGGGAAGGGGATGCTACTTTTGACATTGAACAATAATACCTCTCGGAGGATGATCTGACGTGGAGGTTTGATGTCATCATGTTGATGCATCATGAAAGAGAAGGGACACATGTCACTAATAAAGAAGCGAATAATATGCCCACGACTGCCTAGATTGAGTGCCACATGTCATTGTTGGATAGGTTCCAGGTGTCACAACCGACGAGTACGCCACACGTCTACACTGATGACTACCATGTACTCTCTTAAATCGATGACTAAGATCTCCTTCGGGTCTCTGGGATCTGGGAAAATGAAAATGAAAACTTATTTTTTCCCTGAAGAAAAACATCTAGAGTTAAGGATCTAACAACGTGTGGCCTCCAGAGATCGACGACTTAGATCCCTTCGTGGCTCCGAGCCTCGGACTTCTCAATATTAAACCTTTATTTTCCTCAAGCAAATTCGTCGAAGGTAAAGATCCTATGGTGTGTGGTCCCTGGATTTGGACGACCGAGATCCACTTCGGGTCTCCGGGCTCTGGGAGAATCAAAACTCAAATCTCGTTTACCTTCAGCTGCTTTTACCCAGAGTTGTCAATCTATTGACACGCATCCTCTTGAATCAAATGGATGAGAATTACTTTGGGTCTCCGAACTCTAGGAAAATCAAATCGCAAACCTCCTCTGCCTTCAATTGCTTTTACCCGAAGCTATGGATCTGTTGACGTGTGGCCCCGTCAATGGATGGTTGAGATTCACTTCGGGCCTTTGGCACTTCTGGCTTCAGGAGTTCAACTCTTCGGCACTTCGGCACTTCGGGAACTTCAGGCACTTCGGCACTTCAGGCTTTGTCCCTTCAAGACTTTGACTCTTCGTCACTTCGAGACTTTGGGCACTTCGAGACTTTAGGCACTTCGACACTTCGGGCTTTGCCCCTTTGGGAAATCCGCGCACTTCTCATTTCAGTACTCTCGAAGCTCATTTCCCCAAATACTTGGATTGAATGCCACCTATCCCCTTTAAGATCTACAACTCATGCTTGTTTCAAGACTTCAGAATTTTCCCTTCGCTATACTTGGTGCAATTTTGATATTTTGAATTCTCGCAAGCCACTGATCTAAACTCCTCGTGGGATCTTCGTTGTTGAAAACTGAACCCGCCTGTTGCTTTCATTTCAAGCCCGAAATAGACTTCCATGAAAGTTGTGCCTAGTGTCCATGGCTACGACCTGAGTGAACAAGGAGTTGGATGACTTGCTGTGGGCTAGGGAAAATAGAGAGAACGGTGACTGAAACAAAGGAGATGAGTGTTCATCCTTAGAGAAAAAATAGAGAGGTTTAGGGCCAACACTTCCTTCAGGTAAGACGTCAAGGGGAATCGGGGTGCTTGAACAAAAAGGGGAAAACAAAAAATGACTTTAACAATCGAAGGGGAAAATTCAAGATCTGGCCTGCGAAAAGGAGAGAGACAAGGAAAGGATACAAACTTAGGTAAGAACCACAAAATCACAAGACTCTAACAAGTTCATGTGATAACAGATGAAATTGTAGATTTTAGTGATTAAAATTATATATTCAATATGAGTTTAAGTTTATGAAAGTGTTGAATTCATTTATACTTTCAAAAATACAATTTAAAATTTATAATTTCACCAATAATTAATTTACCAGATTTTAAAGTTATACATAGATACATAGCCCCCATTTTTTTTGAGTTAAACAAAGAATACAATATTTTGAAATTGAGGTTATACATAGATACATACATATTTTGCAACCATTTTTTTGGTTAAACAAATAGTACAATATTTTGAAAAGTGTAAAAGATATTGGAGCATAGATGGATACTGGCATAAAGAGTACGATGACTATCTTATTAAAATTTAGAAAAAAAAAATATTTTTTTAATTATTTTTTTAAAAGCTTTAGTACAATATTTTGAAAAGTGTAAAAGATATTGCAGCATAGATGCACACTGGCCTAAAGAGTACGATGACTATCTTATTAAAATTTGGAAAAAAAAACTTTTATTTTTTAATTATTTTTTTAAAAGCTTTTTAGATGTAAATAATTTTAATATAATGGGTTAATGATCAAATTAATTTGATTTCTAATGAATTTGTATTATTTAATAAATTAATAAAATAAATATATTGAATTGAATATTATAAAAAAAAAATTAAAAAAAAAAATAATTTTTTTAAATATAAATTTTAATTTTTAATTGATGGATAATTATGATTTGATTATAGTTTAAATATTTTATTTGTTAGATTTTTTAACAATTTTTTTAAAATTCTAAGAATTATTGAAATTGTGAATTGAAATTATTGAGTTTATATAATTTTAAATGTTTTTTAATATGTTAAATTCATTTATACATTCAAAAATACAATTATTAAATTATCTAAAAAATATAAACCATAAAACATTTAAACTTATATAATTTTATGATGATTACAATCTCTTCTCTTATGCAATGCAATGCCAGGGTACAATCCACATTTGTTGATTTATCTAATTATGTATATGTGTCTTTTGATATCTATTAGGATGATAAGTTAGGATGATACCTTTGCCGTCAACTTTTTATAGTTTTACATTAGAGCATAAATCTCAACATTTATAATTTCATAATAATAATTTATATATTGTATTTTATTTTTTTAATTTCAACTTTTTTTCATCATTTTATAAGTTTATATTTATAAAATTATTTGTTTTTTTATCTTTTTATATCAAATAAATATATAAGTTTCACATAAAATGGTGTTACATGTTTTATTAACGTTGTAAAACTCTTTTTCTAAACCATGATTATATTTAATTATTATGTTTTATGTAATTGTATTTTGTTTGATTGAAATGTTAACTAGCTAATTGATGGGTAAAGCCTTGAAAGTATCCGTACCACTAGAGGAAAGAGTGAAGAAACCTATTGAAGGGGGTTTCATTATCCTAAAATGACCCAAATCTCCTTGTTGATATATTATTTTGGAAATATTCATATTATTTCCCTTATCCCTGATTTCAAGACAAATCAATTAATGACAAGGGTTTGGTAGTTGAACAACCATCCAACCCCATGAATATAGGTATGGGAAATCTGGCTAGGATAGCAGAAGCTTCTAGCCAAAGGTACAACAGAGTACCAATCCTGCAGGCCCAAATTAACCTGCGAGTTCCTTTTGACAGAAGGAAGAGGACAGGTCGAGAACCTTCCTACGTGGGGCATGCAAGAAAAGAATGCACATGAGTGTAGATAGAAAAAGAGGGAGACCAGACTAGAGTTTTGGGGTATGAGAAGAAGAATAGTATTCTCTTACCAAAAATTGCCCTGAGAACCTAAGAGAGATTCCTTGGTGGTATCATCGCTTAGCACAGGGGTGGCCTGCTACCGAAGTGATTGAGCACATAGAGCCTGTGGTTGGGTGGAAAGGAGTTCATCCATAGTCAATTGGTCACCTACATCTTGTAAATAGATCAATATCTTTATACTATATGTAATTGAATTGAAATGTATGGATGGATGTCTGTATTTGTAAACACGAACATGTATGATAATGTATCTGTATGGAATTGCATGTGTAGTGCATATCTAAGCAGGAGGACCTTGCATTCTGTCTTGAATGATTAAGGAACTATACAAATGGTTGAGGGAATCAAATCCTCGTTTGAATGCCAAGTAGTAGGCTTAGTGCTTGTTGTGAATTGTATTAAGATACCAGAGAAACCCTGAAATGGTTAAGTCCTTATTCAGACTATCACTCTAAAAGAAATCCCCTGTTTGGGTTAAGAAACCTTAAGTCATGTATATACCTCTTGTGTTGAACTAGAAGAGTTGTAGGATGCAAATATTCATATGAGGTAGGAGAAGAATGCCTCAACTGTTTTCCAAGTAAGGTGAAGGCCAAGAAGGCTTGGTAAAAATCTTAGAAAATCCTTAGAAGAAATATTTGACCTGCTAAGTCTTGGATCAGACTGTTAAACCTAAGAAAACCCTTTGTTTTTCTTCGGAAAGATTGTAACCATTGATTCGACTCAATGTTTTTCTCCTGACCATTGGTTTGGGAATGCAACCATTGGAGTGCTTGGGCACAAGGTGGGGTGAGAGTCTGATGGGAGAAGCTTTGAGCTAACAGGAGCTATTGGGTCCATCAAAGAAAGGTCTCTGTGAATCCTTTACTGTTGATGTTGGTCATAAGTTGGTTGGGGGAATGGTCATAGAATTGGTCAAGCACAGGGACACAGTGGAACTCCAACGAGGGGCACTCTCATTTAATGACGACTGTTGAATCGTTAGAGTATCAGAGGCTGAGAAATTGTGACCGTTGATGGCACTATAAGTCTGACGGAGGCTAAGATATCGCAGTGTTTGAGTGCAGGGTTGCACTAAGGCTCTGAAGGGGGAGGCTCCAAATAAAAAAGGACCATTTATTTGTTAGAGCATGTGCCAGAGAGAACCAGGAATGTTGATATCATCTCTCAACCTATCGGAAGGTGAGGCTATTTAAGAGCCAATGTGTCCAAAAGATGATGCTTGTCAACCTGTAACTCGTGGAAAGGATCGAGGGTGAGTCCCTGCTAGTTTTAAGTCTAAGGATAGGTTCCTTAATCATATCCCTCAGATCTATTGGTTGAGAGCATCTCGACCATTCATCGGAGGGGTGCTAGCCAGATTAATTTGCAGTCCCAGAGGAGATACACTTCGATGGGAGGAACTTTGAAGAGATAACTAGAGTTATCAATCAAAAAGTGAGAAAGAGGCCTAAGTCATAGATCTTCATATAATCTCAGGAGGGATTTTAGTGCCTAATGTCTCGATAGGGAAAGGTTACAGGGAAAGGTTTTGACCTTCCCTCGTAAGCTTAGAGCATAAGAGGATGATGTCACTCAACCAATGTACATTGGAAAGGTGTCAATACCTAGATGGATGAGCCAAGTGCTTGGTGATGATGTGTACACCACGTTGGTCCATGAGGAAGGTCCATGTGTCATGGTGATTTGGAATTTTGAGGGAGTGGTTCGTGGCATATCACAAGTGCCATGTGTCAAGCCAAGTGAGAAGTACATGATGGCTATAGTAACCAAGGTGGCAGGTGAGTGGACATATCTCCATCGTTGATCGGAAGGTACTTCCATAGGGATGTCTGAGTGTGGAATTTCTAAGGGAACCAGACGGAGGGACTCCAAGAGTTTATATGGGTCATAGATCAACAAATAGGTGAGATTCAATCTCATTCGTGGATCGTTGTGGCTCCTACCTGTTTGAATAATGTGAGGATGAGGATGAGGGAGTTAACCACCATGCGAGTTAGAGACTCCAAATCAATCAAGGTCATTGATTTCCCAATTTCAAGGACTGTCAGATCTATTGGAGTGTGCATTGATCAGAGTGTGCTAGTCGAAGTGAAATGTGAATCTGATAGAGAAAATTCCAATGGAAAAGAAATCCATTGAGTGAATCTCAACAGTTGATTCGGAGGGCCTGATGGGCCAAGTGGGAGGCACCATTTCAATGTTTCATCAGATGGAACAGGCGACAGAGAGCCATGTGGATGCCACATGGTAGTGAGGTGGCTTTTGACCAATGAAGGCCTAATGAAATTTAGAAGGCAATAACTTTTTATCCAGATCTTAGTTTTGAGAATGGTGGCAGTCATTGGAAGGATCTTGATGAGCAGAAGACAATGGTGTCCTCAAGAAAATATTTGAGGTGATTGAGGAAAATAAAAATTTTAATACCCCATCCCTTAAAAAGGTACTTAGGGGGTTGGGTGTCTTACAAAGCGGTATCAGAGCAGATTTCAAACACTAGGCTTGGATGGGCCAAAGAACAATCATAAGACTGGTATATCAAGGCTAATATGATCCTATTAGAAAGAGTTTCTCTGCGTTAAAAAAAATTGTTTATTATATGCACTAACTGTTGGAGAAGGAGGACTGCAACTTGAAGTTTTGTTTTAATAATTTTGTAAAACAGAAAATTTTACGTGTTGATATGCATAATGAGAATTATGTTTTTGCTTTAGTAAGACCTGAATGTGAATGGTTGTTTATATAAGGGCTAAAACCCTTATGGAAAATTCCTTGTGGTTAAAGGAATTTAGAATGGATTGATAGAATCTTGGGTGGTATTAATTACTGCCTAAATAAAAGACTAAACCATGTATATGTAATTCCTCATGATCAGAGGACTAATGGAAAATTGTAAGGTCGGTTCCTTGACCTATACTGATTTGAAGATGTAGCTAGGGTAACCTAATTAAGAAAAATAAAGAGGCATTCTTTGGACTGTTGATAGTCCTTATAAAATAATCAAGTGATATGAGCGTATGAGCCAGTTTATGAGCTCATGGTTGTAACAAGAAAATGCATAGGCCTATTAACCTGAATGCATGTCTATGTATATGAATGTCGGAGACAGGTAGTTGGAATACATATGCATTGTAGGAATGGGTAAAAGGCTTGGTGCACAAGGATATGTTGTAAGGCATTTGAAAATGATTGAGCATGTATATAAAGTGCATACCGACTTAGAATAGTATATTACCGACTGCGAGGTATAGGGTGTTGATATTATGGTAGTTGCGGGAGGTATTTACCTCCACGTGTAACCCTAACGAGAATAGAATATTCTGGGAAGCAAGAAGAAACCCTAAAGCATTGGACATAACCCTAGAATACAAGTCGACTAAAGGAAATATTTAATATTAAGTGTTTAGCCTCCAGAACGAGAAGTCATCCTAGAGAACTCAGGAAAAACAACATATATATAGGAAGATAGATCTCATTTGGTACACACAACTCTAAACTGCAGAAATGTATAAGTGTGCACTACCGAAACTGGGTAAGTGCACAAGTCTGGGGAGTAGTTGCAACTGCAGTTCCTGCAACCTGTAATTTCTATTTTTCTGGGTTGGACTTTCTGATCAGTCTTGGTTATCTTTTATTGGTGCATTAGCCTTGGTAGGCTATTGATTTTCTACTAGAATTATTCTCTTTGTCAAGGTTAAGGTGCTCAGGGGTGGCTTCATCCTATGGTTGGGTGACAATATTGCTATATTGTCTATGGTTAAATGAGAAAATCTATTATTTCTAACAGGTTATGGGCCCACACTATCTTTTGATAGTCTAACCACTGGAAGATAGATTGGGAGGATTTTCTCACTTATAGTTGTAGTTGCATTCAAAGTTTTTACTACATCAATGAAACCCTAACCCTCTTATTGAGGCACCTTAAGTGAAGATATTGACCTAATTTATGGATATCTTGGTACACCTTAACCTAGTGCACCTCCTGGTACTCTCAGCAAGCTAAGACGTCAAGTTCGAGTTTTTGGTCAAAGTCAAAGGTTGACCAAGTCAAAACAATTATGACTTACTCTATGAAGTCAAAAAACAAGTTATAAGGGGCTTCTAACTTCAGAGCGTGGAAGACAAGGATTGACCTCATCCTTGCCAAAAATAAAGTGTTGGATATCGTGAAAGGAAATATCGTGGAACCACAGTTCAAAGAAGGAAAAGAGAAGGAACCTCATAACGTTGCAGTTATGGAGAAGTTCAAAGACAATGACATCAATTCTATGAGTATCATAGTGGAATCTATAAAATGCCACTTGATACCCTACATCTCCCATCTTGACTCATCTAAGAATATGTATGATTCCCTAACAAACCTCTTCTCAGTTAGAAACATTGGAAAAGTAATGAGTCTAAAGAATGAGCTTTGTGACATGAAAATGAATGATCATGACAGCATAACATCATACCTTGTGAGAATCTCTCAGTTAAGAGATCAACTACAAGATATTGAAGAAATAATTTCAGAAAAGGAATTGATAAATATAGTACTCAATAGCCTTCCCAAGACATGGGATGTATTTTCCACAAGCATGAACACAAGAAAGGAGTATCCCACATTTGAAGAACTTTGGACTTGTTTTTCACAAGAAGAATCAAGGATTAGCGCAAAAGAGAAATCCCAAAAGAAATACGATGATCAAGCTTTCACAACAAAGTTCAAGAATTTCATAAATAAGAAGAAGTTTGTCTCAAGGAAGAAACCAAATCAAGAAAAGGATATTTCAAATATACAATGCTTCAACTGTTGAAAATATGGTCACTACAGGAACCATTGTCCTGATTTAAAGAAAATGAAGGAAATAGACGAAGCAATAGTTGTCGAAGAAAGAGAACACTCAAAAAAGGCCAAATAGGATAAAATAGACTTCTTCTTCTAAGACAAGGTAAAAATATTCTTCATAATTCTTGTACATACCATGTTTACATAGTTTTGTACATATCTTGCATATCTATTTCTTAGAAGATAAGATGTTCAAAGAGAAACAATACCTATGGAAGAATAACAAGATAAGGATTGCTATCACGATGACTACAAGTCAAGAAATACACATAAAAAGATGAAGTACATTGACAACCCTTGGTAACAATTCCTGTGGAAGCTATTACATAAGTAACAGCGGCAAGATAAGACAAAATCAGAATCAAACTTGAAGAAACCTGGAAGAAGTAAAAACAGAAAGAAGTCAGCAATCAAGAGGAAATTAGAAAAAGACTTGTGACACTTTTCATGAAGCAATAAGGATGTAGACGGAAGTGTGGAATCTCTTAGATGGAGGGAGACAATTATATAATTCCAAAAGAAGAGAATGAATTCATGCATGAAGCAAGGATTAGGAGGGAGCTAATCATAAATAATATGATCCATTGAGGATTATGAAATATCTATCCATGTTCCCATTGATGGTAGTAGCCATGAAAAGCAACACATGTTCAGTTTGACTTTAGAAGAAGTCTTCTTTGAAAAGAAGCCTTAAAATATCCTTGGTTGTCCATCTACATCCATGATCCCATGATGAAGGGAAGAATTTGGAATCTTCAAGGTATGGAATATATAGAAAACTCCATGGACCCAAGAGCTAAAGAGAAACATAAGGAAGAACATGAAGATTCTGAGAGAGAAACAAAAGGCAGAAGAACCAGACATTATATCAAGAATCACAAGACTACCAGCTTGGTTTGCACCCACTAGAAGAAATCAAGCAGAAGAAATGGAAGTTGTGATGAAGAATAGTGTATGAAATACTTATGAATGGAAGCATTGTGAGAATCAGAGCTAGAGGTTCTCCCAAATGGAGGGAGAAGATTATGATGATAGCTTGTTCTAGTAACCAGACATACCTCTACATGAGCCATTATATCTTCTGCAATATCCAAGGGTTGGAGTTTACATTAGATGAATGTAAGGATTGTTCTCCTCAAAAAAGTAATTAAACAAGAAGTGTATGTAGAGAAACCTTAAGGTTTTGAGGTATACCAGAAAGAGACCCTTGTATGCAGATGGAAGAAGATATTGTATGGATTCAAACAACTTGGTGCGGAGCCTCTCATGCACAACATAAACATGGTGAAAACTTTCTATAATAGAGATAATGTATTAGAATGGTTACTTAGAAGTTCAGGATGATGTATTGCTAATCCATGACAAACTCTCATGATGACAGAAGAAGTGCTACTTGAATATGTTTCAGTTTGAGTCTTTCCACAATGTCATGAGCTAGCGGGAAACAAAAGTGTTGAATTCAACCATGATATACTGTAATGATTAGAGCCATATGAAGCCTTCAGAGAAAACCAGTGTTCCAGACAGACCGAAATACATTGAGATCAAGCATTACATTCTCCATGATGAAGTCCAGAAAAGAGAAGTGGTTCTCCAATATATCTCCACAGATGAGAAGATAGAAGATATTTTGGTAAAGCCTCTGTACAAGATGAAAAATTTTGTGTACTCAAGAAACAATATGGAGCTCGTGGAGACGATTTTCGTATTGAAAAAGGAAGATATTACTCCCAGGTTGGGAGGAAGCACTGATGTGTTATTGATTTATGGAAAGCCATTTTTCAGTTTGAAAAATGGTCCAGGATGAGAAATTCCTTTTCAGTTCGAAAAGTGGTTTGAGATTTCTGACAGGCATGCATTTTCCAGTTTGGAAAATAGTCCAGATTGAACAATCATTTTCGTAATGAAAATGGTTAGATAGATTGTTGTGCTCGTGGAGATGATTTTCGTATTGAAAAAGGAAGATATTACTCCCAGGTTGGGAGGAAGCACTGATGTGTTATTGATTTATGGAAAGCCATTTTTCAGTTTGGAAAATGGTCCAGGATGAGAATTTCCTTTCCAGTTCGAAAAGTGGTTTGAGATTTCTGACAGACATGCATTTTCCAGTTTGGAAAATAGTCCAGATCGAACAATCATTTTCGTAATGAAAATGGTTAGATAGATTGTTGTTGTACCATAGACATCGATTCCCCTTGTGGCCAATGTGGCGGAATGATCTAGGACAGTCATTCTTCTTGGTAGTCACTCTGAGTAGTGGTCAAGTAGAATGGTCCACCTCGTTGGCAAGTCATTCTTTCGAAGTTCACAGTTGTGAGAAGTTTAGAATAATGGTTCGTTTTGGAGGTTGGTGCAGGACAGTGATTTCCATTAGGAAATGGTCCAGACTGTCATTCCCTAGGGAAAACTCATTCTCTCCAGGTTACACTATGTTTAGTGCTGAAGGAATGGCCCAGTTAAGTGAATGGTCTAGGTTCAACAATCAGGGACAGGCATTCCCTGGGGAAGAATCATTCTATCTAGGTTGCACTATGTTTAGTGCGGGAGGAATGGCCAAGTTAGGAAAATGGTCTGGGCTCATAAATTAGGGACAATTATTCTTCTATGCTTGAGAAGAATAGTCCAGATAGCCCATGGCTAATATTTTACTTTCTGAGGGAAGATGCTCTTATAGATATCACAGATGTGAGTAGAAGAATGGCCCAAATAACTCAATTTCTATCATGATATTGTTTTATGTGTAGGTTGATATCAAATGATATGATTGCTATGAAGACTGTATGTCTATGGACAGTAGATGTATGCTACTATGGTGGATTGTTACACATTATTTTCTTCATCCCTATGACTGTTAATGATGTAAACCCATATGTTGCCTTCAGAGGGGTCAGTGGCCTGAGTTCTTGAAGAAAGAAGGGAGAAGAACTTTTCCTGAGAAAAGAAGTTGCATTATCCTTTGTAAAAACCCTATTAAAGAGGATGTTCATAGGTTGCTATATAGGCAGGGTGCGAAAATACCTGATCTTCGCAAGTTGCACCATATATAGGTCACAAAGTGTTCGTAGGTTGCTATATAGGCAGGGTGCGAAAATGCTCATACGTGGGAAAAATGAGCATGTTCTCGATGCTTCTAGAAGGAGAAACTTCCATGGTGAGGTGACATCCAAATGGTTTGGATCTTACTCGCTTTCATGATTTAGTGGGATCATCCTAACCTCCTCACCTTATCCTCTTCAACTTATAAAAGGAGAGGAGCTCTCATGGAGAAGGTTAGATTTGGAGCTTTTGGGATTAGCTTAGATTGGATTGAGCTTTGGAAATTGTTAGCTTGGCTAGATGAGCCATTTTGTCAAGATAGATTGTGAATATTATCAGATCTATGCTTTCAAAATTCTTGGAGTGGAAGTGTGTGGGGAATGAAGGACAGTTGGAAGGGACCTTACGACATCAAGGCCATGGTTGTAATCTCTCTTTCACATTTAATATGATTCTTTCCTATAAAGCTTGTTGTGTTTTATTCTATGATTCCTTGATCACATACATAGGTTTATATTGAGTTTATGCTATTACTATCACTTTGGTTGGTTGTGTTCTTTTGAAGGTTCATCATTGTATGAGCATTGGAACGGAGTTAGGATGGTGATGGTGAGAAGAATCGGCATTTAAATGGTATGTCACCTATCCCTCTTTAGTTAATAAATTCAATATCTAAAACTTAAGGAAAGCATCATGTTCTAGTGTGTTTTGTTCTAGATATAGGTGGATCTAGGGAGATCATTTAGTGTCTGCACCTACCGATTTATCCTATAACAAAATTGGTGACTCCACTGGGGAATGGATTGTTTCCTAGTTAGTCTAGTTTCCCTTGCTTTGATTGCCTGTTTTTTGGTTTCTGAGTCTATGGGTGATCCATCCAGACTCTTTGGATCTGAAATTTCACTTATGCTCTTTGTCCTTTTTCCAAATTCCTTTTGATTACAGACATTCTTGCACTTCACCTGTATACAACATGCAAAAAACTTTGATTTTTGCACCTCGCTATTTAAACCAGTGCGACATTTTCGTACCCTACCCATTACTAGCCTGCAAAAACTGTTGTTTTTCACACTGTAATATACTGTTGTCTTGCGAACTTGTTTGTAAAAAAAAATTGGATTGGGTCTTGCTATCTTTTGATGCCCAGTTTTTCTTTGATATTTTGGATTGAACTTTTGGAGCCTATATTGATCTGTTTCCAGTCTGCTTGACATTCTTTGAGTTGCTTTTAGCCATCTTTGTTGTGTTTGGTTTTGAAGTATTAGTCTCTTGCTTTGAGTGTCTTTCAATTACAAAGCCTATGTTTTATTTAGAATTGTTTAGGGAAAGATTATATTTCTTCTGAATAGTTCGCTTTAAAAGAAAAATTTTATTTTGTGTTTCTTTGTTTTAAGAAAGCTCATTATTGCTTTTAGTGAAATTTTTGAAACAAAAAAGATTTAATTTATTTCTTTATATTAGATTGGGGGCATCCTTGCATTTGAAGTAGCGAAATTGCATGATTCTTGGCATTGTTTTGGTCTTAAA
>ML786222.1:387920-408785 GCA_009831015.1 Picea engelmannii | reverse complement strand
CATATATTGGTGTACAGTCTAGTTTGATCATTTCTTAAAGATATTGATATTGATGATTTTTTTTTAAATGTTGGGACATTGTGCATCCAGGAATGATAAATGTTTTCTCCTTATCGTAGCATAGCTCTCATCGAAATGAAAAGATTGCATCTTCATCTCTTTGCATAACTTTTGAGTCGGTCAAAACATCATATTTTCCATGCCATCTTCCTTTTGAGTAACAACAGCCTTAAAAATAAAGCACTTATAAAAATTGATTAGACATTTTTATGTTTTATGGTAGCAAACCTACATTAGATTAGTTGTAGGGCTTTGGAATAGGTGTGAAAGATATCTTTCCAAAGCTGCAAACAAACATAGTATATTGTGATAAGGAGAGTTAAATCCACTTACTACACTTTGTCCTGGAAAGCCCTTCTCACACAAGGGTCAATCACAAGGTTGCATTAAGACTGGCAGAGTTACTCACCCCACTTTGTTGGTCTTGGTGTAGAGATTGCGCGTATTATGGGTGTCGCTTGAAGGTATACCCATAATGATGAGTGGAAGCCTTTCAAGTTGATTTTGGGCTAGATAACTTTCCTTTGCGTGTGGATCAGACTGTCGATTGTTTCCCCAGGCATCACTATAGTAATTGGTAACCTTAGTGGCCTTTCTCTTTAGGTTCTTTACACAAGGTGACTATGGAGGAGCAAGTCTTCACGATACCTAGAATCGATGTTGTCTAAAGTCTCTCGGGATCCTTAGAGGGTATACCCACGATTATGTGTGGGAGCTTGAACCAAGGCATAAGTTCGTTAAGTAGGTCGTCAATGTAACTTTTCCACCCACTCTATCTCATCCCTTTCTTATTTTGATCCCGCAACATTGGATTTCCTCACCAACTAGTGAGTTCATTGTGAAATTTTTTTGTTTGCTTGCTTGCTTACTAGATTTTTAGCGTGTGTTTGTTTTTCCCAGTGGACTCTAGATTGGATCTTTATTTTAATGGCGTCAGTTCCAAAAATTACCAATGAAGGAACCCCTGCTATAGGGGAACCTTTTAATTTTCCTTCTTATGTGAACATTGGTCCTCCTCACATTGCTACTTTGAGCCTTCCAGGTCTCACAATTGGATTGCCAGTGTGGTTGTTTTCCACTCAGGTAATCCTGAATGTAGTAAGTGCTTCAGT
The DNA here is from genome assembly GCA_009831015.1 of Picea engelmannii. Taxonomy (NCBI): domain Eukaryota; kingdom Viridiplantae; phylum Streptophyta; class Pinopsida; order Pinales; family Pinaceae; genus Picea; species Picea engelmannii. The sequence goes on along the minus strand of ML786222.1, from coordinate 407,613 downwards.
CGTAAGAACTTCCCCCCAAGAGCATAAACCTCATGTTGATCCTTCACCTTATTCACCAATAAGGTCTTCTTCGCCTTCTTCGCCTACAAGGCCGCCTTCTGTTTCATCTTCTTTGTCGAGTGAAAGTTCTGAAGCTAGTAACCCGATGATTAAGAGGAAGAAGAAAAGAAGTATTAAGAAGAAGAAAGACAAACAAGGGTCAAAACCTCCAACCACTATCAAACATGTTGGAAAACAACCAGTTACTGTTAATTGCGTTGGGAGTGTTGATGATGTCAAGATCACCCAAACAACTCATATGCCCAAGTACCCTTACAGGCTTTGTAAGGGTAACCATATTCTTAAGGATTTCCCTGGTTTATCCAAGGTCATAGAAGCATGGTCTACAACTCCTTTCTAGTCCATGTTGTTTGCCTCTGAACAACATGCTAATGACCTCCCATCAACTAGTCACGATACAGTTGGGAAGAATAAAAGTAGAGTCAATTTCCCATGCATGTTATGCAAAGGGAGTCATATAACTCACCTTTTCCCTCCTATGGACGAAGCCTCAAAATTCCTAGAAGACATCACTGTTTCCCAGCCTCAACTTCCAGCTGCTTATCACAAGCTTACTCTTGACCCACCTGTATTTGATGGAATGATTAATCTGGTGCCTCTGTCAGTCAATCTAGTTGATCATGTCATCAATCTGGCTATGTCCTTAGTTGAACCAGTTGACAAAGTGGTTGATTTGATCCCTTCCTCAATCAATACCACTCTCCCTCCAGAGAGTGAAACCAAAGAGGTCAATCTGTTTCCACCTGTTGACCCCGATCTCCCCTTGGAGAATGAAACCCAAGTGGTTGATCTGATTTCCCCATCGATCGATCCTACTCTCCCGCCAGAGATTGAACCTGATACTACCCATGTTTTTCTCGTTGATACAGAATATACCATGTCGGTGGGTATTCCTCCTTCTCCCGTGGAACCCCCTCCAAGTAATGAGGCCATCTATTTTGATTGGGGTGTGCTAACTGGACCTCGTCTTCCCTCTCACATTCCTTTCCAGATTACAGTACAGGTTTGTGGTCGAGACGTTCCTCAGACACTGATATATGAAGGTGCATCCATTAGTATTTTGTCCTCTTTTGCTTGGCAAGCTTTGGGTTTTCCTCAGCTTGTGCTGGTTATGAAGAATCTGTTATCTTTTAATAGAAGAACTATTCAACCTTTAGGGACCCTTCGTCAGTTTCCTATAACTTTGGGAGGGAAAATTGTCTTCATTGAAGTCATGGTAGTCCAAGACCTCTTGGATTTCTCTTTACTCCTTGGGCGAGATTATGTCTATGCCATGATAGCTATTGTGTCTACTCTTTTTCGTGTGATATATTTCCCTCACGATGGACGAGTTGTGACTGTTGATAAACTTTTAGTCATTGACCCCGACTGGATTGCCTCCCTAAATGGTTCTTATATCCAGACAGTATCACCCCCTCCACAGGTCAATTATGTGGCGTTGTCACCCATGGATTCAACTTCTGATGACTTAGATTTAGTAGTTGACATGGTGATCTCTTCGATAGGGTTGTTAGAGCCTGATCTCTTTACTCTTGTCACGACCCTCAACATGGTGTCCTTCCAGAGTGTGTTTCTTTTATCTAGTGAAGACCTCTTGGAAGCCATGACCGAGTTTTGTCCCTTGACATGGTATCATTCTGGAGCATTTTCATCTTGGAATCCATGATCAAGAAGAGAGACTCCGAGGATAGTTTTTGTGTCTTTGAGGCAACCTCGTTAAAAAATGAAATAGAGGTATTTGAGCATGGTTTTATGATTTCAATCTCGTTAAACAATGAAACCACTTACAAGGATAGTTTTTTCATCTCTGTGTAAACCTCAATAAAAAATGAAACAGAGGTTACGAGCATAGTTCTTGTTTCTATGTCAAGCTCGTTAAAAAAATGAAATAGTTTTCCCCCTCTCTATTTGAGTCAATTCCTACGTATAGTATTTGAAGATTCATTTCATTCTCCTCCACATTTGGATGAAACGAAGCTTGGGGGGCAATGCTTTCATCCTCTGGACTTCATGTTGAATTTAGAGCCGCTAGTTTCTTAAGCTGATGACTAAGTACCAACCATCCCTGTGTTATGCGTTGGGAAGTCCAAGCATAGTTTTCTATGGTTCAAGCTTGTGTAAAAATGAAACCACTTACCTCAAGCATAGTTTCCTCTGGTTCAATCTTGTGTAAAAATGAAACCAGGTCCAAGCATAGTTTTCTTTTGTTTTAAAGCTTGCGTAAAATGAAAACAATCCCGAGCTTAGCCTTTGTTCTTTCTCATGCTCATAAATACATGAGAATAAGTTACCGAGCTTAGTCTTTGTTCTTTCTTGTTCTCGTAAATAAATGAGAATGTAACCGAGTATACTTTTATCACTTTTTAGGACTCATAAAGGTTATACGAAAAAGGAACCCACTGGAGTTCCCTTTAAGCTCTTTTTATACTCTCTAAATATGAAAATATTGTCAAGCGATCTTGTTCTTTTCACGCTCGTTAAAGTATTTGAAGAAAACATCTATTGAGCAATAGTTTATCTCTTTTTTGGTCTCATCAGACTACTTTATGAAAAAGGAATTGAGAGAGTTCTCTTTAAGTGTTTTTAGACTCTATAAACATGAAAAAAGCCTAAGTTTTATTTCTTTGGACTCATAAAACAAACATGGAAAGGCCCATGTGGGACCGAACCACTCCTTCCTAGGGCTTGTTAAACATACTCTGACGGACTCATCCAAAGGATGAGCTTAAATTTCAATAATATGTTATCCTCCTCAAGCTTGTGTAAAAATAAAGAGGTACTCGCCAGAAATGGTGGGGGGAAATTTGGGAAAGAAATGTGTCTAAACCTATATTCCATGGAAGAGTCACTTTTGAACATGACACCCTTTCACTCACCTTGTGTCTAGGTTGGAAAATCTGCTCGTCTCTTTATCATACTCCTTATAATATTACTCGTTGGTCTGTGATCCCTATTGTTGATTCAGTATTTCCAAGACAGTTTTCGTGTCGTCAATATGTTCAAAGAGAAGTTCAACTCAGAAAGCCTTCTGTTGTGTCGGCCATTTATGCAGTCCTTAAGCCTTCTATGGTGTTTTTCATCCCTTAGTCAGTCTTGAGTTACTAGTTACTCTGATCTACATCAAATATTTTTACCCGTTTTGTGTCATTTATGGGGGGATACATTAAGGCCCTCTTGTGATGAGTCTTTTCCTATTGACTTCAACTCATTATCCAGGAATTAGACTTAGAAACCAATTGGTACCTTGGAACTTGCATGCCTCAATGGCAACTTTCCTCGCTTTTGACAATGGGTTTTCATTATTAACCCCTGATTGGGAGATTCCGTCGAGTGTTTGACCTCAACTCATTGATTCACATTCGTTGGATTGTACTAGTGTACCTTGGGAGTCATTGACATTAATGGTGATTTCTCTCGCACTTGTTAATGATATTCACTAATGACTGGTAATCAAGTGGTTTCTACCATGTTCGACTTCAGCACATGTATTCACATGGTTAGATTTGTACTATAGAGTGGTGGAGATGAAGAACCTGAATCTTTTCTCACGGATTTAGGTTGCGTTGGAGTATATTCAATTTGTACTGTTGCATAGATCCAAATTGTATTTTTGGTGGCTATGTTTAGATTTGAGTCATATTGGCATGGATCCACAGTGTATGTTTGGTGGCCATGACCTGTATTACTTGACATGGATCTTCACATGTCGGCATTTATTCTTTGATTCATTTGTATTATGAGTATGGGAATGCCTACCTCAGTGATGATATATTATTGTACTGTATTTCCTGGTTTGTTGGTAGGTTTCCGACTGATTGTTCCTTGTTCCCTACACACACTCGACAAAGTATTTCAGCTATCACTTTGTTCTAACTTCATACTTTGGGGGGATCTTTGTTACACATTATTTTCATCATCCCTATGACCGTTAATGATGTAAACCTATATGTTTCCTTCAAAGGGGTCAGTGGCCTGAGTTCCTGAAGAAAGAAGGGAGAAGAACTTTTCCTGAGAAAAGAAGTTGCATTCTCCTTCGTAAAAACCTTATTAAAGAGGATGTTCACAGGTTGTTATATAGGCAGGGTGCAAACATGCCTGATCTTCGCAGGCTACAGCATAGCTAGGTAGCGAAGTGTTCACAGGTTGCTATATAGGCAGGGTGCGAAAATGCTCATACGTGGGAAAAACGAGCATCTTCTCGATGCTTCTAGAAGGAGAAACTTCCATGGTGAGGTGGCATCTGAATGGTTTGGATCTTACTTGCTTTCATGATTTAGTGGGATCATCCTAACCTCCTCACCTTATCCTCTTCAACTTATACAAGGAGAGGATCTCTCATGGAGAAGGTTAGATTTGGAGATTTTTCAATTAGCTTGGATTGGATTGAGCTTTGGAAATTGTCATCTTGGCTAGATGAGCCATTTTGTCAAGATATATTGTGAATATTATCAGATCTATGCTTTCAGAATTCTTGGAGTGGAAGTGTGTGGGGAACGAAGGACAGTTGGAAGGGACCTTATGACATCAAGGCCATGGTTGTAATCTCTCTTTCACATTTAATATGATACAGTAAAATGATTCTTTCCTATAAAGCTTGTTGTGTTTTATTCTATGATTCCTTGATCACATACATAGGTTTATATTGAGTTTATGCTATTACTATCACTTTGGTTGGTTGCGTTCTTTTGTAGGTTCATCATTGTATGAGCATTGGAACAGAGCTAGGATGGTGATGGCGAGAAGAAGCGGTGTTTAAACAGTATGTCACCTTTCCCTCTTTAGTTAGTAAATTCAATATCTAAAAATTAAGGAAAGCGTCATGTTCTGGTGTGTTTTGTTCTAGATCTAGGTGGATCTAGGGAGATCAGTTAGTGTCTGCACCTACCGATTTATCCTATAACATGGATGTGTTCCACTAGTAGTGACTATGTGTCATTGATTAAGTAGTCATGTGCTACTTGGTGTGGTAGTGTACCACTGTATTGTAGTTGTGTACTACTATGGATAAACATAGTTGTGTTTTATTGAATGACATTGTTGTTATTTCCATGTAGACTATCAGTGGTGCTGAAAATGATTATCAGCTATATGGATAGTCAGTGTGATTGTGGATAGACATTCTCCAGGAGAAGAATGGTCGAGATAGAACATATTGTTGGTGGATAGGTATTCTCTCTGTGGAGAATGGTCCAGGTTGATAGTTTGTTGACATGTCATGGACTAGTATTTCCCTAAGCCACAGATTTGGGCCCGATTAGGAAAATGGTTTAGGACCCATATTCTCTAAGTCATATAGGTTGAGACGGATCTCTATGGTACATATCGCCCGATTGGAAACTAGTCCTAGATTGACATTCCTATAGGAATGGTCTCTGTAGTCCATGGCATAGATTTTAGCATATGTTGTGACAATCATTCTTCTAGGACGTATGTCCAAATTAGAAGAATGGTCCTTGTATCACTCTGTGGAGTGAGTGACTTATTCAACATCATGCCTAATTACTCATATGGAGTATGGATTCGAGAGATGATGAAGTTGATGCTATCAGATGATAGTGATAATGGTGCTAGTGATCTAATCATGAGATAGATTGTACAGATATGTTGATGCTACCGGTTGAATGGTATGTTCGTGCTCAAGACCATTGCCTTCAATACCTCCCTAGATAGGAGGGAATGTTGATATTATGGTACCCACAAGAGGTATTTACCTCCACATGTAACCCTGACAAGAATAAAATATTTTGGGAAGCAAGAAGAAACCCTAAAGTATTGGACATAACCCTAGAAGACAATTCGACTAAAGGAAATATTTAATATTAAGTGTTTAGCCTCCAGAATGAGAATTCAGCCTAGATAGCTCAGGAAAAATAGTATAAATACAAGAATCTATATCTCATTTTGTACACACAACTCGAAACTGCATAAATGTACAATTTTGCACTGCAGAAACTGGGTAAGTGTGCAAGTCTGGGGAGCAGCTGCAGCTGCAGTTCCTGCAACCTATAATTTCTATTTTTTTGGGTTGGACTTTCTGATCAGTCTTGGTTATCTTTGCTTGGTGCATTACCCTTGGTTGTCTATTGATTTTCTACCAGCATTCTTCTCTCTATCAAGGTTAATGTTCTCAAGGGTGGCTTCGGCCTATGGTTGAGTGACAATATTGCTAGACTGTCTATGGTTAAACGAGCACATCTATTATTTCTAACATAGGGATGTCAGGAATCATTTTGGATAAATATGATTTGATAATAGTAGAAATGCTAATGACATAAATAATAAGAATGTTGATGATGTTATTGTTTATATCCTTATGAAGATAAGCAAAGGATCAATAAAGTACTGATCCCGAATCTAGTAGAGAGAATGTTGGGGCAATCTCCTAAAGGCTAATGGATTAGATAACATCTAGATGTGGATGATATCCATGCATGTATGGCTAGACATGCTCAAGCAATAGTAAGAGGGAATCTAGGAAAGGAATTCCCTTGGAAAAGATAGGTTGACCAAGAATGGTTTGAAGCATGAAAGGAAGATGGATTTGGTCATTTTACTACCATGGGTAATGTTGTAATTACCTAGTTGTATTTTATAATTGTAAATGATTTTATAGTAGTTGAGAAAGAATGACTTCTTGTTGTATGTTTCCATGAGAGAAGGCACCATAAGTATGATTATGCTTGTGGAAACTAGTCATGTGGATGGTTGTAAGTTCTTTTCAAAGAAGGATTATATTAATATGAGATAAATATGAATGAATAATATAAAAATGTGCAAGCAATCCACATGCATAATACATATATAGATATACTTATTTTCTTCAAGGCATGAGATGACTGCCTGAGTAAAAGGGAAGTAAGGCAAGGAGTGTTCTTTCATGGAAAAAATAATTCCATGGATGCATGGCTAACCCTATATAGAAGGGTGTGAACTGTCTTGTTTAAATAATAGATTGAGGAAGGTCTACTTCATTCCTCAGGAAAATTTGGTGTAAAATGTTGAAAGAGAAATGAACCAGAATGCTCTGTGTTATGAAAGAAGGAAATATGATTTTGATAATTACTTTAAAGTTTTCATGTGAATGAATGTGAATAATCATGAGTTAAAGAATTTTAAATAAATATGCATATGAAATTGTAGAGTGTATCTATGGTGGACACACAATATGTTGAGGCGTGTGGTTAAGTTCATGAAAGGACAATGTGAATGCAAGCTAATAAAATAGAGGTATCGGTTTGAATGTATAATCTGAATGCATAATAAGAATGCATGTTTATACTCTTTATGAAATATTGGGTAAATCCATGGAATGAGGAAACTGAGGTTGACTCAAGGTGGAGATCATTTTAGATAGTGATGAATATGCAACAAGGAAAGTTGCATGTTGAAGAAGTTATATGTGGAGGAATTGTGTAAAGAAATATGTTAGGAGAACAAAGTCATAACATTAATGACTATTGAGAATTAGGCAGTGGAATGTGAGGCCTATTTGTGTAAAATCCTAGATTGCATTTTAATATAAGGCATGAATAAATAATATATCAATAAATGGTGAATGATATGATTTCTATTTACTAAATGTGTGGAATGCACTAGTTCATGATTAAATTGTGAACTAAAATATTGGTGTTGTATCATGTTGATTTATCTAGAGAATGTCAAGATGAAACTACTCAAGGAACAGAGTAGGAAAATCCCAAGAGGGATGAATTGCATGGGCAATAAATGAAAAATTGAGGAACACTTTCCTCACTTTAAAAATCTTATTTATGAGACAGAGTTGTGTACTTTAAAAGTACAATTGGTAAAAGGAAAATAAATTAACAAATATGTTGAAATAAATGATCTTGGTGAATCCATGTTGTGCAAAGGCCGTGAGGCCTTGAGAATAGTTCAATAGAACTGAAATTTATGATTGTGTAAAGGAGTTGGAAAGAGGGAAAATCCCTTGACTCCTTTCCTTGTTATTTGTTGTGTTTCTATAGGATGAGAAGGATGATATGTCGATTATGTGTTAATGATTTGGCATGAGAATGATGATTGTTGTATGGTTGTAGGATACTAAAACAACTGAAATTTGATTGTGATTTCACTAGTAAACACATTGAGGAAAAATGTAGTAGAGTGAATATAGATATGTTGGAACATATCTGGGAATGTTTTACTGATTTAAATGTTATGATACATACATTTTTAATTAATATGGTAATTGATATGATTATGAATGTGATTATGCATGTTATGTGTAGTAAAGGATTGGAGTTTTTTAGGAAGGACAACTAACAATGGTGGAAAACCTCAACGATCCAGGTGGATATTGGTGGCCACCCACCTATTCCAACTGGATCCTCTTGACATTTTTTAATTCAGCACATTCTTCTTTAATTCTTTGTAATTGTGGGTTCTACACTTCCAAGGCTGTATGAAGCCCTACACATCTTCTAGGTAGATACTAGTGGCCTCCCACCTAATCCAACTGGATTATTTTGGAAGTTTTCATGTCATCACATATTTTTGTACTTCCATGTCGTTTTGGGACCCTAAACAGTGTTTTTTTGGCTTGCCACAGTCAAATTGTAGATGAAGTTACAGTTTGACAGCATAATGTGTATTTATCGAAAAGACCTTTCCAATGGGCTATCACATGCCTAAAATGGAGGTCATATGAAAAATTTAAGACCCCAGGAAGTTGAGGTAACAAGTTACCTAGCGAGGCCCACATAAATTTTGGTGTTTCACCTCCTAGGGTTAGGTTTTTGGATGTATAGGGTTTTGGAATTCATGAGTAATGTTAAAAATTCCTTTGGAGCCTCATTGTAATAATTATGCTCAGACGGATGGAGGTAGCATCCACATCTCTTCTTAGAGATAGCTACTGCCATTCAAGCAAGTTGTTTTTAGTTCTACAGTTTTACAGTTTCAGCCTATTTCATTTATTCAATAGAAGTTATTGTTCAATGGATATTTGTTGTTTTTATCCATATTTGTGTGTTATTATATTCAATATGTTATTCATTTTTTTCCGCTCATAAATACAGATCAGTGGTATCAAAGCGATCTGGTCTTCATTTATTTTTCTTCGTGCATGTCCCTGACAAGATCTGGGTACAAGAAGTTGGGACTCAAACCAGTCGATCCTTTGTAAGATCGGTCACGCCGATCCCAAAAAAAACCCATGGGGGATGAAAATAAGGATGATGGAGAAGGAGATCCTTTTAAAATGTTGCTCAAGGAATCCCTTACGCGATAAACAAATGAAATGATGCACAACTTTGCACAGATCCTTCGACGGATGCCTATAGGAGAAACCTCTTCATCAAGCGGCTATGCAACCCCCTTCAAGATACATGTAAATTTTTATATTCCATTATTTGAAGGACTGATAGATGCGGATGTTGTAGATAAATGGTTCAATCTGCTAGAAGGATAATTTTTGGTCCACAATTTTTCAAAAGAGGGAAAAAATTAATTTTGCACTCCTCAATTTCATCCCCCATGTTAAGGACTGGTGGGATACTTACTCTGAGTAAGGGTCCATATAGGAATATGAAATATTTGCAGTTAGCCCCACATGGGATTCTTTTAGGGATGTCATTAAATAATAGTACTACCCTATTGGAAGCTACAGGGACCAGTACACAAGATGGACCACCCTGTGTCAGGAGAGGGACCATACGGTACCAGATTTCACCAATATTTTCCATACCCTGCGCACCAAATTGGGTATCAAAGACTCTGAGTGACATTTGGTACTGAAATACCATGGATGTTTTCATAGATACATTCAAACAAAAATGGAGTTTATGAACATTGCATCACTGGGTATGACTTATAGATATGCTTTCAAGATCGAGCATAAATTTAAGCAGAAGAGGTGAGAGTTTGGATCTGCAAACTCCTCACAGCTGAAGCAGGGAAAAGGTGGCCCCAATGCACATAGTAAGGGATAGAGAAGAGATGGCCACTCTTAGGAAAACTAGTCCAATCTGCAATACAATAAGGTTAATGAGAAGTCGAAGAAGGACACGGGAAAATGGTGTGAATACCATAAAATCCCTTGGCACAAAACTGAAGAATGTCACTCCATGCAGTCACTCGTGGCCGAGATGAAAGCTTCAGAGTCAGAGATCGATTCTGACTTTGAATCAAATCCAAAAGGAGGGAAGTGGATTATCGATGTTGAACCCAATGCCACTGTCGCTACCACCAAAGTCAAACCAAGCAAACTAGAAGAACCAGAGGAAGGGGAATGCATCTTTCACTCATAGATGTGGGTAAAGGGGGCTCTGCTTCATTTCATTGTCGATAGTGGAAATCAGAAGAACCTGATATCAACAGAGGTCATCAAGTGGTTGGAACTTTCGATGACACCGCACCTGCAACTCTACACCATCATATGGCTTCACCAAGGAAGAGATATACGTGTCAGCCAACAGTGTCATGTGCCCTACAACATGAATCATTTCAAAGACGAGGTGTTGTGTGATATTGCTCCCCTTGAATTTTATGATGTTATTTTAGGACAACCATATTTGTGGAAGCGACATGCTCTATATGATTTTAGACCCCATATTTTTATTATTACTTTGGGTAGATAGTTGTAAAGGATTCCATAGGTAGCGCCACCTACCACTATTTCTTTAATCTATGCTAAGAAATGCAATAAGGTAGTTTAACAGACCTAGAAGTTTGTCTTCTTTGTGATCTGGGCTCATAGTAAGAAGAAGGTCGTCACCACATCCTTGGCCTCTACACAGAGCCTCTCTTTGCAATAGAAGCAAGTGGACGAGATCATGGAAGAGTACAGAGACATCTTCTCCTCACCCACCAGGGTATCAACGCATTGCCAAGTCAAGCATCCAATTGATCTAACCCTCAGTGCACCTCTTCCTAATGGACTAGTATATCATCACTCGTTGATGGAAAATGATGAAATCAAGCGTCAGATCCAAGAGATCCTTCTAAAAGGGCACATAAGACCCATCTCTTCCCCTTGTGGAAGCCCGATTGTACTAGTGCAAAAGAAATATGGGACTTGGTGGATCTGCATTGATTACAGAGCATTAAACAAAATAACAGTCAAGAACCGGTACCCAATTCCTAGAATTTATGCCCTTCTTGACCAACTCAAGGGGGGAAATCTCTTCAATGAGATTGAACTAAAGTTTGGCTACCACCAGGTTCCCATCGAACCAACTGATGTATGGATGACAAATTTCAAATCTAAAGAAGGTCCCTTCGAATGGCTCATCATGCCCTTTGGTTTAACAAAATCACCAGATACTTTCATGAGGTTGATGGGTGATGTATTGAGACCCTTCACCAACTCTTTTGTGGTGGTATATTTGGATGACATCCTCATATTTAGAAAAACTTGGGATGAGAACATGCAACATATTTAGCAGGTTTTGAGCACTTTGTAGCAATTATTCCAACTTGAAAAAATGTTCCTTTGGCATGAACAGGTTCCAATACTTGGGATACATTGTTGATGAGCATGGGGTACATGTTGATCTAGCTAATATTCAATTCATCTGTGACTATCCATCCTCGACCACACTAACTGAGCTTCGACGCTTCTTGGGACTAGCCAAATTCTACCAATGGTTCATGTTGGGATTCTCACATATTGCATGGGCCCACAGCCAAGTGACCTAGGGTGGTGGCAGGGAAAATTTCACATGGGGTAAGGAACAACAATGAGCATTTGATGATCTGAAGCATCGCTTGTGCTCAACTCCAGTACTCTCCTTACTCAATCTGCAAAAACCATTCGATATTGAGACTAAAGCATCTTACTATGTTGTAGGCACAATTCTCACTCAACACAATCATCCGATAGCATACCATAGTGAGACACTCTCAAATATTGTCTGGAAATACCTCACCTATGACAAGGAAATGTATTACATTGTAAAAGTTTTTCATTAATGGAAAAATTACATTCTAGGAAAGGATACAATCATCCACACTAATCACAAGCCTCTGCAGTTCATATAGACACAGGGGAAGTTGCAGAATCACCGCCATCAGAAGTGGTCCACCTACCTACAGCATTTCCATCTCAACATCAAGTATAAGACAGGGAGCACAAATCATGTCATTGACTGCCTCAGTTGACCTCCCATGGCTGCACTCACCACTATGCTCCATTCCTGTGTACATGAGGCATCTAAGTGGCCCCAACTTTATCAACAAGATTCAGACTTCTCCACCACCTATCATCTCTTGGGTACATGCATGAATGTCATGGATTTTCACATTCAGGATGAACTGCTATGCCATCTGGGCCATCTCTATGTTCCTGCAAGCGAGCGTGCAAAGCTAATTTGGGAGGCTCACTAGACTCGGATGGCAGGACATTTTGGTGTGGACAAAATTTTGGTCGTTCTACAGAAACATTTTTATTGGCCAAAACTTCGATAGGACGTCATCAAGTATATCAGATCTTTCACTTCTTGTGCCATTTCCAAGTCAACCATCAAGATGCAAGGATTATACACCCCTCTTCCTACTCCTGAGAGGCCTTGGGAATCCATCTCGATGGATTACATGTCTGGCCTTTCATCCACAAAGAAATGAAATGATTGTGTATTTGTGGTAGTTGATCAGTTTTCGAAGATGGTCATCCTCACAACCTGCAAGAAAAGCATCATAGCAACAAATACTGCCAAACTCTTCTTCGAACACATGTGGGATTGCTAGATATCTGTAATAGAAGACCATGTAGATATGGAACCGCTTGTCTGAGGTGAAGTGTCTGAGACGTTGTCCGAACCCTGTGCTGCGACTTCGACATTGTCTTTGGCTCCTCTCCTTGGCGCCATGGCTGAAACTGGCGTTTTCGTTCTTCTGTGATAAACCTGCGTATACATGCAGAGGCTAGTTCACTTGGAGAAAGACTTGCTCTATACACTTAATGAGAAATGTTTTTATTTTAAAATAAAACAAGTTTCGTATATATTTTGGAAATCATGTGCCTTTGTCATGGGTTCATTAAATCGCGAATGAAACCAAATTAATTGAAAAAATCTGATCTTATTTTCATCGTGGATTTACCCTATTTCCTCATTAATGTCATGAATATTGGGCGGCTTGACAGGTACTCGGGTTATGGAGAGTAAATGAATCCCTTGTGAACTGTGCCAACCTCGAGGTGTGGGACGTACCTTTCTTTAAAAATATTTTAAAATTTTCAAATCTTAACAGCTTAGAGATTTCCTCGCTTTTCGTCATCTCGTGAAATTCCCTTTAACGTTTTGACTTTACAACTCACAAGATTGCGAATTCCGATCTCGGTATTAATTAACAATAAACATGATGTAGCGGATCCTTAATGATATGATTAACTTAATTGCCGGATCGTGAATCGGGAATTCGAAGACAAGTTTTTAGGAGAACGATATGCCGAGTCACGATATTGCGATGTAGCGATAATTAAGGCTCAATATAATTATGTCGCGACTTTGCGAATCGGAGTTTCGGAAATTTTAACTTCATGAAAGAAAGTGCTGAGAGGCGATGTGCCGAGAACCAAGTTTAACTATGGTTAGTTGTTTACTCTTGGTTCTTGACTATGGTTATTTTAAAAATTATCGCGTTCTCGGCTCTCGGAGTTGAGAAAACAAAAATTTAGGGTCGAGAAATGCCGAGGCGCGAAACCCTGACGATGTCATAATCAAGGGTTAAAGGTCTTATACTATTCTTGCCTTGGATGAAAATTAAAACTGAGTTCGCATTCTCGCAACTCGGGACTTGTGAATTCAAGAAATAAGGTGTCCAACTTGCGAGACCACGAAACTTGAAAAATCCTAAGGACAAAACATACTTTGAAAAATGGGCCCTTTGTAAGTGACAAAGCATTACTTATTCAGGCAACAAAAGTTTTCTCAGAGTTTTATGATTTCGGAAGGAAAGGGAAAGAAAAACAACTTTATATCTCAAGCATCAGAATATTCAAAATTGTGTGAGGCGAAAAAACAGGGGCGGCTCCAACATAGGCTCCAACTACGGATCCCGCTTCCCTGTGAGGCGGGAAGAACAGTAGACCAGGTGCCAAAATTAGGTAAATGGAGTCAAAAACTAAAATCAAGGAAAAATCCAAGGAAAAAGATAGAAAAGGCAGAAAGAAGCTTTCGCTTGATAACCGAGAAGCTTTCCGAACATAAATGCTTTTTCCGAACATAGCTGAAGTCACCTTTGTAATTTCCTCTTTCTCGCTACTAAGTTTGGGGAGCGTTTCAAGGCAGACGTAACGATCCTAGGATATTCAACAGGTCTTATTATTCTCAGCTTGCATGAAAAGAATGATATATTATATAATCTAAACTGGGGAAGTCCCGTCTGAATTTTGGGAAATGATCAGGTTTCCAGAAAGTGTTGATTCCCGGAGTATATTGATGTTCATGTATAACAACCTTACAGATCTCCCAGACATTGCTTCACTGCCAGCGAGCCTGTTCAGTACCCCGGTGAAGTTGTCTGACCCTGTTCTACTGAATTTCTTTTCACCACTTCGATAAAATTTATGCGTTTAAACGCTAAGATGAGGGCAATCATTTCTGAATTTCCTTTCATCATCTTAATATACTAGGTGGGGGAAATCATTTCTGAATTTCCTTTCACCACTTGTCTTAATATTTTATCTTTAAATCACGAAGATGGGAGCAATCAGTTTATGTCAGGGCTGAGATCTGTAAAATATTTTTACAAAAGGTCTGTCAACTTATTTTGATTACTCAGTGTCAACCTTTCCTTGACCCTTTCAAGACCGTTAATTCATAGGGGGATAAGGGAGAAAGAATAAAACTTTAAGGGACATCCTGTTCAAGCAAGCTTTGCTATTTTCGACGCTGTTGAAGAACCTAGAAAGGTCAGGATTACTATAAACGTCCTTTAGCTTAGTAGGAGATTAAGTAGTTGTGAGGATCAGCTTTCTCATTAAGGTATGTTCGAAGATATTCAAGGTTTTAAAACGAAAAAACTTTAACTCCCATTCAAAAACTCAGGAAGATATTGACTTGCTAAAGTCAGGCCCAAATATGAACAGAAAACCAAGGAGCAATCGAAAAAAGGGTAATATCAAAAAAGGTCATAACAGTTCTGGACTAGTCTTCGAATGCATTCGGGGACAAAAATTATGACTGACTGCATTTAGATTTAACATATTATTCAAATTTAGCATGAAAACCGTGGAGCCAAAACTAGTCCTGTTATCTAACCCTTTACATTTTGATTTGAAACAATATTACCTCAGATTTCTTCAAAAGCCTTGCATGCTATATGTATCGAGAAAACTCACCTTTGTCTTTCGATTTCCATGTGGACTATGAATTATCTTATGTATCACATGATTTATGTTGTTCCATTATCCACGGCGGTCCGCACATTATTTTCTCTGTCAGCTTCACCTGAGGCTGAAAACCTTCAAAAATGAACACAAGTCTTATTTGAAAATGTGTTGAAAATTTAAGAAGAAAAACCCAAAATTGAAAACAAATATTTGGAAAAAAACATCAATATGTACAACAACTCATAATGAATTTATTTATTTATAAGTGTATATATACATATATAACAATTTTCTATCCGACTGTTGTCAAGTCATGTAGTGTTTCAGATATCGTCCATTGACAGGGGCGCTGAGAACTTCCCCATCGATATTTTCCAGAAGAAAGGAATTCTTTCCTTTTGGAGCCGAGACCCTGAATGGTCCATACCAAAGGTGGTCAAATTTGCCATGCTTCCCGGCTTCTTCTCTTCTCGTATCCCATCTTAGCACCAAATCAGCAGGAAGGAACTCTCTGTCCTTCGCCTTAAGGTCGAACAACACTTTCATATCGTCTTGGTATTTTTGTACCTTCTCATCAACCTCCCCTCTAAACTGTTGAACCTCAATGAGTTGGTTAATTCTTCTAGTCACATGATTGGGTTCTTCATTTTGATCTTGCCATAACTTCATTACTGGCAATGCTAAGTTTATGGGAAGAACCGCCTCAGTCCCATATACCATCTGAAATGGAGAAATGCCAATAGATCTCTTAGTGCTGATGCGGTTTGCCCACAATGCATGCTTCAAATGTACATGCCAGGTCCTCTTGTTCTCGTTCAGTACCTTCTTTATCACATTTACTAGGCTCTTGTTTGATGATTCATCCAGCCCATTTCCCTGAGGGTAATAAGCAGTGGAATGGCCGAGAACAATACTGTACTTCTGGCAGAAATCGATCATAGCTATGGATTTGAAAGCTTGGGCGTTGTCGGTAACAATCTTTTGGGGACACCCGAATCTCGATAAAATGTTATCTTCCAAGAAATCAATAACCACCGAATCTGTGGCTCTTTTAGTCGGAATTGCTTCCACCCACTTTGTAAAATAATTTGTGGCTGTTAGGATCCACTTATGTTGAGCACTGGAATGGGGGTTGATTTCCCCTATGAAGTCTAATCCCCATTGTTGAAACGGGGCTTCGGTTTTGACTGGAACGAGTGGTAATGCAGGGAGTTTCTATTTGCCGACGAATATTTGACATGAGTAACAGGCACGTACTTTGGCATTGACGTCCAAGAATAGTTTCGGCCAGTAGTACCCGGCCCTCAGGATCTTATAGGTCGTGGCTCTCCAGGCATGGTGCCCTCCACAAATCCCTTCATGAAATTCTTCTATAACTCTTGGAGTTTCCGACTCGACCAGACAGACCAGCAAGAACCCAAGTGGATCCTTCCAGTATAAATGATTTTCTGAAATACAATACTTTACAGCATGGAGTTTTAAAGTTCTGCATTTGGTTGATGTTAGTCCATATGGACATTTCAGGTTTAATAAATAGAAAACTATATCCTTATACCAGTTTGATGACATAAATTTCTCCTCAATCTTGTTTGGATATGTTTGGTCATCTGGCTCTTGCAAATGTGTGTCTTCGCCTTCCCCTTGTAGGAAATTGATATCGAGAACTCTAAGGTTCGACTCGGCCAAAAGTTTGGCCAGACCCTTTCCCTTTATCAATTTAGTGGGTTTGATTTCCAGATCAAATTATTGTATCTTAGCGAGCCAGCGCCCTCGTTTTCCATCACTGTCTGGCTGTACCAATATATCCTTCACAGCACTGGTCGGTACATATGCGACAATTTTTGAATGTAGAACGTAAGTTCTGAATGCCTTAAGCGCTTTTACCATTGCGTACGCCTGTTTTTCCATTATGTCATATTTTAATTCGGCATCTCTAAGGCTCTTGCTAAAAAACGCGATCGGGCGCTCAAAACCTTCATCATCTTTTTGCAGTAACACTACGGCGATAGTATGCTGAGAAGCAAATGAGAAGATGAGGAAATTTTTCAAGTAATATGGGCTTGCTAACACAGGTGCCTCACTGATAACTTTTTTAATATGATCGAACGTTGCTTTAGCCTCGGTGGTCCAATTTACTCTGCTATCTTTCTTCAGCATTCCTGTGATCAATTTAACAATCTCAGCGAAATTTGGTATAAACCTTCGCAAAAAATTTATTGTTCCCAAGAAAGCCTGGATTTCTTTAACGTTTCTAGGAATGTTGATAGTTTGTATTGCTTCGACTCTCTTAGGATCAATCTTGATCCCATATTTAAAGACGATATGCCCTAGAAGTTTACCTTCCTGCATGGCGAAATGTGATTTCTTTGGGTTCAAAGATAAGCCATACCTGCGGCATTTTTCGAAAGTCTGTTTTAAATGGATCAGATGTTCTTCGTCGGTTTTAGAGAAAATTGTTAAATCGTCGAGATAGATTACTATGAACTTATCTCTTTCTCCAACGAAAGCGATGTCCATGGCGCGCTGGAAGGTATCCCCTGCATTCATTAAACCAAAAGGCATTTTATCGTACATGAATGTGCCCCATGGCGTGGTAAAAGCGGTCTTTTCCCTATCTTGCTCGTTCATGGCTATTTGATTGTAACCAGAAAATCCATCTATCATGGACATCCGATTTGCCCCAACTACCCTTTCAAGGACGTGGTCCATTTTAGGAAGTGGATAATTATCTTTAAGAGAGGACCTATTCAAGTTCCGGAAATCTACACACAGTCTGATTTCTCCGTTCTTTTTCCTAACAGGGACCAAATTTGCTATCCAGTCTGAGTATCTCAGAGGTACAATTATTTTTGCGTCTAAAATCTTCTTGACTTCCTTTTCAATAACAGGCAACAAAATGGGGTTGAACTGCCTGAGTTTCTACCTAAAAGGTTTGACTCCGGGTTTCAAAGGTATCTTGTGCTCGATTATAGAAGTATCGTATGTTCGAAGCTCATCATAAGACCAGGCGAAAACGTCTTTATATTGTCTAAGTAAGTCTCTATACTGGTCTTTCATCTTAGGAGGGAGAAATTTAGATATCTTTACCATCCTGGAATCTTTCTCAGTTCCTATATTACAATCCTCTACTTCTTCTGGTTGGGGCTGCAAAGTATACTTCAAAGGTACGTCGTTCTGATCGAAAAGACTTTCCAAAGGAATTAAACCTTTCGGGATTTGGTTATTTTTGAGGACCAACATGCGATGATCCGCTATTTTTTCTCGGAAGGTTTCAGAATTTTCGTCTTCTTGCATAATCCACCTTGGATCATTTTGGTTTTCTTGGTCTAGATGGGTTTCGGAAAACTCACCTATTGATATAAGAAATTTCTGAATTTGTTCGTCATCTTCAAAAACCTGCCTGTGTCAGATATTGTCAGGTATAGAGGGTTTATACCTGATCTCAATATGATATTTTAGTTTAACATTTGTGGGAGGGGAAAAGGTTGAGGCTGCCTTAGCCAATGCATCAGCATACAGATTCTCCGTGCGAGGAACAGAATGGATTTTTATAGATGAGAAAAAATTCTCCATCAAATCCCAAGCACAATTTCTGTATGTCCTTAGTCTGGGATGTTTGGCTTGGTATTGTCGGTTTACTTGTTTTACTATTAATTCAGCGTCACCGTAAACCTCCAAATTTTTTATGTTTAACTTCTTGGCTGCTTCTAAACCTAAGATCAACGCTTCATACTCGCATACGTTGTTGGTGTAATCTATGTCCCATTGCAAGCGATATGAGAAAGGAACGGTAAACTTACCCTCAGGTGCTATCAAAAGTATACCTGCACCATCTCCTTCAGAAGATGAAGCGCCATCGAAGTACATCTTCCAGAGACCGTTTTTACATAGTTCTTCAGTCAAAGGGCCAAGCTCTTCTTGCCTCATATCAGGTTCTTCTGGACTTCCATTTAAACCATCATCGAAAGATAATATGCAATTTCCCAGATCTTGGTCCGCGACATAAATGGGAAAATTATTTGGATTCTGGGGATCACTGACAGTATATGCCAATCTTGTTTCTCTGTACAATCGGGTGAACTGGCCACCGAATACAGGAATTGTGGCATATGACATGTCCAATTGTAGAGAACCTCCCAACTTGGCTCCCCATGATCTGGATAACAACATACCATATTTGGGAGGAATATCAGCAATTACTACATCCATCAAGACACTCTTGACTGGGACCTGAGCCAAAGTAACGACCAGATCCTTTATCATTCCCATACATTTAACCTTTCTTGAATCGAAAGAGTATAGATCTCCATAGGGTCTAGTGATCTGGAGGCCCAGCCTCTC
>ML786222.1:364639-386721 GCA_009831015.1 Picea engelmannii | reverse complement strand
TCTTGGAGGTCATTTGCTCCCATAAAATTTTCGTTTTTTAGTGGAGCTTGTATTTTTTGATCTTCATTTTTTATTTGCCTTTGTTGATTTTGGGGATTAGGGTTTCTCCTGAAGTCTATTTTGTTAGAAGAATCACCTTTGGTTTGGTCCAACTCCATGCTAGAGATTTTGTTAGATAGATCTTTAATTATTCGGGCCATATCATCCACTCTATCGTCAGTGTATCTATTTGACCCAGAAGGACCAGTCGGTTCTTTATAGCGTCTATTATCACGGTTGACTGTTTCTATTTTTGCCTTCATCTTACCTGAAGCCATCATATTGGATTCTATCTCGACCGCATCGTCTTGCATTCTAGTCAGTGTGGCTCCTCTTCTTTCTCGCAAAAGTAACGCAAAATCGGGTTCGAAGGCTCCCGCAAAAGTTACTTTGGCTGAGGGTTCAAAAGGTTTAACAGCCGCTGGAATTTCATTATAAAGTTTGTTAAATCTTAGAATGAATTCCATAACGGTTTCTGAGCTCTTTTTCTTCAAGGATCCAAATTCGGCGAGGTAATACAAGTGATCCTTTCGTTCTCCCCATTGTCTGAGGAAAGCCTCTTCCAATTCACTATACGTTCGAATCGAAGCTGCAGGAAGGCTCTGAAACCAAGTTCGGACCTGCCCTTCGAAGTTCTGGACAAGTAATCTCGAATAGACATCTTCGTGCACAATACCGCAAATGTCTGCGAATTGGTCAAAGAAGTTTATGTGCTCGGCCGCGGTTAGATCCCCTTCCCCAGTAAACTTAGGAAGATTTTTGATGTAATTGTCAGGTAAGTCGTGGAGGGGAATGGGTAAGACCAGAGGAGCGTATCTTGTGGCTACTTTCGCAAACACTCCAGGAGGGGGAACATTTGGTCCTCCACCTCCTGCTCCGATGCCTGCCATTGATTTAGGAGTAGGGAATAAAGGCGTAACACATTGTTTTGAATCGGGTGAGATAGGGAGGTTCTGTTGAAAAAGGGCTGGTATGCCTAAAGATAATGATCTTCCTAAAGGGCCTTTACCCTTGTTTATAGATGTGAAAGCCTGGTGTGGCTTGCTCCCAAATTCTGAGTAGCGTGTTTCCGGATCTTTGATGTGGGACAGAGGACTACAGGAGATAGGAGGTTCCGAAGGGCATTTAGTATTTATAAGTGGGTTTTGGGGCTTATTAACCGGAGCGGTTGCCTCAGATGAGCCTCTCGCTCTTAAAAAATTTTCAGGATTATTTACAGGCGCAATTGGCTTGCCATCTGGGTTCTGTCTGGTATGTCTTCTACCAGACGCCAGTTTGTGTTTCAGTGGAGTCTCCAAGTGAAAGATTTAGAACAAGCCTTTAATAAGGTGTGCACTCTATGTTCACCATCAAATAATAGCACTATCAACGAAATAGTTTATCGTTTTCCCAGGGAAAAGATTTCGTAACTTCGTTCCCCGTCAACGGCGCCAGAAAGATGTTGTTCCTGAGTCTGTACTAAGGCTTAAAGTACAGTGTCAAGGAATCCGAAAAGAGGTAAAAGATGTATACAATAATAAAGTCTCATTTGGTATGGGAAACTAAGGGAGATTTCTACGTTCTCTACGTCTAGCTTCCAACTGTTCCTGGATTGCGATATCTTGTTCAATGGCCGCCCATGAACGTTCTAATTCTTCCCGGGTATTAGCAGTTCTAAGGGTCGTGCTGAAAAGACTTGACGCAATATTAGTTTCATCTAATATCCCGATTTGAATATTGGGTTGAATTACCGTGGGTACAGTCATTTAGGAACAGTAAGGGTATGGAAATGATTTAACAAAGATTTTAATGGCTGATTCGATTCGGTCGAAAATAAGAGAAATCTTCGTATGAAGAACGAAATGGGACTACAAATGAAAGGGCCTTTCCCGTAACTGTATGATTTTTGTAAAAGATGTGAAATGAGAGAAGAACGTCTAATACTAGTAACGTAAAATCCTTATCGATAAAAACTCACGTATATATGGAAAAAGAAATTGACATAAACATAATTGACATGGTGCAAGTAAACACAAAATCCTGTAACTGTAGCTTGGTCTTACACCTGCTGATAGCCGGTGCAGAGGAAAGACAAGGGACAATTACTATAATATGAACTTGCTTCACAATAGTAGTGGTGGTACTAAGTTATAGTGATACCTCTCAGTTATGTAGAGCAAAATGAAAAGAAATGAAGAGCATAACAAAACAAATTAGTTGCGTAGAGCAAAATGAAAAGAAACAAATAACATGAAAAAACAAACTTGAGATACAGTCGGGACAGAATCGGGAATCTTGAATTTGCTTCGTATTAACTTCCTTCATAGGAGAATTCTGTTACAATGGGTACCAAAAAGTCCAGCCTTGTGTTCTTCTTTCTCTGTTCTATTTATACAAAAGGGTGCCAGGTGCTTTCTTTACATGAGTCGTTCCATATGATACACTTGTCCGTAAAATTAGATACAAGCTGTGGTGGTTCCGTTTGGCAGCTGTTAGGAGTGAAGCCACTCCATCTCTTCATCTTCGTTTTCAAAGCGCGCCAGGTGCTTGTCTCTGCATAGACTCAGTGCATACCCTACATTTGTCCAAAAATTGGGATATGATCTGTGACGGTTCTGCCTGACAACTGGCTTCGGCAAAAAAGCATTCTCGGGCTAACTGCGGAAGTTGATTTCCCATAAATGTATCAACAATATTAAGGGTGTCGAATTGTGCGCTGGGCTGAATTAGATGCTCATCAATTTGAGCCATCCCTGCCCTGTCTATTTTAGATATTTCCACCAAATCTCTCTCATTTTTCTCTTTCATGTCAAGGGAGATCTGCTCCATATCTATTTGCCTCAGAGCCTCTATGTCTCCTCCATTTCCCATCCCTAATAGTTCAGCATTTATGTTTTTGAAGGTTTCTTCGAGTGAATTTGTCACTTTTTGTGCATGTTCTCTGCTCAAAGCAATATCATGCTCCCAGTTCTTTAACAAAATATTACCTCTTGTCTGTTCGACAATGGAGAGCCCGGGGGTTCCTGTTGAAAACCTGTTGTTGGTAGCTATCACTGCTTCCTAGAAGATGATCCGAGCAGCTTCTGCGTTTCTTTCCTTGACAGTCAGATTCTCGGAAATCTGATTTATTAACAAGCAATCGTTTCGAAACTCCTCGAACTTGTTTAGTAGGCTCTGTTGAGCAGAAGAGACCTTCTTCCGAATGTCGATTGCTCGAGATTTGATCATCTCGACGTCAATCACCTTGCTTTCTGCAACCTGTAACTGAGCCCGTAATTGCATGATCGTATCCCTCTGGTGGTCGAACTGCACCCGACCATCTCGGATAACTGAATTCGCCTGTTCGAGCTTGGTCTTGAGGACCTCAATTTCTTTCCTATCGGCCAATTGGGCCTGCTCTATTGCTCCGGTTGCTTGACTCCTAGCGTTTTCTTCCGCCGAAGCCACCCTGGCTTCTAAGGTCTTGATCAGGCGATTTTTTGTTTTGAGCTGCTTCTTTAATGCTTCGACCGAGAATCGATTGGTCGTTGAATACGCTCCTAGCGTTCCTGCAATTTCTGTGGAAAATTCATCTTTCTTTTTATTCATCCCATCGGTCATTACTTTGAATCTTTTATCAGTAGACTCTCCCTCTTGATAAAACTCTCGCTTCACCACGGCTTTCCTCTTTTTGTCAAAAAAGAATTCGTTGGGAGGTAGTTCTTCTGCCCTTATAGGCCTTAATTCTTCACCAAATATCCACCCTTCGCTAATATCTGCTTGTGCTGACTGCAAAGGTGTGATAGAGGTGATGGGTTGCCCGATTTGTTTCGCAGCTTCCCTTGGTGTGCTGAGTGGACTTTGTTGTTTCGGGGGGTCGGGAGTCCTCATTCCTGCCTCTGGATTCTGACCTTCGGGTGGACCTGTATCCTTTATTTCCTCCTCTGGATTAGGTCCCTTGGGAGGACCATCAGTTTTCTCTCTTGTTTCGGGATTTCCTCCCTGTTCTGGATTCTTCTCCTACTTAGACTCTTTCTCCTGCTCCCCTTGTTGACATTTTTCGGGGTTAGAGGTTTTCCCCTCGGAACTTTCAGCCTCTTTTTCCTGATCTTTGGGAAGTCCCAGGCCTCCTAGCACCACGGGGAGACATCGTTTCCTGTTCACCTGAAATTTTAAGACAGAATCCCTGTCTTCGGCTAGTAGGGATTTGATTCGGAATTGTACTTCCGAATAGGATTGGGCCCCTCGGAAAACATCATCCGAGGGTGAGTCTTCGTGCTCGAACCTTTTTAAACCGCAATTTCCTAAATGAGTACTCACGACCCTCTGTGGATCATGCCTTTTATATTCGATATAGGACAAATTCAAGCCTTCTAAGGCTGTAGCCTCAGCCTTAGCATGTCCAAAATCTAATAAGGAAAAAGAATTAAGCCGGATAGGAAAAGATGGCCATACCTTCTTTGTTGATGCTTTTAATTCTTTGCTCACGCTGCCAATCACTATTTGGCGAGCGATCTCAAGACATGCCAATTTGTCGGGGATAAATTGTGGGAGCGCCAGAGGAGGAACAGCAGCTTCGAATACTCTCAAATAGGAGAATTCCTCTTCCACATACCAGTCTGCGATATGGCTCATATTTGCGGCCATGCCATCCGGGATGCGGGGTGGAAAAAGGCCAAAAATGGTGACGTGCAGGGGCACCATCACCCAGTTAAAAATTTCATAAATGAAATCATTTGCATTATTCTCCCACATTTTATCGTGGTACACATGCACAGCTTTATCTTCGGATGAACTCCAAGCCCATTTCATTAAAGGAAAAGGCGTCCTGGCGCATATAGCGTCCCTGATATACGCGGACATGTAGAATCCGGACGGCTTCCCGGCTGCCTTCTTCTCTTGGTACTCGGGGATTTTGTTGAATAAATTGTCAGAGAGGATTTTTGCCCAATTGAATGAGGAACCTTCTGCCACCCGAAAAATGAGGGGTACCCACTGGATGTAAAAATTAGCCGTGTCCTCCGATCCGAACAGTCGACAAGTCATCATCGCCACATACCTGTAATTTGGTTCCAAGGAAGAAATCGAATACACACCCTCGTTGTTCACCCTGAATGTGGAGGAGCGAGATACCCAATCCTTTATCAAGCTTGGCATAGTCTTGTCAAATTCATTGCATTCCTTCTCTTTGAACTCTGCAAAGAATTCTTTGCCAAATGTGAATTCAGAGGTCGCTGGGAGCTTATACATATCCTGGATGTGTTCGGGTCTAAAAGTCCCAATAATGTCCCGTCGGTCATTTAAAATAGTTCTGGAAGGCAAGTCGATGTGATCCAATGCCCATCGGATAATATCGAAGTACGGGAGCAATCAAGGTCTGGCCGCAACGAGATGCATTCTCGACTGAACAATAGTCTTGTATCTAGTGTTCAGGTCGTCCTTCACGATATCATAGTTATAGTCATCAGAGTCTGAACAGTTTACTGCCTCGAATTGCAGGATATCTGTAATAGAAGACCATGTAGATACGGAACCGCTTGTCCGAGGCGAAGTGTCTGAGACGTTGTCCGAACCCTGTGCTGCGACTTCGACATTTGCTTTGGCTCCTCTCCTTGGCGCCATGGTTGAAACTAGCGTTTTCGTTCTTCTATGATAAACCTTTGTATACATGCAGAGGCTAGTTCACTTGGAGAAAGACTTGCTCTATACACTTAATGAGAAATGTTTTTCTTTTAAAATAAAACAAGTTTCGTATATATTTTGGAAATCATGTGCCTTTGTCATGGGTTCATTAAATTGCGAATGAAACCAAATTAATTGAAAAAATCTGATCTTATTTTCATCGTGGATTTACCCTATTTCCTCATTAATGTCATGAATATTGGGCGGCTTGACAGGTACTCGGGTTATGGAGAGTAAATGAATCCCTTGTGAACTGTGCCAACCTCGAGGTGTGGGACGTACCTTTCTTTAAAAATATTTTAAAATTTTCAAATCTTAACGGCTTAGAGATTTCCTCGCTTTTCGTCATCTCGTGAAATTCCCTTTAACGTTTTGACTTTACAACTCGCGAGATTGCGAATTCCGATCTCGATATTAATTAACAATAAACATGATGTAGCGGATCCTTAATGATATGATTAACTTAATTGTCGGATCGTGAATCGGGAATTCGAAGACAAGTTTTTAGGAGAACGATATGCCGAGTCGCAATATTGCGATGTAGCGATAATTAAGGCTCAATATAATTATGTCGCGACTTCGCGAATCGGAGTTTCGGAAATTTTAACTTCCTGAAAGAAAGTGCCGAGAGGCGATGTGCCGAGAATGAAGTTTAACTATGGTTAGTTGTTTACTCTTGGTTCTTGACTATGGTTATTTTAAAAATTATCGCGTTCTCGGCTCTCGGAGTTGAGAAAACAAAAATTTAGGGTCGAGAAATGCCGAGGCGCGAAACCCCGACGATGTCATAATCAAGGGTTAAAGGTATTATACTATTCTTGCCTTGGATGAAAATTAAAACCGAGTTCGCATTCTCGCGACTCGGGACTTGTGAATTCAAGAAATAAGGTGTCCAACTTGCGAGATCACGAAACTTGAAAAATCCTAAGGACAAAACATACTTTGAAAAACGGGCCCTTTGTAAGTGACAAAGCATTACTTATTCAGGCAACAAAATTTTTCTTAGAGTTTTATGATTTCGGAAGGAAAGGGAAAGAAAAACAACTTTATATCTCAAGCATTAGAATATTCAAAATTGTGTGAGGCAAAAAAACAGGGGCGGCTCCAACACCACCCTTCCTTGGCTTGCACCCAATGTTCAAAGTGGAGCTCCTTCGACCATATTTTTCACCACTATTGGACACCTCAGAGATCACAGAATAATTGACACCAACAGAGCTCCACCCTGGATACATAAAATAGGAATCCACTAATCAGATAGTGGACACACATGTCAAGGGCACTCACGAGCAGAGGATCCATATTTATCGGGTTTTCAAGGCATGGAATCTCCTACACCAAGGCAAGTGGCTCACCCAAGGCCAAATTCAACATAAGTTTCTTCACCTGATGGGGGAACTCAACACAATGGAGAACATTTATTCCTAAGGGGGGGGGACTGATCTAGGTGGATATTGGTGGCCACCCACCTATTCCAACTATCTTTTCTTGACATTTTTTAGTTCAACACGTTCTTCTATACTTCTTTGTAATTGTGGGTTCTACACTTCTGTGGTTTTCTGAATCCCTACACATCTCCCAGGTGGAGACTGGTGGCCTCCCACCTAATCCAACTGGCTTATTTTGGAATTTTTTATGTCAACACATCATTTTGTACTTCCAGGTCCATTTTGGGGCCCTAAACAGTGTTTTTTTGGCTTTCCATAGTCAAATTGTAGACTAATTCAAGTTTGATGGCATAATGTGTAGTTTGCGAAAAGACCTTTCCAATGGGTTATTTCATGCCTAAAATGAAGGTCGTATGCAAAAGTTACGACCTAGGGAAGTTGAGGTAACAAATTACCCAACAACGCCCATAGAATTTTTGGTGTTTCACCTCCTAGGGTTAGGTTTTTGGATGTCTAGGGTTTTGGAATTCATGGAGCCTCATTGTAATCATTTTTATCATACAAATGCACATAGCAACCACATATCTTCTCAGAGATAGCTACCACCATTCGAGCAAGTTGTTTTCAGTTCTGCAATTTTACAGTTTCATCCTATTTCATTTATTCAATAGAAGTTATTGTTCATTGGATATCTGATGGTGTTCTCCATTTCTCTGTGTTATTGTATTCAATCTTTTATTCATTTTGTTCCGCTCATAAATCTGGATCACTCAAGTTGAGGATAAATACAAGAAGACTGATGTTGAAAGTTGTCGAAGGGAGTTTAGAAGTTCCCATGAAGCACCATTGATGAGGTAATATCATAGGGAGTGCTAGCATCCAAAATATGTATAAATATTTCATGCCCATGTGACATGAGAATTGAAATGGATTGGGTAAGAATCCCTTTTGAAATGTTTTATTACCTTGATAATGTCAATGTGATTTTGAGTGGTTTTTGTATTCCATTGATACTCAAGTAGGGTATGATTCATGAAAGAAGGTAACTTGAATTATAAGAGGGATGAGCCTCTAGCAGTCAAGGATGATTGAAATCCTTGCAAGAAATTCATGGACAAATGTGGCATGAATGCATTAATTAATCATGAATGAATGTGAACAAAAGTGCTCGTAAACATCACATTGATTGGATGCATTGAGGAGATGCATGCTTGCATGATAAGGAAGGTATTGGATTTACCATTATAGACGGAGGATCTTCAAATCTCCTACCATAATTATGAAATAATAAAAAGAGGAAACATGAGTGGCCATGAACATTGGCACCCTAATTGTCAATAAAGAAAGAATGTTGGAAGACATTTATATAAAATTTTGATTTCATACAACATATGTTGATTTTAGGTCATTATCATCTCAAAACAAGAAACAAAGCTCTGTTGTAATAATGAATGTGAACAAAGAAACCATGTGGTGAGAATTCAGTTGAGTCCCAACACACCATGGTAGAGTACTTAACTTGAAAAGTGATAATATGACATCAATGCAAGGGTGTGTTGTGTATGAATGTGTCCATTGAAATTGGCACATTGATTAAATACGCTTAATGTTTGATTACATTTTGAAAGGTTTGGTATGCTTAAATGAAGTATGTGTAAGTAAATATAATTCCTTTTAGTTTATTTAAATAAATAAATGTGATGAAATTGTTAGTATGCATAGTTCCAAAATTGTTTGGAAGCAATTGCAAGTGTGTAATGAAAATATAACGTGCATGAGAACTAAAAAATTGCTTGGTTGTGTGAAGAATGAATTGTGGGAAGAAGGGTATTGGATATGGAAGTACTATAAACCCATGAGGAAGACTAATGCCTGCTAGTTGTAAAAGAGCCAAACTACCCAAGGAAAAAAGTCTCGAGCTTGTGGAATTTGGTTCCTGTATGGAACATATCTGAAAATGGAAAAGTGAAATGGAAATTTGTGGATGGAATATTTTGAAGAAACTCTTGATTGAAATGGATGATGATATATCATGAAATTCACTGTATGCACGTGATACAGGTGAGATTACAGATTTGTCCTAAAGGTACAGATGATGGTTGTCAAGTTGGAAGGTGTGGAAAAAGGATATTGTTGTTTTGTGGTAACACGAGCCAAAGGGATGCCTAGACAGAGTTATATTGGGGGACGCCTCAGCTGTAAGACTCAGTGAAGTCCCTAAAACTCTTATAGAGAGAGAAATCCTTGGCAGGAAAGATGGATTTCCCGAGGGACTGTATAGCATAGAAGGGGATGTCTAAGCCTTAGCTTGGAAGGTGGGTGACAAGTAAATTGGATCGTGAGCCTAGCATGTCAAGAGAAAACAATGATTCAAGTAAATGTGATAGCCATATTGATGTAGATCCATGAACTACATCGATAAGTATTGTGTTGATATGTAAATTTTCCTCTTGAATCATGAATAACAATAAAATGTTTTTGCATAAAATTAGGATTAATATGCCTGGTGTTTGAAATTTTTGAAGACATGTTCTAAAACTCCATATTTTGAGTGAATACCAGGCTGTGAGGAAAAAAACGATAATGCTAAGGTAGTTGAAAGATAAAGGCATGGCAGGTGTTGTTGAGAAGAACATCGAGGATGGTGTTTCTTTTAAGGGGGGGGGGGGATTGTAAGACCCCCTTTCTAAACCTTGATTATATTTAATTAATCATGTTAATGATTGCCAAATCATGGCATATAAACATTGTAATTGTATTTCTTTTTTTTTAAATGTCAACTAGTTGACTGATGGGTGAAGCCTTGAAAGTATGGGCCATGATACCACTAGAGGAAATAGTGAGGAAACATATTGAGGGGGTTCATTATGCTAAAATGACCCAAACCTCCTTGTTGAGATATTATTTTGGAAATATTCAAATCATTTCCCTTAGCCTTGATTTCAAGACAAATCAGTTAATGAGAAGGGGTTGGTAGTTAAACGACCAACCACCCCCATGAATATAGGTATGGGAAATATGGCTAGGAAAATAGAAGTTGCCAGTCAAAGGTACAACAAAGTACCAATCCTACAGCCCCAAATTTACCCACGAGTTCTTTCTAATAGAAGGAAGAGGACAGGTCAAGAACCTTCCTACATGGGGAATGAAAGAGAAGAATGCATGAGTGGAGACAAAAAAAGAGAGAGACCAAACCAAATTTTTGGGGTCTAATAAAAAGAATAGTCT
Source organism: Picea engelmannii (assembly GCA_009831015.1). Lineage (NCBI taxonomy): Eukaryota > Viridiplantae > Streptophyta > Pinopsida > Pinales > Pinaceae > Picea > Picea engelmannii. Next base: position 376,426 of record ML786222.1, on the reverse strand, counting down.
TATCTTACCAAAAATCACCTTTAGAACCTGAGAGAGATTCCATGGTGGTATCATGTCTTGGCACAGGGGTGGCCTACTGTCGAAATGACTGAGCATTTAGAGACTATGGTTAGGTGGAAAGGCATTTTCCCACACTCAGTTGGTCACCTACATCTTATAAATAGATAAGTATATTTATACTCTATGTAATTGAATTGAAATGTATGGATGGATGTCTGTATTTGTAAATATGAACATGTATTATAATGTATTTGTATGGAATTTCATGTGTAGTGCATATATAAGCAGGAGACCTTGCATTTTGTCTTGAATGATTAAGGAATCGTACAAATGGTTGAGGGAATCAAATCCTCGTTTGAATGCCAAGTAGTAGGCTTATTTCTTGGTGTAAATTGTATTAAGAGCCTAGAGAAACCTCAAAATGGTTAAGTCCTGATTCAGACTGTCACTCTGAAAGAAATCCCCTGTTTGGGTTAAGAAATCGTAAGTATTGTATAAACCTCTTGTGTTGAACTGGAAGGGTTGTAAGGTTTGTAGGATGAAACTCTTCATCTGAGGTAGGAGAAGAATTACTTAGTAGTTTTTCGAGTAAGGTGAAGGCCAATAAGGCTTGGTACAAATCATAGAAAATCCTTAGAAGAAATCCTTGACCTGCTAAGTCTTGGAATGGACTGTTAAACCTAAGAAAACCATGTGTTTTTCTTCGAAAGGATCATAACCATTAATTTGGCTCACCAATTTGATCATGACATTGGTTGGGGAATGCATCCATCAGATTTATTGGGCACAAGGTGGCGTGGGAGTCTGATGGGAGAAGCTATGAGCCAATAGGAGTCATTGGATCCATCAAAGAAGATCTCGCTAAATCCTATACCATTGATGTTAGTCATAAGTTGGTCAGGGGAATGGTCGTATGATTGGTCAAGAACATGGATGCAGTGGAATTCTGATGAGGATCACTCTGATTTAACGATGACCATTGAATCATCAAAGGATGTGAGGTCAGGAAATCATGATTGTTTATGGCACTATAATCATGTTGGAGGCTAAGATAACAGAGTGTCTGAGTGTAGGTTCACACTAAGGATCCAAAGGGGGAGGTTGTGAATCAACAAGGACCACTGATTTATCGAAGCATGCACTAGAGACAATTGTGACCATTGATATCGAATCTCAAACTATCGGAAGGTCAGGCTATCAAAGTGCCAACATGTCCATAGGATGACACATGTTATCCTATGACTTGTGCAAAGGATCAAGGGTGAGTCCCTATAAGTTTCAAGTCTAGGGATAGGTTCCTTAATCCTTGTTAGGAGGAAAATATCTCTATGGATAGGGTGAACAACAACAGACAAGAATGACTTTAGAAATCGACTCAATTCCAACATATTCTATATAAACTAATGTGCAAAGGAGGTAAGAAAGAGGCCTACCTCATCCAAATGTTTGATGTTGTCCACCATTGAGCACTTCGACCCAAAAATGTATAACTACAACAAGTTCTCAACAAACAAGCAAAGAAAGCATATAATGATAATATAATAGGTTAGCACATTAGATAGCATAATCCATTAATATTCAAAACAAACATGTCCATGGATCATAATACATATATTTGCAAGATATCAATTGGACGAGAAAGGAGTATTTCTATTAATAAATGATCAACAGAAGTGAAAACATTACAGACTTCCATATCGGCACGGTTCGGAACCGAGAAACTGAGTTCCTTCCAACTGGGCCTCCACCACTTCAATCCTCCACAAAAGGCAGGCTCATATAAGGGAGACAAAGAGGTTCTCCATCAATAAGGGAAGAGCTTGGGAGTTGAACACTATGTTCAAACTTAAAGGACAAAGGGATGCAGACTCAATAATGAAGTAATAATTTATCCAAAGTAACTTTTCTCTCAAAGTTGAATTCTCTCTCCTTTTCCATAGCTTGGAATTGGCTTCTTTATAGCCTTCAAAATGCAACTGAAGGGCCGAGTCAGAACTTTTCCAGTATATGGAAGGCCAAGGATCAGAGATCTTCTATCGTGACATGGAAACCCGACATTTATTTTTTATTTTCTGGCACAAATCTCGATGTATGTGGGTTCTAATGGAGCAACCAATGTATACACGTGTTGTATAACTTGTCAGGTGCATACAAGTGGAAAAATATTTGTTTTTGTCTCTGGATTCATTAATCAGGGAAATTAAGTCTGCATAGGGAAATGGAGTAAGGCCCTCTCTTCAAGATTGCATAGGGTGAGGCAAATCATGTTCTAACAAATGCCCCCTAATGTGTGAGGTCAAAGGACTATCTTCGATGGCCGAAATAGATTACAAATAACCCAAAAGTGGATTGGTAGAGAACCAGCTGGACGAACGCAATTGTTCATTACATTTTGTATTGACTTTGCATACATGGCTGCCAAGAATACATTGTAGATCCATGTGAAAAATATATTGAACAAGTGTCAGTGGCCATAAAATAGGCAAATATAAATGTGGTTATATGCCAATAGTTGTCATAGTCACGGACAAGGCCCAGTAAAAATAGTCTCAAAACCAATCTGAAGATATTTGTATACCATGGAGTACAATCTGATCTCCCATGATCACTAAAGTCATATAGGTATTGGTCCAATGAAAAGGAAGAAACAACTCAGGAAAGCTGCGGCCACATAATGATGCTTCAAGACTTCTATACAATCCGCCAAAGGTGAAAGTCTACATCATGTGAGTAAAGGAGTTGAGGTCGAACATAATGAGACATTGTTTGATTACCAATCATTGATGTATATCATTAACAAACGCGAGACAGCCTACCGATCATGAAAGTAGGTATCAAGGCATCGAGTACATTCTTGCAAGTGTGAATAGAGTGGTCGGTGTTGAACACCTGAAAAATCCATCGATCAGAAGACATTGATGTATTATCAACTGTCGATGGCGAGAGAACCTGCCACTAATGACTGCAAACCTCAAGATACTCATAATACTATAGATCTCATTTCCAGATAATGAGTTGATGTTGATGGAAAGAGACCCACTAAAAGGACAGCATTAAGGCATATCTCATCAGTCAACATGAGGTACAAAGCAGGAGCTTCATGATTTGGTGGGATTTAGACAAAGAACAAGTTCACAAACAGATGAACCCGTGTGTCTTTCGTGTGTGCCAAGTGCAAGGTGTACACGAAAAAGACCCTTTGAATAGAAGCCAATGATGAAAATTGTCGACAAAGGTGAGAAGACCACCAATAAGGCTAATGGAATCCAAGACACTACACAAATTCCAATGTGTGAATAGATGTCTTGTCATCGAACACAAGGGAAACCACCTAGTCAACAATCAATGATGAAATGTCGACTGTTGGGTTCAAGGTTACCTACCAATGATGAAAGTAGGACTAGGGTGCATGATAGGACTAAAGTATCATGTGATTCTGAGAGACACTGAGGGTATGGCTGACATGCAAAGTCAAAAGTTATGAGGAGTGGTCGACACAGGTTGATAGACTTCCTTTGAATAAGAGCATGAGACATATGGTGAACTCTGGAAGCATAGACCCAAAGATAAAGCCATGATATGCAGGAGGCATCAATGAAGTTCTCTGTAGGGACTGGAAGAGTAAACAATTGGTAGAGAAGGCTCTGTAACGAGTTCAACTTCCTAAGGTCATGCTAATCCCAAAATTGTGAGGAATGGACTCAAAAAATTTGTGCTTTGTTCAAAGGTGACACGACTGCTGCCAAATATAAAATAGTACTCCCTTCCCTCCCGTATTTTTTTTGTTTTTTCATAACAAACGAATGTTATGATACATAGGAGGAAACAAGTGTTGCAAGTAAGAAAAACTAGTTCCAGCAGTGGAACGTACCTATGCTCAATGAAGGGAAGTGCATGCAGGATATGGACACTCGGGGAATGTTCCCTCCTAGGTATAGGGTGTCAAATTATGAAGGATATAAACAAGGCTCTGCTTGTTTGAGGATGCAAAATTGTCGAGGAAAATGGTTTATAATGCAAAGCGAGAACCGGATATAGGCTCAATACTACAAGCAGGGGCATGAGATGTAATCACAACTTAACGCCAAAAAATGTCTTTTTTTATGTCTTTTAGTCTACTTGGCGTGAAAAAGGGGTAAACTTGTGCCAAGTATATGTCTTTTCAAATCCAATTTATGAGTGTGAAAATGACTCACTTGGCGATCTTTTCTATTTTTGGTAACGAGTCGGAAAAGAGCTTAACTAAGACTCATGATCTTTCAAATCCAACTTAACGAGTGTGAAAAGTACAAATCACTCGAAAATATTTTCTCTTTTTTAAAGGCAATATGGAAAAGAGATTAAATTAAATCATGGACATTATTCTAATCAGCATGTAAAGGGGGAGGCCAAGGCTCCCATACCGGCCTTCTGCAGAATATCAGTATCTTATGAATAGCTGACATAAGCTTGGGAAAACCCAAATTTCTCCAAGTCGAGGAGGATAAAGCACGAACTAAGAATATAGTCTTTTTGATAGATCAGACCATGTCTCCTAATGGAAAAGACACAGGTGGGGGTATTGGATACCCTATAGGACTATCCTAGTCAAAGGTGATATCTTCAAAACTAGGAGGGAGAGGACTTGGTGAAAGGAAAAATCTCTCTTGTTCAGAAGGCACAGGATTAGGAATGTTGACGACGTGATTGAAGGACGCGTCACTCTCTTCTGGGAGAGTAGGATTGACTAGAGATTGCACTGGTGTGACCACTTCTTCAATTATACGTTGAAGAGGATGCATAATAACAGGGATAAGAGACGTTTCACCCTCGACAAAGGGGCTGAGGTTGGGAGAGGATCATGGTGGCGGGACCATTGAGTTGATCAAAAGAGGAGTAGTATGAGGAGAAACTGCGGATGCCCCAAAATTCGAAGGGCCCTTGGGTGAGCCCCATGCTTCTGGTATCCCAACAGTAACTAGACACAGATGATTAAGGTGATTTCCTTCGCAAGTCCTACAAAGGAACTTAGGCTTACGTCTAAGACGTCTAGGTTTCTCAATGTCTCCAACATCGTTCACAAATTTTGGTGACATACTCTCAACACGATAGGAAGAGGTGGAAGATTCATCTCCTACATGGTGTACAAAGGTTGGAGATGCATCATTGCTAGGACTTTTGGTGATAAGAGTGATGCCCCAAGCTTGACTAGTAGTGGTCAGGTGTGAAGTATCAATAGGACTTGCAGAAGTAGTTGACCCATCACCAACATAACTAGCATATGTTGGTGATGGAGCACCAATATGACTAACAGTGACTGGGCTAGTGACAGGCTGTGGCATTTGATGCCAAGGTCTAGGGAAATATTGACTTTGAAACATCACAAGCTAGGCTGGGTTCTAGTTTACCCCATGTCCTTGTCTAGGAATGTAGTATCCTCCATTTAATTGATTCAGAAAGGTTTGAATGGGAATCATCATTGAACTCTGCAAAAAGACGGAAGTATGATAGGGAATGTTCGAGTGATGATATATGTTTCCCCCTTATGAAGGGGTTCCATGAAGACGATATCCTGAACCGTAAAATTGATTCTCCCCATGAAAGACACTCGGAGATATATGCAGACTCGTCATGGAAAAAGTGTTCAGAGGAATTGACATGGCGGGTGGAGGATGCATGGATGGAGTGTAATAAGTAGAATAAGTACCCCTATGAGTATTGGCTCCTGAAAGAGCATAACTAGGATTGGATCCATAAGAGGGGAGGTTCCAACATCCCGTCGTGAAAGCAGGTTGAGGGACATGACTCATATCAAATGAGGATGTACGCATCGGGGCCATGGTGCCCCCAGGTCCAATGCTAGGATTCATATACGTGGACCAGGGAGAGGATTGCATGGGTGAAGGCATATCACCAAAAAACTGACTAGAGGCCCAAGGCACAGACTGAGTATCATAGTTCTGCATACCATTATAAGAAACATGAGGATTTACCCCCATGAAATGAGTAGGCATCATGGGGTAGGTAGCGGTAAAGGAATGAGCCGAATGGACTCTGTTTTCCATGATAAAAAAGAACTCATTAGAAACTCCTAAGGTCAACTAGTGAGAAAAGAGCACACCAAAATTCAAATGGCCAGTATGCATGCAAATGGGCTAAAGTGGTTGAGTGGCCTCCCTCCCTAAAGAAGGTATGTCTCGTCCAAGAGGGACTTGAGACGACCTACTAAATATCGAAGGTAATAGAATCAGTTATAGGGGTCCTCGTGGGCTTAACAACTAGTCGGTCATACCCCCCCAGAGAGGTAATCCTCCATAAAGGTTGTGTGTTTTTCAACCCCTATCTGACCCAGGGTACCTACAGAATAACCCCTGCAAATAACCTATGAGATACCTAATTCAAGAAACTAATAAACCACTATATAACTGATGCACAGGCGAGCAATCATAAGTCTGGATCACCATATGGGTAGGGTAGAAAATCCTGAATCCTTGAAAGTACCACCTCTCATGGAGGTATAGGCACTAACAAGATCCCCAAATATGAATAAATCCACAAAAATATCTCTAACGCTAGGCAAGTATCCGGGGGATATCCCTTCAACCAACTTCACATGACCTCGTGATTAACTCCGATGTGAGCAAAGCCTCCTGATCTTACCAATTATACAATGGTTTTCTCCACTCCCTAACTCAGACACATATGTTGATTTAATTTCCTTGGAGAAGTTTACTCACCAAATCCAATTCCAAGGCACTAAATCCTAGACTAGTTTGTGCACCTAGAAAATAAAATCATTACTAATAAATTTTTAAATTATAGCATTGATTTCATGGCCATGATTACTCAAAAAGGTATATGGTAATGAAACCCATGGTGTTATAACTCAGCAAGAAAGTAAATATGAAGATAATGAAAAGTCCCAACTTAAACTTTTGATGAATGATATGCTCCTAAAAAACGATGCAATTTCCAAATTCAAATCTACGATTCAGAAGTAAAGATGCAATCTTTCACTGTATGTACTAAAGTAACGATAAAAATTCTAAAGACAAAAAATGCCAAGCAATGAAAAATGCCTATTTTTTTGTATTTTTCAATATATTAAAATTGAAAATGCATGCACTGTGTTAGTAACATTTCTTGTCCGGGGCACAAGAGTATTCAAGTCTGCAAGTCGCAGGAGAAGCACTCGAGTGCAGCATGGGAGAATCCCTTTTCCATTTACGAGTCAAGCAAGCGTGCGAAAGGTTGGTTGTCAGCAGCCGAGATTCACCAACAAAGCAAATCGACGATCATCGGGTTTTTGGGGCTGTCAAGTTGCCCAGGATTTAGCACGAAGGGTAGCGCCCATAGTTCAGGGCAAGTCTGGGTCGTCCGATCCAATTGGGACAGGTGGCGGCCAGTTGGTGTATTGGGGATCAGTGTTTCGGGAGACATGGAGCCTCCCATTCTTTACAGCTGAAATCACCGATCGGTGAAACGCCGAAAGCACCCTTAGAGCCGAGCCCACGGTCTTAGCACCAGGTCACATCAAGTGAGCCTGTAAATGGGGGCAGCCCCCTTTATAATAGCGAATATTATCTAGTCCATTCATATGAAGGACACGCGGCGCACATCCGTGTCACGTTGGCATTCGGGAGTTCGAGGGGTAAGCGCTCCTTGTCATTTCACTTCTCGAAACCTCGAATCCCGAAACGATGAAAGCGCCCAGAATTAGGCCCATGGTTTTGGTGCTCGGTGACAGAGGAGCAGGCCTAAAGGAGGGGTGCTAATGTTTAGCAGTTGNGGGGGGGGGGCACTGTGTTCTCCAGACGTCGATTCGACGTGATCTAAATCTCGGTACCTACTGGGAATGAATGAAGAAGAGAGAGGGTAGTTGAAACCTCACCTCACTCATTAATTGCAAAGTATGGATGTTCTGGCTGAAAGTCTACCCGAGAAGGCCCTCTGTACTGGTTCTTTTCATGGAAGCCACGCCGAGTCCTTGACTTGCTAAGGAGGTCTGCACACACTAGCTTGGCTCTTAATGGCTCAGCTACTTCCCTTGTAGGAGACATGCGCAGTTAAGGTGGCGTCTGACAAAGAATAATCGTCTGAATTTGGCCAAGGGGACACCAAGTATTGGGTGCACGATCGGCCAGAGTCTGCATGCACAGACTGTTAGAAGACATGCAGACGCAATGTTTTTAATGCAGCGTCTTGTTTTTGCTGCTGTGGTTGTTTTTGGGCATGTGTAGGCGTTTTCGCCATTTTTGGAAGGAGGGGTGGTAGAGCGAAGCTCCCAATTGTAAAGTTTGAATACACTCTAGTTCTCTGGTTATGTATCTGTATGTAAGATTTCTTGTTTAACGACATACAGTCTTTCCTATTCCATCTAATTTTCATCTCAGACTGAGAGAGTTCGTGATCGACGGATTCAAACGAATTATTGCAATCATGTTATGATAAAGGATTTATTGTTTCATTATTGTGTTCTCCAGTGTTTTGTGTTTGAATGTAAGAAGATCTTGCATTTAGATGCCTTCCTCTACAGTTTGTTAGAAACCTGATGTTTACGACAGACCTTTGCAGTTCTCTTATACAAGTCTTCCCCCTACTCACCCTTACTAAAACTCATTGTCTGAAGTTTATCTAAGACCTCACTTGCCCATGCATGTCTGGCCTAGTTTCAGAGTTAGAACCAAATCGTTTTGAGTTAACTTCCATCCGATCACCCCATTAAACAAATCATGACAATAAACTGATGGGTGTCGGGCTCTGCTCCTGCTCCAATCCAGGGGTGACATCCGACGCTAACATACTAAAAAGTAACTTGATATATAAACCTACTGTGTATAAAAGAAAGACAACTCAAGAAGGATATCAAGTAGCAAAGCACCTAGCCCAATGTACAAGGACAATAAAAATGAAAAGATGAAGAGACAAACTTCACCCAAAAATTCAACAAAAAGAGGGTTTCCTATCATCCCACAGGCACTCAACAGGCACTACAGAGACCTAAGAAGGCTCAGCAAGCATAAAATCCCACCCACCAGACACCATACCAGGCAAAAGAGAAAGGAAAAAAGGTGTACACGACTGTTTTGGCAAATAGTGTGTATATATGCAGCTTGCAGTGAGACAACACGTGTGTGTACGCGACTGTTAAGAAAAAAGGTGCATATATGATTTGAAACAAGGACAGGCAATCGAAAAAAGGTTGCAAACTCAAACCCAGAGTGAACATGGGTTGTCAAGCAGTGACACGACAAGAACCATAATAGAAATGAGAGAAATCTAAGGAGAAAAGTACTTAAAACCCTAAGAAAGAATATTCTTCCCAGTGGAGTCGCCAATTCTGTTACAAGGAAAATATCTCTATGGCTAGGGTGAACCACAACACACAGGAGTGACTATAGAAATCGACTCAATTCCAACATATGCTATATAAACTAATGTGCAAAGGAGGTAAGAAAGAGGCCTACCTCGTCCAAACGTTTGATGATGTCCACCGTTGAGCACTTCGACCCAAAACTTTATACCTGCAACAAGTTCTCAACAAACAAGAAAAGCAAGCATATAGTGATAATATAACAAGTTAGAACATTAGATAGCATAATCCATTAATATTCAAAAAAAACATGTCCATGGATCATAATACATATATTTTCAAGATATCAATTGGACAGGAAAGGAGTATTTCTATTAATAAATTATCAGCAGAAGTGAAAACATTACAGACTTCCGTATCGACACGGTTTAGAATCGAAAAACCGAGTTCCTTCCAATTGGGCCACCACCACTTCAATCCTCCGCAAAAGGCAAGCTCATATAAGGGAGACAAAGAGGTTCTCCATCAATAAGGGAAGAGCTTGGGAGTTGAACATAGTGTTCAGACTTAAAGACAAAGGGATGTAGACTCAATAATGAAGTAATAATTTCTCCAGAATAACGTTTCTCTGAAAGTTGAATTCTCTCTCCTTTTCCATAGCTCGGAATTGGCTTCTTTATAGCCTTCAAAATGAAATTGAAGGGCCGAGTCAGAAAATTTCTAGTATATGGAAGGCCAAGGATCAGAGATCTTTTGTCACGACATGGAAACCCGACATTTATTTTTTATTTTCTGGCACAAATCCTGATGTACGCGGGTTGTAGTGGAGCAACCAGCATATACACATGTTGTATAAATTACCAGGTGCGTGCAAGTGAAAAAATATTTATTTTTGTCTCTGAATTCATTAATCAAGGAAAGTAAGTCTGCATAGGGAAATGGAGTAAGGCCCTGTCTTCAAGATTTCATAGGGAGAGGCAAATCTTGTTCTAACAATCATATCCCTTAGATGTTTTGTTTGAGATAATCTTGATCATTCATCGGAGGGGTGTCGGTTGAAGTGATTTGTGGTCTCGGAGGAGATTCACTCTGATGGGAGGAACTCTAAAGAGAGAACTAGAGTCGTCGATCAAGGAGCAGGAAAGAGGCCTTAGTTGCAGATATTTGTATAATCTCAAGAGAGAGTTTAGCAGTTGGTGTCCTGGTAGGGAAAGGTTCTAACCTTCCCTCATAAGCTTGGAGCGAAGGAGGATGATGTCACTCAACCAATGTACAGTGGAAAGGTGTCAATACCTAGATGGACGAGCCAAGTGCTCGGTGATGATGTGTACACCACGTCAGTCCACGAGGAATTTCCACATGTCATGGTGATTTGCCATTTTGAGGGAGTGGTTTGTGATGTAGCATGAGTGTCACGTGTCACACCAGGTGGTAGGTACATGGTGGCTATGATAACCGAGGTGGCATGTGAGTGGACAGATCTCCATCGTTGATCAGATGGTACTACCATCAGGATATATGAGTGTGGAGTTGTTAGGGGACCCTGATGGAGGGACTCTGAGAGGTGATTTGGGCCATAGATCAATGAATAGGAGAGATTCAATATTAGCCATGGATCATTGTGGGTCCCACATGTTCACTTAACGTGAGAATGAGGATTAGGGAGTTAATTGTCGTGCCAGTTAGAGACAATGAAGCAATCGAGGTTGTTGATTTCCCAACTCCAAGGACTCTTAGATTTGTCGAAGTGTGCATTGATCGGAGTGTGCCAATCGGAGTGGAATGTGACTCTGATGGAGAAAAATCCGATGGAAAATAAATACACTGAGTGAATCTACGAATTTGATTCGGAGGGCCTGATGGGTCAGGTGGCAAGCACCATGTCAATGTTGCGTCAAATGGCACAAGTGACAGGGATCCACGTCGATGCCACATGGAAGTGAGGTGGTTTTTGATCAATGAAGGCCTGAGGAACTTTAGAAGGCCATAACTTTTGATCTAAGTCTTGGTTTTGAGCATGGTGACAATTGTTGAAAGGATCTTAACGAGAAGAAGACGATGGTGTCCTCGAGAAGAGACTTTGAGATGGTTGAAGAAAAGATAAATCTGTATACCCCATCCCTTAAAAATATACTTAGAGAGTTGAATGTCTTACATGCATAATCCAAACATTTCTCTATTCAATATTCAATATGAAATTTTATCTCCTTTATTTTAAATAAGAAAAAATACATTTAAAAAAACATTCTTTACAGAGTTAAAATCATTAATTACATAGTTACACATCTACTTTAAAACCATTACTTATTCTCAAAAATCCCTTTAATATTAAAATGTTTAATCCAATATCATATTTAATTAATTATTAATTTTATAATACAATGTTCCATTTTTATTCATATATATATACAATGTTCCATTTATATATATATATATATATATATATATATATATATATATATATATATATATATATATATATATATATATTAAAA
>ML786222.1:325533-350588 GCA_009831015.1 Picea engelmannii | reverse complement strand
TTCGTTTTAATTTTTATCTTTATTTATTTTTTCCTTTTACCCCTAATTCCTAGGTTGTACATATTCATTTTATTTTTCTCATTTAATTTAGTTTGTATTTTATTCTTTTTTAAAACTTAATGTTTTCAATTTTTCCCTCACACATTAAAATTCGACATAATATCCCATGAGACATCTCCCCACGTTTCTCCCCATTGGTCCTCACATTTGCTTCATGGTAAGTTCCATGGGAAATTACCATCAAAGACACACCTCCTATCTTCATGGAACCCCATCTTCCCTTCAACGAATACCCTTGAAAACTTAGTAGTTGAATGTAATATCTCAAGCTATGACCCATCAAAGTGGAAGGCTTGTTAGAAAGGAATTGAGTCATTGAAGTCTGACCCATCAGAGCTCACCTACCACTCAATGAGTTCATGTCCCATCCATCGGAGTCCAATGGACCCATTGGAATGGGAAGCCATCGAAACATTAATTATTTTATTATATTTTTTGGAAAGCAGACACCCATCAGAAAGTGCATTATTTTATTATATTTTGGAGTGCATGGGAAACATTGGAAACATTAATTATTTTAATATCATTTTTGGGAAGTGTGCACTCATCGGAGCACAAATTATTTTAATATTTTTTGGAAAACGTGAAGCCATCGGGACATGCATTAATTTAATATTTTTTTGGAAACATGCACCCAATAGAATTTGTATTATTTAATATTAATTGTGGGGAAATGTGCACACGTCGGAGGTTGGATTATTTTAATCTTTTATTTACCATTAGAGAGGTTTTACCCATTGAGATAGACTCACTCTGATAGCCCATTGGAGTGGACTCATTCTGGTAGCCTATCAAAGTGATAGTTCATCAGAGTGGGTTAGCTCATGTCAATTTAACCGGTAATTTTATTTGTTAGTTTCATTTTATGTAGGTTAATTTAATTAATTTCTTATTTCATTTATTTTTAATTTTTTATACCTAATTTTTAGTATGGTAATTCGCCAAATTTACATTGCAAGCCTTAGGTTCTATGTCTTCCCTAGGTTATTATACAAATTAGCTAAAGGGGATAAAATTGTTTAAACCACTCAATATTGAGTTCTCTTATGCATGTAGGATTTTTATTTTCATGTTAAGGATCAATGGCCCAAATTCACCCACATGCATGATCAAGGGCTGTTGAAAACTATTTTTCAAATGGGCATATCTTGGGATGAAGGTGTCAGGATTGAGCCCATGATTCCTCGTTGGGAAGGTATCGAACCACATAATGCAGTGGGAGATATCTTTGGGATAGAACAGTAACAAAAAACCTCAAAAATCACAGAGAACAACAAGCCACGAATTTGGGGGGAAATTGACTGGGAAAACTTTAGATGGCCATATCCATGACTATAGGAAAATAAATCAAGCCTGAGATAGCTCATCAGAAAGATAGAAAAGAATGGCACAACAAATATTGACAGGTTGAGGGAAAAAATTCCTAGAAAATGCAAAACGAAGAAGAGGCCCGAATTTAATTGAAGAATGGGTTGTGCAATGTTTAAGCAGTCCCAACTCAAGCTACAAGAGTTGAAAGTATACCTGCAAGAGAACGGTGGAAGGCTGAGACAGAGGAGAAAAATATCAGATGATCTTGATCAACAGAAAAACACTAGAAATTCCTAGAAACATCACGATGAATAGAAAAAGACAAGAACAAGTTGAGTGAATAATATTTGTAAATGAATATAATTTATGAGTTTCCCGAGTGAAAGAATAACCACTCAAGAGTCTCTTCAAGTTCTATTTGTAATGCTCATATGTTCATTCTCAAAAATGTAAAATAAATTCAAAATACAAAATGAAAAAACAAAGGGAAAACGAAGTGAACAGTCACATGAGTTGAAGAGTCTCTCTTGTCTTATTAAAGAAGACTCGTTGAATGTAACGAATTAATTTTTCCCATTGTATAGACTAATAATACTCTTATTTCTTAATGTATGAAGAGTAGAAGCATTTTTTAAGTTATAATTGTGTCAAATGTGTTTGGGACTAATCCATAAATGTGTTTTCCATTTGATTTTTTCTTAGTGCTAATCATTTGAACTATTTATGTGCTTAGTATTTAAAGTGTTCATGTTGTTGTGATTTCTTATGAGTATAGAGATGATGTTACATGTATTATTTACAACTAGTTCTGATAATATCTGCAATATGTTTTTTTTAACATATTCTTGGCTACCATGAACTATTTATGTTATCAAAATATCACTTTAAATTGTGTTCATCTATTAGTTTTTATCCCGTGGGATAGGTTAGAAGTAGTTAGGTTAGATTAGTGTTCTTTTAGTTTAGATTGGATGTAGAATTAATTATAACTCGTTGGGGGGCAGTCAGTTGTCTTTCCCCTTATTTATTATTTTAATTATTAGTAGCAACCATGTCCACATACTAGTCTGAAATGCTACACCAAGCGAGAGTAGGTCTAATTGGGACCTGCCATCGAAAGTTCTCCCTTACTTTCTTGACAAGCCAATTGGATCCGTCAACACAACTTTCATATCATGATATCTAATTGAGGTTCCATGAAATGTAGGGCTTGTTGTGAAAATGTGAGCCTTTAAATTGGTGATTATTCTTTGAAATCCCACATGTTTGGCATTGAAATGGGGGGTTGTGACATTTTTCTAGGTGCTTAATGGTTACGCACTCTAGGTCCCATCACCATGGATTTTAAGGACTTATACATGAGCTTCCAGTAGGATGGGAATCACTTCACTCTCCAAGGCATCACGACAAGTTTGCCCGATATCATCATTTCATACAGTATGGAAAAGCTCCTCAAAAAGGATCATTATGGAATTATTTCCCAGTTCCATTCCATTCAAGCCTTTGAGACTCCTTCACCAACCATTCATCTGAAAATGCAGCTTATCTTATCCAAACACCACTTATTTTTGGAAACCCCCAAGGCCTCCCACCTTCCCATGGTACCCATGATCATTCTATCCCACTCATACTCGGTAGTCTCCCACCCAATGTTTTCCCTTATCGCCACCCATTAGCTTAGAAAAATGAGATTGAAAAAATTGTTAACCGCATAATCCAGGCGGATATCGGTGGCCATCCACCTCTTCTACTGAATCAATGTTTGTTAAATACAAGCCATCATGTAATGATTTCTTTGTGGTCTTATGTACATTCCTACAGTTTTAATGCACTTGATCCCATCAGAACTTTGTACTTAAGTGCGCTTGGGATAAAGTAGTATTGGGATGAGTGACCTCCCTAGAAGTACAAGTGTTTTACATGCCTATGGCATTTTGTAAAGAAAATGATTTATCCCACATGCATCATGGGAATTATTCTCCTCTCACTCTCTCATATATAATCGAGGTGAAGGAGGTCCTTTGAGCATGCAATTTAGCATGATGTAAATCTTGTTATGAATGAAGTGTAGCCAACATATATTTCTCTTCAAAGATAAGATACCACCCTTATAACTAGTTTGTGTCTACAATATTTTGTTATTTTTATTCATTAATAGAAGTTGGGTTCCACTATATTTGTGTGTTCTCTGTTATCATTTTGGTTGTATCTCATTTCATTCTCAACATAATCCATATCAGTTGTATTAGAGTAATCTTGTAGTTTGTATTCTCATTGCATGCCCCCAATGAGATCGGGGTATAGAGAGTTGGGTCTTGAGCTAGTTTCATTTGGGGATGAATTCTCTTGTCAGACCAAGTGACCTCCTATGGCGGAAGAAAAGAGAGATGACGGAGCAGCATATCCTTTCAAGACATTTCTAAAGGAATCCCTCATGCGACAGAGGAACAAGATGATGGAAAAATTCACTCAGATCCTTCGATGACTATCAATGGTTGTCAAGGCATCTTCGACAAGAAGCCATTTTGGAGGTGTGACGTCTTTCAAGGTACAATTTAATTTTAATATTCTCTTATTTGAAGGCCATATAGATGCATATGCTCTAGACAAATGGTTGAATCTACTAGAGGGTTATTACTCTATCCAAAAAAATTCTAATAGTGAAAAGATCACCTTCATGCTCCTTAAATCCCTTCCCATGTCAAATCTTGGAGGGAAGGTTAATGGGAGAGGCATACCATGGATTATTGAGATAAAGAAATCAACATTTAGAATATATATTAACAAAAGAAATATTACAATGATTTAAGTAAAATTACAAATTATAAATGGAGCTAACAAAAATGAATATAGATACATGGATCAAAGAAAAAAAAATGTGTATACAAACATAATATATAGTAATATTATTATACAATTTTATTAATATTAATTTACAATTTTAATAAATTGTAAGAATACGTCCCTGAGGTGTAGGACAGTCGGTGACGGAGTGTGTTGTTAAGCCACTCCATGATGTTAAAGTCACTGGTTCGAAACCTCCGGGGACAAAAAATCCAACCATGTTAAGGGTTGGTGTGGCTCAGGCCGGGTGCGATCCCCGGGTGATTTTGACGGCTTAGATGCCCCTGAGTCACGGTTTCTCAAGCCACAAGTTAATCGCGTAGCCAATAGGTCTCGCACAAATTAACAAAAAAAAAATGTAAGAATACTTGGTAACCCTTGATTTTCAAAAAAAACAAAAACATAGTGCATAGCAATGGTAATATACTTTACAAACCAAGTTTAAGAATATAATATAACCCTTTATTTTCATGCAAATGTTATGATTACTATATACCTAAATCAAATGAAGGAATTTAAACATAGAGGACAATTTATCATGTCCACGTGTAAAATGTGTTGAAATAGAATATATATTTATGAAAGATATGGGTTACAAAAGTTGATGTCTCACATGATTTGTATATAATAAAGTAAGGTAATATTTTAAGTATTGTCAAAATGAAAAGCATGCTTACAAAATATATACAATACAGAGAGTGATGGCATATATATGTTGTATCTAAAAAAGAAAGGTATTATGTTAGGTCGTTTCAGATTAAAAAAAAAAAAAAACGAACGTTGCTTATTTTTTATAAAGAGTTGTAGCTAGTGGCATTTTTTCCCCTTTATCTTGGACTCGTTTTTGTCTCATGGAATAACAATGGATTGCACTTGTTTCTCATTGACAAATGTTTCTTCATGTATCAACAATTGGAATATGGAATATTTATTATTAAAGAACAAGGTTCCAAAAAGCTCTGCAGTCTCATTATTGTTCTCCTCCTCCATGAGTGCATATAGTTGCCTAGCAAGGATTCCAATAGTTGGCTTCAAATGGAGATGTATCACAGGATTTGGGTCAAAGAATTTTTGTTTGTAATAATATATAGATGATTGAAAAAGAATGAGTGATGGATGATTATATTGAATTATTATATTTAGTTGTTAGGTTAGTTAATCGTATTATCACTCTACATACACTATTTAAACTTAACTATGAAGGTATTGTTATTGAAATTTTACGGTTACTCATTGACAAATTAAAACAGATAGATAGTATAAATGGGAAGCCTTTTTAGAGAATATATGTATTACATATCATTTAATATCGAGAAGCATAATAGTAAGCATGTACAAATCAATAATTATTTATAGTAAGTTTGTTTAATTCTTGTTATGCAATAAAAAGGATGTGCATAAGGATGTTATGCACAGAAAATGTAAAATTCATAATGAATAATGAAGAAAACTCTATCATCCCATTTGTTCATAATCATGCAATTTATTGAAATCTTCATAAGCCTATTACATATATAGGAATTGATTAATGGTAATCACATAGCAAAATTATCTAAAGAAAAATACAATAATGTAATGATATTTTTATTTCATGAAAAACGAAGAATAAAAATAATTGAAACTCATATACATTTTATATTTTTAGAAATCTAGAATAAAATATTTAAAGCAAGTTGGAAAAACAAAAGCTACTCCAATTTTTCAACAAAAGTACAATGAATACAAATTCAAAATAGGAACATCAAAGTATAATATAGTGAGGACTTTAAAAAAATATTGTTTAAAGATATGTGGACTACATAATGGAAGCTATTCCATGTCAATAATGCCATGATATACAAATTAAGTTATGAAAGTATAAATAATTAGAGTTTTGAAACAACATGATGTAAATTTATTTTATGAAGTAAATGTGTGCAATTTCAAAACAACAACATGAAAGAATATATATATATAAGATTTAGAAAAAAATTTAGAAAAAACGAATTTAAAATAAATGTTTTGTAATATATATTCAGAGGAAAATGGTATTTTAAAAGAGAAAAAAAATTGAGTTTAAAGGGAAAAAAATCCTTTAAAATATAGTAAAACATAAATTGAGAAAGTGTAAGAGATTAAATTAGAAACTAAAGAAAAAATGTAGGAGTGGTGAAAACTGACAAACCCAAACAAATTCAAAGAAACTATAAATTTGACAAAAAAAAATGTCATTTCCAGTAACAGATTCCGCACAATTGGCTTTGTATGTAGGGAATTTTAGCAAGAGTAAAAAGAAAATTCAACTAATTTTTTGTACAGTATGGATACTTTTGACTATCTAAAATTCACATTCACATTCAGAATCCATATGTTTATTGAGACTCACTAAAACATCTGTCGTCATAATAAAAGGAAGAGGGGAGAAAAGACAAACTTGCCTCAAACATCTCCGAGCATAATAAAAGGAAGAGGGGAGAAAAGACAAACTTGCCCCAAACATTTGTCAGCATAATAAAAGGAAGAGCGGAGAAAAGACAAACTTACCTCAAACCCCTAGAAATTTTTAAAAATTTGGTTGAGAGAGGCCACTCATGAACATTGGAATCCAAGAAGTGTAAACCTAACCTGATCTTGAATATGTATTGTAATACCCCTAGGATGATCCCCAATTGTATTATGAATTGTAAACATGTTTTGTAGGCTGGTGAGCCAAGCAATTATAAGTCGGTAGGGTTATGTGTTAGTAGGTCAGAGAGCCTAGGTGTTAAAGGCCAGGAGCCTATTTTGTACATATAAACATTCATGTTATTAATATAAAAACATCGATGTGTGTAGACCGACCATGACAAAAGAGAATGGGGGACTTAGATCCACTAGGCTGGGTAAGGGAGAGGGGGGTGAGAGGTTGGAAAGAGGGGATAATTATAAGGGCTTAAGTCCAAGAGAATAATAATTTATTATTATTCAAAATTTGTTTAGAAGGATATGTTTTTATCCTAGGTTCCTTGGGGAGGATAGGTGACTTCCAAAGGGAAGGAACTTGCTTCATGAGCGACAGGTGTCGGCTCAGGAACATATAGTCTTAAGGGGGGATTTCTTGCTGGGGGGGCACTCACGCAGGGAAGTACACGCACATACAGTTTTTGGCTCTCACCATCTTTGCTATGTTAGACCAATCTGCCCCATCTCTCCTCACGAGTTCACTCACGCACTGAGACAACACACATCCAGCCATTTTTTTCATTGTTGAACCCGTGGCCATTGTGCACCTCTGTAATTCACTGATCCATCCCTTGCCTTACCCAAATTAGCTATTGTGGTTTGAAGAAGCGGGTTGTCAAGTCCGCGGTTGAAGAGGCAGGTTGTCAGGCCTGTGAGAAACTCTCTCTCCAGGTGAGAGAGGTTGTTGTGGATTGAGGAAGCAGGTTGTTAGGCCTATGAGCAACTCTCTTCAAGTGAAAGAGTGTGTTGAGGAAGTGAGTTCTCCTGGAGGGAGTCCCATAGCTGCTAGAGAGCTCTGAGAATTTCGGTCCAACATGTTGTTGAAGCCCAAGGTAAGGGAGGTGGAGCAGTTGATGGACTATGTGACAGTGAAGGTGTATACTCCTGGGGTGGGACAGGCATGTGGGGAATGAGAGTCTGTGAGTAGTGGTTATAAGTGGATCCTGGGAGAGAATTCTTCCTCTTAAACCGTGTGACTTTCCTATTGACCTTGCCTAGCCTAGGAATCCCTTTCCCGATGGAGTATTGTCCCAGTTCAGGGGTGACCCACCGCTGAGAGTGATGAGCAATGTGGTCTAAGGCTGGGAGGTTCATGGAAGGTCTGCAAGCAGTTGGTGGTTTTTCTCCAGTTAAAAGATAAGTATCATTTCCATGCTTAATTATGTATGGTATGCATGTCTATGATTCTTGAAATGTTATCATGTGTTTCGTTGCATGTAGGAATTATTGTTGATTCCATCTGAGTTTGTATGGTAGCAGTAATTCTTTTTTCTTTGTTTTAAATTCATTAGAAATGAATTATATATGTGTGTATGTTCCTCAATGGTGTTGCCCAGCCTCTTGTTGGTTAGGGATGTTACATTTTAGTATCAAATCTAGTTTGTAGAAGATAAGGTATTTGGGTAGCGTTGCCTGGCAGAGGTGTAGATGGTCGGGGATGTTACATTTTGGTATCAGAGCCAAGGTTCAAGCACTGAGCCTGGATGGGCCAAATAAGTGGTCATTGGAACCAAGGTTTCAAGTGGAAATTGTTTCAAGAGGAACCAATTTCGAACCTCAGAACATTCATGACTGCCAAGAGGTTACCTTGGTCATGTTACGAAGATCAGGAGGTGTAGTGGTATTATAAAACCACAACAGACGTGGTATTGGGCTGCAGAGTAATGTTTGTCGTAGGATCTATTTAGGAGAAGGATGACAATTCACAACCGTCATCTCTGGAGAAAAGTGCATCATGGTTAACCTGCAAGTCCTTCAGAATTCGATACTTCGAAAAAGTTATGTGTTATAAAGTGAAAGTGGCCAAAGGCCCGAAGCTCTGAAGTTCGTAGTTAATATGAACCGTTCGTCAAGAGGGACACGTGTCAATAGATCGACGACCCACACTGGTGTTGATCATGATACATCAAGATCGATGATCAGCGGGCATTGCGGGGACCCAAGTTGCACGGGAGTTAATTCTCCAAGGAGGTCCCACAATCCAAACCACGCTATCACCGAGAGGTTACATGTCATCATCAAAGGAATTGAAGGATGAAAGGTGGGTTACTCCAAACCGCGGATGCATGCCCCCTCAATTTTAAAGGAATTAAGTGATGTGACTATTTGGTATCTTAGTTCCAGTACAGAAACCATGGGTCCCAGTGAACGCGTGGCATCAGTTGTGAAGTCTGGAGACTTGACACTCCGGAAGAATGGTTCATAAGGGAACGAAAGGAAGAACTTTCAAAAGTTCTGTAATGTTGAGGTGACAAGACGTAATGACGTCACCAAAGGTGACATGGAAGTGTTCGTAGATTAACGATTCAGGGCGTTGAGGGTGTGTGGATGTGAAATCCTCTGAATTCCTAAAGCTCTGAAGCTTCGAAGTCCTAGAGCTCAAATGCCTGGAGTTCCATAGTGGGTTTCAACCATTGGATGTTGGGTAGTCGTGGACTATTGATCCACCCTACTTCGCGAGTTCGCCAATCTGAAATTCCTAGAGATTGGTTGTGATATGTTTTGAAAACTTCTGAAGTCGGAGGCCCCAAAGTCCCGAATAAGTTCCTATTGACCTAGCGCTTGGCCACATCCCATGGTCGCATGGGTTGGGTGCTAAGAAAAAGGTACTAGTGCCTGAAAAATTATTGCAGAATAGAGCAAAGCTTAGAAAGAAAATGGAATCTGAAATTTTTATTTGAATCAGATTGGTTTATGAATACTATAGAATTTGTTAAGGACTAATGGCCTGAAAAATTTTGGTTGACTACACACTGTGTTTGCAGAGTCAATGATTGTCAAAACTAAACGGAATTGTCCCAGGGTGCAGAGAAATGGAGGATGCACAAAATAATTTCAATTCAGAAAATGAAGCTAAAGCAATGGATGTCCATTTGGGAGTTGAAGGATCAAACTCCAATGGGCATGGAGAAGAGATAGATAAGGAAGAAAACATGATGAAAATCATTGAAAGATTGCAGAAAGATGTCCAGACTCACTGAGAAGATAATAGAAAGCTCATGAAAGCCAGGGATCAACAAGGAGAATTCAACATAAAGTTGATACAGAGCCTGGAAAGGATAGAAAAGAAAATGGATAAGGAGAGTGACTCCAGTAAATCAGGAAGACACAGATCCCCTGATGAGAAGAGAAAATCAAGGAGTGTTGGTAGACACCATCATCACTCCCAAGGACACTCCAAGAGGAGGGCACACAGTATTTCAAGTCCATCCCCTACCCGAAAGCATATGAAATCCAAAGTGGATGAACTGAAAGGTGAAATGAACAATATTAAACCTACTACGTTTTATGGAGAGAACCAGAAGGAGGAAGATGTTGAGACATGTTTTCTTGGAATGAGGAAATATTTCCAACTGTAGAATTACTCCTCTCATGCAGAAGAAAGAATTGCAATGTATCAACTAAAAGAAAAGGCATCCATGTGGTGGGATCAACTAGTGCAGGTGCAGCACATTAAAGAGAAAAATGTTACTTGGAAGGAATTCAAGAAGTATTTCGAAAAGAAATACTTGACTAAGAGATACTATGACAGAAAGATAAAAGAGTTCTTTGAACTCAATCTGGGAAGCATGAAAATAGATGAGTATGAAAGAATATTCATAGAGCTGTTGAAGTATGTTCCCTTCATCAAAGATGAGTCTGTCAAAATTCAAAGATATTTGAGTGGACTTCCAGCTTTAATTAGTGACAAGGTCCAATATGATGATCCTAAAACTATGGAAGAAACTATAAGGAGAGAAAAATTATTATATGAGCAGCAAAGAGAAAAGCCCACTTTCCGGAAGGCTTGGGAAGACAAGAAGAAATTCAAGATGGATCAAAGGAAGAAGGGAACTAAGCCATCATTTTTCAGAAATATCCCTGAAGGACAGCCAGGTTTTAGAGAGCCCAAAAAGACTGAAGTAGGTGGGAAAATGCCAAGATATCCACCTATGGAATGTTAGGGTTGTAAAGGAAATCATAGGTATAGAAATTTCCCCCACATAAATGACAAAATGAGAGTTGTCCACAATGTTCAGCAAGAAGAAACAGTGGAGGACATGGGCAGTAGAATACCAAGGATCTATGCAGCCCTGGACAACAAGCAAGATGAGTTTCAATCACACATGATTCAAGTTGAAGGCATGATCAATAACCATGCCTTTACTATTTTAATTGGTTTAGGGGCTAGTCATAGTTATATAGATCCTAGAATGGTGGAAAGTTTTCATTTTCCAAGAAGCAAGAATGGAAAATCTTGGTTAGTGCAGCTAGCTACAGGAGCCAAGAGAAAGGTTTTTGAGTTGGTTAAGTCTTGTCCAATGGACATGAATGGAATGATCACAAGGGATGAATCGAACATTTACCTTTGGGTTCCTATGACTGTCTAATTGGGATGGGTTGGTTGGAACAACACCATGCCATCTTAGACTATTGTAACAAGGCATTCACTTGCTTGGATGAGGAAGGAAACCCAAGGAAATTCCAAGGAATTCCCAGGGAAGTTACTGTCAGAGAAATATCAGCAATGCAGTTGAAGAAGTGTTATAGGAAAGGCTGCCAAATATTTGTAGCTCAGCTCATATGGAAGAAGGACCGAAGGATAAGATGTCAAATATTGAATACCATGCAGTATTAAAATACTTTGAATATGTATTCAAGGAGGTACCCTAATTACCCCCGAAGAGAGATATTGATTTCTCTATAAACCTGATGCCTGGAGCATCTTCAGTGTCAAGAACTCCTTACAGAATGCGTAAACCAAAGTTGAAAGAACTGCAATTGTAACTTAAAGAACTTCTGAAGAAGGGGTATATATTCCCAAGTGTGTCACCTTGGGGTGCCTCGGTCTTGTTCGTGAAGAAGAAAGAAGGGGCATTGAGATTGTGCATCGATTTCCGACAGTTGAATAAAGTTACTATAAAGAAAAAGTTTCATTTTCCAAGGATCGATGATCTCTTTGATCAGTTGAAGGATGCCAAGATATTTTCAAGAATGGATCTTCGGTCAGAGTACCACCAGGTAAGGATAAAGGATGAAGACATCAAAAAGACCGCCTTCAGAACAAGGTATGGTCATTATGAATTCACAATGGTGCCATTTGGGTTATCAAATGCACCCATTGTTTTCATGTGCCTAATGAATGGTTATTAAAAGAATATCTAGACAAGTTTGTCATAGTCTTTTTGGATGACATCCTGGTGTATTCCAAGTCAGAGGAAGAGCATGAACATCATCTGAGGATGGTGTTGCAAGTGCTAAGAGAGCACCAAATGTATGCTAAATTGAGCAAGTGCTCATTCTATCAAAAGCAAATCCATTATTTGGGGCATATCATTTCCAAAGATGGGATAGTCGTGGATCCTGAGAAGATAGAAGCCATTAGAGAATGGTTAGCACCGAAGAATGTGACAGAAGTCAGATCCTTTATGGGTCTAGATGGATGTTATAGAAGATTCATTGCAGGGTTCTCAAGGATAGCTCACCCCATCACTTCCTTGCAAAGGAAGGAGAATAAATTTCATTGGACAGAAGAATGTGAGAGAAGCTTCCAACAATTGAAGCAGTTGTTAACCAGTGCTCCAATCCTGAGGATTGCAGATCCGAATGAAGATTTTGTAGTGTGTGCAAACTCATGCAAAGAAGGACTGGGAGGAGTCCTCAGTCAGAATGGGTTTGTGGTATGTTATGAATCCATAAAGCTGAAGGATCATGAAAAGAACTATGCAACTCATGATTTGGAGTCAGAATCCATACTGCACACCCTGAAGAAATGGAGGCACTACCTCATGGGAAGGAGTTTTGAACTGAGGACAGACCATAATGGCCTGAAGTATTTATTTGATCAGCCAACCTTGAATGCTAGGCAGAGTATATGGTTGGAATTCCTTTGTGAGTATGACTTTGATATCAAGCATATCAAAGGAAAGGAGAACAAAGTGGATGATGCACTCAGTAGAAGAGTGCATGAACTACATGCTACGACCATTAGCATGTATCAAACTGATATTAAAGGCAGAATTTCGGAAGCTACAAATGCAGATTTGCAGTACATGGAATTGGTGGCAAAGCTACAATGAGGTAAGATGCTATAGAAAGTGAAAGATTATAAATTGGAAGCTGATGGAACACTCTTGTACAAAAATAGAATTTATGCACCTAATTTCCCAGAATTGAGAATTATGATCTTGAAAGAAATGCATAATGTGCCTTATGCTTGGCACCCTGGATATCAAAACACAGTGGCAACAGTCAAGATCCATTACTTTTGGCCAAGTATGAAGAAGTAAATTGCAGAATACATCGCCAGATGTATGGAGTGTTAGAAGGTCAAATATGAACATAGGCACCCAGCAGGGTTGCTACAGCCATTACCCATTCCTGAGTGGAAGTGGGAAGTGGTGACAATGGATTTCATCACAGGATTACCCAGAAAAAACAAGCAACATGATTCCATCATGGTGGTGGTGGATAAGCTTACGGAAGTTGCCCATTTTATTCCATTGAAAACTACTCACAAGGCAGCTAATGTTGTTTATATCTATATGAAGGAAGTAACATGATTGCATGGTATTCCCAAGACAATTGTGTCTAACAAAGACCCGAAACTTACCTCAAAGTTCTGGAAGGGGATATTCAAAGGGTTCGGAACGAATCTGAACTTCAACACAACCTATCATCCTGAGTCTGATGGGAAAACATAAAGGGTGAACCAAGTGATAAAGGATATGCTAAGGATGTATGTGATGGACAAACCATCTAAATGGAAAGATAACCTACACTTGGTAGAATTTTCTTACAACAATGGATATCAAGCATCAGTAAAGATGATCTCATTTGAAGCACTTTATGGAAGAAAGTGCAACACACCAATAAGTTGGGAGAACCCAGATGATAGGGCAGTGGTTGGGCCAGAGTTGCTCAAGGAAATGGAAGAGAAAATGTTGAAGATTAAAAAGAATTTGAAGGTTGCCCAAGACATGCATAAAAGTTATGCTAATAAGAACAAAACCCATAGGGAGTTTAAAGTGGGTGATCTTGTTTTCTTGAAAGTGAAAGCCAACAGAAGTTCCCTGAAGCTAGGAAATTGTTCCAAGTTGGCAGGCAGATATTGTGGGTCATTTGAAATCCTAGAAAGGATTGGACCAGTTGCATATATGCTTGCATTGTCTGCATCCATGATTGTACATAATGTGTTTCATGTTTCATTGCTTAAGAAATATATACTTGATGCTAATCATGTTATTGATTGGAATGTGAATCAGGTGGAGCAAGAAGGCATCTTACAAGTGCATCTAGTGTGCATATTGAACCGGAAGGGAAAAAAACTATGGAATCGAGCCATAGGGATTGTAAAGGTCCAGTGGACCTAGTACAATCCTAAGGACACGACATGGGAGCATGAGGATGCTATGTGGGAAGAATATCCGCATCTTTTTTAAGATTTTGAAAATATTGTTGATGCAGTGTAAATAAGATTTCACTGAGGACAGTGCAAAAATAAGGGGAGGGGATTGTAATACCCCTAGGACAAGCCCCAGTTGTATTATGAATTGTAAACATTTTTTGTAGGCTGGTGAGCCGAGCAATTATAAGCTGGTATGATTATGTGTTAGTAAGCCGGAGAGACTAGGTGTTAAAGGCCAAGAGCCTATTTTGTACATGTAAATATTCATTTTATTAATATAAAAACATTGTTGCGTGTAGACCGACCACGATAAAAGAGAATGGAGGACTAAGCTCCACTAGGATGGGTAAGGGAGCGGGGGTTGAGAGGTTGGAAAGAGGGGCTAAGTCTAAGGGCTTAAGTCCAAGAGAATAATAATTTATTATTATTCCAAAAGCTGTTTAGAAGGATATGTTTTTATCCTAAGTTCCTTGGGGAGGATAGGTGACTTCCAAAGGGAAGGAACATGCTTCATGAGAGACAAGTGTTGGATCAGGCACATGTAGTCTTAAGGGGGAAATTATTGTTGGGGGGGGCACTCATGCACGCACTCACTCACGTAGGGAGGTTCACACACAAACAATTTTTGGATCTCACCATCTTCGCTATGCTAGACCAGTCTGCCCCATCTCTCCTCATGAGTTCACTCATGCACTGAGCAAGCACGCAGCCAACCATTTTCATCATTGTTGAACCTGTGGCCATTGTGCACCTCTCTAATTCACTGAGTTGTCCCTTGCCTTACCCGAATTAGCTATTGTGGTTTGAAGAAGTTGGTTGCCAAGCCCGCGATTGAAGAGGTGGTTTGTCAGGCCTGTGAGCAACTCTCTCTCCAGGTGAGAGAGGTTGTTGTGGATTGAAGAAGCAGGTTGTTAGGCCTATGAGAAAATCTCTCCAGGTGAGAGAGTGTGTTCAGGAAGTGAGTTCTCCTGGAGGGAGTCCTGTAGCTGCTACAAAACTCTGAGAATTCCGGTCTGGCTTGTTGTTGAAGCCCAAATTAAGGGAGGTGGAGCAGTCGATGGACTGCGTGACAGTGAAGGTGTATACTCTTGGGGTGGGACAAGCATGTGGGGAATGAGAGTCTGTGAGCAGTGGACGTAAGTGTCTCTTGGGAGATAATCCTTACTCTTAAACCGTGTGACTTTCCTATTGATCTTGCCTAGCCTAAGAATCCCTTGCCCGATGGAGTTTAGTCCCAGCTCAGGGGTGACCCACAGTTCAGAGTGATGCGCAGTGTGGTCTAAGGCTAGGAGGTTTGTGGATGGTCTGCACGCAGTTGGTGGTTTTTCTCCAGTTAAAAGATAAGTATCATTTCCATGCTTAATGATGTATGTTATGCATGTCTGTGATTCTTGAAATGTTATCATGTGTTTCATTGCATGTAGGAATTACTATCAATTCCATTTGAGTTTGTATGGTAGCAGTAATGTTGTGTTATTTGTTTTAAATTCATTAGAAATGCATGTTGTGTGTGTGTGTGTGTGTGTGTGTGTGTGTGTGTGTGTGTGTGTGTGTGTTCCTTAGTGGCATTGCTTGACCTCTTGTTGGTTGGGGACATTACATTTTGGTATCAGAGCTAGTGTGTAGAAGATAAGGTATTTGGGTAGCGTTGCCCGGTAGAGGTGTAGATGGTCGAGGATGTTACATGTATATGAGGATTATGAGTTTCACCCTAATTTATCCAGAGGAAAATTAGATAGTCAAAACCAAATAGCAAGCCTTGTAAGTGTTAGCCATACAATTATCATGTTAAAGAAACCCTTGCTTATCACATTATATTAACATTATATCAATGATGGATCACAACACTACACCAACCAACATCCCCATCATGACAAGCATTAAAAAGAGGTGAATGAAGGTTTCAAATCATTGTTTATAATACATACATAACATAAGATAGTTCCAAATTTTGAGATCTGAAGATGCACGAATTTAAAATCAAACTAAACCACACCAAATAGTTCCAATCTATGTAGCGGATATCAGAGTAGCGAGATTCTGCCGAAATGGCTTTTTATGTAGGGAATTTTGGCAGCATTAAAAAGAAAATTCAACTTATTTATGTACATTATGGATATAATATGGTTAACTTAATTTTGATTGTCTAAAACATCTTAAGAATTGAACAGTTCACATTCACATTCAAAATCCATATCTTTATTGAGACTAATTAAAACATATGCCAACCTAATAAAAGGAAGAGGGGAGAAAAGACAAACTTGCCTCAAACCCCTAGAGGTTTTTAAAATTTTGGTTGAGAGAGGCCATTCATGAACATTGTGGTCCAAGAAGTGTCAACCTAACATGATCTTGAATATGTATATGAGGGTCATAAGTTTCGCTCGCTTAGAGAGATTTCCTAATTTAGTCCATAGGAAAATTAAGATAGTCAAAACAAAATAGAAATCCTTGTAAGTGTCAGCCATACATGTATCATGCTAAAGTAACCCCTGCTTAGCACATTATATCAGTGACGAATCACAACACTACACCAACCAACATCCTCTTCATGACAAGCATTAAAAAGAGGTGAATGAAGGTTTCAAATAACTATTTATAATACATATAACATAAGATAGTTCCAAATTTTGAGATCTAAAGATGCACAAATTTAACATCAAACTAAACCACACCAAATACATACCTGAAATGCAATTATAGTACTGGAAATTTAAAACAAGTTCCAACATACCATTGCATTTCCTTGAAGAGCTATTTAATCCTAATCCACATCCATCACCATTAACAACCACGACAAGTGCAACATAAATGTCTTCCAAAGCACGAAAATGCATGTATACAAAGAAAACCACTATGTTAGGCCTGTTAAGCAACCTAGAGGGATTTGATTTTTGTTAACCCTAAAATTGCGAGAAATTTGATGAGGTGTACCCAAAACACTAGGATGAAGATGTGTGGACAACACAAATCTTGTCTATTTCCATACAAATCAAACTCTATAAATTGACACAAGTAGCCACATATGTTTTCTAAATAGAATGCAATCTTGACCAATTAAAAAATAGTGTGGCTATAGACCCAAAAATTGCTTCCCTAAAATAGAGGTTTTTAGTGAGGTTCATTATGAAGGTATGCAGGACCAGAGAAAACCAACTGTGACACTAAAATGGGTTCACTCACTGACAATCGAAGCCTTGTTTTTGTCCCCAATGATCCTTCCCAAATTCCCCAAAAAGGAAATGCACACAAATTAAAATGGTCATATGTTTTTCCACTTAAGTGTTGGTTCACTCTTGAAATCAAACAAGGTTTAAGATGTTCATTATTTCATTGTTGTTCTATGTCTGATCTGTATGACATGTGTTTCAAAAAGGGAATGAGCCCATGTACAAGTCTCGAGTCAATTTAGCAAAATAGATATCCCTCAAACTTGGTAACTAAGGAAGTCTGATCTTTACGATGCAACTCCCTAGGCCATATTTATTGAATCAATTCCAACAACTAGAAAAAAACAAAAATTTTAAATTGGGGATGCTTCATAACAATAATAGTTCCAAATATTGGATGTACTACTGATTTATTTAATTATAAAGGGAAAGAAACCTCGAAAGGCTCAACAAAACTAAAACCCTAAATCAAGGATTTTGAAAGCATATATGAAAGAAAGTATTATTGGATATTAAAAGAGAGGTTATCGAAGGTAATAGCCTCTTTACTATATAAATCTTATTATGTTTCTACATATCAATACAAAACATGTACAATAAATGGTATGAATATCTCGTTAAATAGATCAAGAACAACAATTGTTTTAGACTCACGCAACCATTTTCGCATTCAAGAAAATAGAGATAATTTCACATTCACAAAAACAGATAAAGAAGTGCAGGATATTGTGTTAAATACATGGAATGTTGTGGTGTGATACACTCAACCCCCATCTAATCCTGTTAGTTGTCTACCAGCTGATTATTAGGATTTAATTCAGAGCTACACCTAGTAAATTTTCCTTCTGATGCACTCAACCTCCATCTTTGTCTTAGCATCAATTTACACTGAAAGGTAGATGGATTTGACGGATCTTGGCTAGAGGACGGATATGGATTATGAAAAATCTATCTTGGCATTCTCGTTCGCTCCAATAGGTAGATAGAACCCTCATAAACTATGGAAGAAGCTTCATGAAAATCGGTGGAGGTAAATTGTACGAAATCAATGAGGTTCTTAGAGGAAGCTTCAATAAAAGAAGTGGAGGTAAGTTGTACAAAATCAATGAGATTCCTAGCTCTTGCATTTAAAAAAAAAATTATCCAAATTTTACTAAACTAATATTTTTCCAATAAATCAAAGAGAAAATGCAAGGATAATAAATGCTATGAGCATATCTATATATAAATATAAATTATAAGTCTTTTTTACATCTTTATTTTCACTTTTGTTAGGACGTCTTTTTACTGCCAAATGTGGTGGACTCAATTGTTTTTCTATAGGGGTTTGCCATTTATTAATACATGTATAGAGTCCAATTATACTACATGGCCCACCGTCGTGCAGGCACAAGGTGAGACCATGTCGTCGTCTATTTGGCATTGGACATTTAATAAATGTAAAATCAACCATCTACATGGGATTTGGATTTTGGATGGATGGCGGAAAAGAAATGAAGTTTTGTACATGTCGCCCACTTAATCCTCCATTGGAGCACATCCTTCCAATCATACTACAAAACTACAAATAAATTCTCCATTTACTATAATATTTTGCAGCACAATTTCTATTGCAGCTGCAAATCAACTGCAAAAAAATGCTTTCAAATCAATAGTATGTTGAATCCTCCATTGGAGCACATCCTTCCAATCATATTACAAAACTATAAATAAATTCTCCATTTACTATAATATTTTGCAGCACAATTTCTAATGCAGTTGCAAATCAACTGCAAAAAAATACTTTCAAATCAATAGTAATGTTGAAAAGGATCTGCTTACAATGTTGTACAATTAATGTAGCACAAGCCAGTTTTTTTTTGTTGCAAAGATAAAAGGTTTAAGTTAAGATATTTAGAATTTTAGGTTATGGAAACCTTTATGTTAAGCTAAATTGCAATAAACTACATGCAAAACTACATGCAATTGTATTGTTGAAAGAGAAAAATTATGGAATTATAAAATAATTTTATTTCTTTTAAAATTTGAAAAAATAATTGAATAGAAAATATAAAAAAAACTTTAACTTATTTAAGAAAACCAAAATTAATTGAAACTAATCAAACGGAATCGATCACATTGGCGTTATAATCCATGCTCTAAAGAAAGGAAAAAATATATCTTGAAATGATATTGTAATTTTTTGTCTTCACGGGTTTTGAACCGGTGACTTTAACATCACGAAGCATAACACACTTCGTCACAGACTATCCTAACATCATGGAGCATCTTAACAGCACACTTAGTCACTGACTTTCCTACACCTCGGGGACAATAATATTAAAAATATTATTGTATTAAATTTAAGAAAAAAATTAGATGCAATAAAAAATTATAAAAAAAGAAAATTAAAATATTAAAATCAAATCTAATATAGTAAATCAAAAGACATTTTTATTTTGAGTAGTGTAAAGAAAATAAATAAATAAACATTGCTAAAATAAAAACAATTTTTCATGAGATTCATAGTGAAAGAGGATTATAATCAATTTCCAAAATGCTTTGGGATGAAAGAGAGATTCACCTTTGTGACACTAAGAGGGTTGAAGATGAAAAACATTTTTTCTTATAATGTGGAGCATATACCAAGATTATATCTCAAATCCAAAAGATTTGTCACACTACCAACCTTCATAACCTTTTAACTCAACAAAACTATGGTGATCTTGGAATACTTCTCTTAATTCTTTTCAAGCATAGAAATAAAATTCCAAAGAATTTCAAATAATCACTTACCTTCTAAAAAATTTCAGTCTCAAAAAACTTTAATCATTATCATCATCAACACTATTATATACAAATGCCTAATCACAATTTTGAATTGATTAAATTGTAATTCAAATTTATCATTATCATCGTCAACACTAAATATAAAATTTATATACAAATACAATCATAATTTTAAATTAATTAATTTGTAATTCAAATAACAAATTTTACTGATAATGTTCTCTCATCCTATATTGAGTTTTTTTTTAATGTTTTTTTAGTATTATTATTTATTATAATTACAATTTTTAGGATACTTTAAATTATTTTATTATATTAAAACATTTTTAAATTTTAAATTTAATTTTACATTAATATTTTAATATTTTAGATAACATTATAATATTATAATATGTTTTAATATTATTATATATTTATATTAAAAAATGGTTTTATATAAATATATTTTGAAATCGATGAGATGTGTCATAATGTAATTATGATATGTACACTCATAATTAAAATAAAAAATATATACAATGTATTTTACAAACATAAATTTTGCAACACAATAAAGAGAATGTAACTTCATATACATTATAATTTTTTTACAAAATTAAATATAATCATTTTTTTACAAAACTAAATATAAAAAAAGGTTGTGTGGCAGTGTAGTCCCTGCCAAGGAGGTTAGAAAACAAATTGTGGAAAATGGGGCCAAATTGTAAATAACGGAAGTGTTCGGTGCAAAATGTACATCACGTAAATGTTATGTGCAACATGTATATCACGGAACATGGGGCAAAAATAAATAATGGTTGGTGTGTAGAGCACCATTTATGTTTTTAAGGTAAATTAGAAACTTTTTTTTTTGAAAGTATATAACAAAGTACAAATTTGTTGACAATGGAAGAATAAATTTGGAAATTTAAATGCATTTGCCATATGGACTGGTAAAAGATAAAAATATATGAAGACATAAAATTAGAAGGAGATAAGAAATATAAAAAAATTTAATGCATTTGTGAACAAGGGGTATAAGTAAATGATGCTTGCAATGTAGAGCACCATTTATTTTTAAATATATAAAAAATTAAAAGTCTGTTACATATAGAAAATTAAATGCATTTGTCATACAGACTGTTGAAAGATAAGAATGTATGAAAACATAAATTTAAAAGGAGATAAGAAAACATTTTTATTTGAAATATGTTAAAAAATATAAGTCCATTACATACTACTGGAAATTTTGAAATATACAAAAAAAAAAAAGTTTGTTACATATAAATCGGAATTTCAATGCATTTGTCATGTAGACTAGGATTAGGGCTCCCGCGGACCATTAGAAAAATATGTACAAGAAACAGGATTGTAGAAAGAAGATAGAGTGCAATACCTGGAAAAAAAAATGGAAAGGTATAAGTGGTTTCCTACACATATGTATTTAAGAAAGTGGAATAACTAGGTTGATAAACAAAGCAAGATGCAACCAGTAGACTTACAACAAGGGTACATATGAGCCCTTTGGCTATTTTCTTGCGACTATCGTTTCATTGATGTCGTCGACGACTGTGGTTTCAATGATGTCGTCGATGGCTGTTGGAATCCTGGAAACTCCATGTTTCCTTTCGTCGGCGGCCTGCTTCAATTGTGTTTCGCGTCATTCTTCAATGTAGCTTCTCATTGGGGTGACGTTTATCTCATTCTGGATTTTTATCTTGAAAAGATCGTTTTCTAATTCCTGGAATTCGATAGAAAGATTACAGAGAGCCTGATGAATTTCATCATTCTGTACTGAATATGTGATTAGTCAGTCGTGGACGTGAGCTTCATCAAATTGAACGATGTTGTAAAACTTTTCCAGAGACAAGGCCTTAAACATAGTAACCTGTTTATCGAACTCTTGTCTGGTTAAGAGAAAGGAGTTTGCGATTAAGTCGGGGTCTAGGAAGTCGTTGGTTTTCCCAGCCAAGTCTATATTTGACAGCCTTGTGAATAACTTATCTTTCTTCGATATGGCTTGTTCACATGACTAAACAATGAGATGCAGGTTCTTCACCTTTTCTTTCCAACATGCATTCAATTGACCGATCTAGTTTTTGGATGGAAGATCTTGTTCTCTTCTTTTTTTTTATGTCATATTGTTGACAATGGTGCCAAAAGGAATGACCATTTTTAAAAAGAAAATTTCTTCATCTTTTAACTCGGCCTACAAATGTTCAAAACTATGTGCCCTGATTCCAAGGGAAGTGATGGTTTTTTATCTTTTCCACGCCTCGGTAACCAGTTCCATTCTTTTTTTTATATTATTCTCCACATATCCTTTACATGATGCGAGCAAGTTAGAGGATGATTTTACGTTGGGTCCAGGGGTGGCAGGCATGGCATGGCTATCTCCAAAGGATTGGAAAGAAATGGCATAGGAATGAAAGTGTCTTCCAATTCCTTGACCCGGTCCTTCAGTCTAGCATTCTCGTTCTCGATGCCTCCAATGGAATCATGAAGTGCTTCTCCGCTCGCGGTGTGAAGTTGAAAAATTTGGGATGGCCTCATGTTGGCAAAGTCAACCTCTGAACGAGATTTTCCTTTCTTATTTTTAACATATTTTTTCTCAATTATCAATTTTTTTTACTGGGTATCAAAAACAGGGCTCTGGAACACGAAGGATTCATCTTCGTCAAAATTTTCGGTAATGGATATGACCATTTGACGGCTATGGTGGATGGCGTCTTTGGGTTGATCAAGGAAGCAGATCATGCTATCCAGATCAGTGTCAAGTTCCATGTTTTCACTCTAAATTTCGGACTCTTTTGCCTGCCCCACATTTTTTTTTCTCTTCTTCTCTACTGGAAGCTTGTGTGAACTATCAATTTTAGAGTGAGGAGGGTCGTTGTCTCCTCCTTCATTTGAAGAACTCTGAGTTTCTTTGTTGTTGTGGTGGACCGTTGGAGCGATGCTCCGAGATGTCATACTTTTTGGAGTGTTATTTGTCGATTGAAGACTCTTGTCACCTGGGTCTTTTCCCTGTTGCATGTACAATTTAGTGCATCTTTGCACTGTGTCTACGTCACCGACGTCAGAGGCAGGACCATTGCCGCCATTGTATTTTTTTGGGGGAGGGTGTTTATTTAAAAAACAATCATCGAGGCCAATTTTTTGTAAATGTTGTCGAAAAATATTATAGGGGTTGAACCCTCTTATGATTTCAGCATATCTCAGGTTGGAGATGCTAGAATGTGCTACAAATTCGTCAATTTTGTTGACATTTTTCAACACGAACTCCCTTAATTTCCAAGGCAGAGGAATGAACTGTGTTTTTTTCTTCGTTTACAACAGATGGAACCAGTAGTTGTATTTTCGTGCTACTTCTACAACAAACATTTTGTTCGTAATGTGACATGGAAGGAGAGTAGGTTGTTCCGTGGAGCCAAAAATTCTTATGACAGTGTAATTATCCAAATTTTCGAGTGTCCCCTTCTTGTCCAAAAAACTGGTTGTCTGTTCAGATATGCGGGGATCATTTTCTCCTAGCAACAAACCTTTGAAAATAGAGACGAAGCCATTAAAAACCTCATAAAAATAGTGGGAAGCCTTGTGCTTCCACAAGCCCTGGTACCAGAACATTACTGGGTAAAATTAGCAGTTGACATTCTTGGATAGAGATAGTTGTGGAAACCTATAGGAATGCGCTATTGCAAAAACTAAATAAGATGACATATAAAATTTATTTTCCCTTTTGAAGCTTGACAATTGGGAACAGATTTCATGGGAAATTAACATGCCCCGATAAAAAATGGCTTGTTCATTGACTGTGAAATACAAAATATAAAGGGTCATTCAGGAAACAGTTGTTGTGGACTCATGTCCCGTTATTCTTGTAAACATCCAGGCAATTTCGTGAAATGGATTTCTAAATGAACTAACCTGGAAGCTTGTAATATCTCTAGGAACTAGAAGTGGGTTTTCCAAAAAATGGGGCAAGAGGTCCAAGCCGTTATTATGCTTTGCTAGGAATTATTTGCAATCTTCTCCTCTGAATGTCAATGTTGGCTCCGACAATCTTAACATATGGCAGAAGGCCTAAGGTGACAAAGAAATATAAGAATCGTCCTGCAATGGAATAATTCTTTTTTCTGAAATAAATTTATCGGCACTCCAAGAGACCGGGTCCTTAAAGTCAAAAACCTCAGGAACACAACCTGCATGAGAAATCCTAGAGGTCCAAATTACTTGGTTCTATGCGGTAGAGGTTGAGTAATAAGAATATGCCCTGGACCATTGGAAGTTCTGATCCTCGTGCCCGAGGATGTTCATTGTATCTCCATAGAACTATTGTCGAGTTGATGCCATAGGTTTATGAGAACGTTGGTTTTCTTCAGATGATGGTTTAAATGAGAAATTAGAGCCGATAATGTAACTCTCTGCTAAATCTTGGTTAAATGCTTATGAATGGGAAAGATCCTCGAGCCTTTTGCTGATTAATGATGAACTGTTAGCAGAAAAGCTTATTTATTGCATATTTAGAAATGCAAAGGCGGCAGGTACGACAAAGAGAAATTAAGGATTGGAGGTTTGTGAATGTGCAAAGGCCACGATGTGCGAACAACATTTCATGATTTTTAAATCAACACTTGGAAGGGATAATATAACCCCCCCCACAAATCTTGGTTTAATGCACATCAATAGGAGATCTCCTCGAGCCTTTCGCCCATCAATGACAATCTATACAGTTCCTGCATGATGACCTATTAGAATTAAATACCAGTAATTCCATATTTAGAAACAATATATATATATATATATATATATATATATATATATATATATATATATTT
>ML786222.1:279263-298310 GCA_009831015.1 Picea engelmannii | reverse complement strand
AATCAAATGAAGGAATTTAGAATTTAAACATAGAGGACAATTTGTCATTTCCACGTGTAAAATGTGTTGAAATAGAATATATATTTAAGAAATATATGGGTTACAAAAGTTGATGCCTCACATGATTTGTATATAATAAAGTACGGTAGTATTTTAAGTATTGTCATAACGAAAAGTGTGCTTACAAAATATATACAATACAAAGACTGATGGCATACATATGTTGTATGTAAAAAAGAAAGGTACTATGTTAGGTCGTTTCAAAAAAAAAGAAACATAATAATGTTGTTTACTTTGTATAAAGAGTTGTAGCTAGTGGCATTTTTCCCCTCTAACTTGGACTCGTTTTTGTCTCATGGAATAACAATGGATTGCACTTGTTTCTCATTGACAAATGTGTCTTCATGTATCAACAATTTGAATATGTATTTATTAAAGAACAAGTTTCCAAAAAGCTTTGTAGTCTCATTATTGTTCTCCTCCTCCATGAATGCATATAGTTGCCTAACAGGGATTTCAATAATTAGTTTCATAGTCGGCTTCAAATGGAGATGTATCAAGGATTTGGGTCAAAGAATTTTTGTTTCTAATAATATATAGATGATTGAAAAAGAATGAGTAATGGATGATTATATTGAATTATTATATTTAATTGTTAGGTTAGTTAATCTTATTATCACTCTACATACACTATTTAAACTTAACTATGAAGGTATTGTTATTGAAAATTTAAGGTTACTCGTTGACCATTAAAACATATAGATAGTATATATGGAAAGTATTTTTTAAGAAATATGTATTACATGTCATTTAATATCGAGAAGCACAATAGTAATCATGTACAAATCACTAAGTATTTATAGTAAGTTTGTTTACTTCTTGTTATGCAATAAAAATGATGTGCATAAAAATGTTATGCACATAAAATGTAAGAAAAATACAATAATGTAATGATATTTTTACTTCATAAAAAAGAAGAATAGAAATAATTGAAACTCATATACATTATATTTTTTTTAGAAATCTAAAATAAAATATTTAAAAACAAGTTGGCAAAACAAAAGCTACTCTAATTTTTCAACAAAAGTACAATGAATGCAAGTTCAAAATAAGAACATCAAAGTATAATATAGTTAGGGATTTAAAAAATTATTGAAATATTGTTTAAAGATATGTGGACTACATAATGGAAGCTATTCCAGGTCAATAATGCCATGATTAAATATTTTTAAAAAGAAAGATATAATAATTAAAATATGTAAAAGTTATATATATATATATATATAAAAGAGATATTTAAAGAAAAAAAAAAATTTAAAAGTTTTGTAATATATATTTAGAGGGAAAATGGTGTTTTAAAAGAGAACGGAAATTGAGTTTAAAGGGAAAAAATTTCCTTTAAAATATAGTAAAACAGAAATTGAGAAAGTGTAAGACATTAAATCAGAAACTAAAGAAAAAATGTAGAAGTGGTGAAAACTGACAAACCCAAACAAATTCAAAAAACTATAAATTTGACAAAAAAAAATGTCATTTCCACTAAGAGATTCTGCACAATTGGCTTTGTATGTAGGGAATTTTGGCCGAAATAAAAAGAAAAATCAACTAATTTTCTGTATAGTATGGATACTTTTGATTATCTAAAATTCACATTCACATTCAGAATCCATATCTTTATTGAGACTCACTAAAACATCTGCCAGCATAATAAAAGGAAGAGAGGAGAAAAGACAAACTTGCCTCAAACATCTCCGAGCATAATAAAAGGAAGAGGGGAGAAAAGACAAACTTGCCCCAAACATTTGCCAGCATAATAAAAGGAAGAGGGGAGAAAAGACAAACTTGCCTCAAACCCCTAGAGATTTTTAAAAATTTGGTTGAGAGAGGTCATTCATGAACATTGGAGTCCAAGAAGTGTAGACCTAACCTGATCTTGAATATGTATATGAGGATTATGAGTTTCGCCCACTTAGAGACATTTCCTAATTTAGTCCAAAGGAAAATTAGATAGGCACAACGAAATAGCAAGCCTTGTAAGTGCGAGCCATACAATTATCATGCTAAAGAAACCCTTGCTTAGCACATTATATTAACATTATATCAGTGATGGATCACAACACTACACCAACCAACATCCTCATCATGACAAGCATTAAAAAGAAATGAATTAAGGTTTTGAATCATTGTTTATAATACATACATAACATAAGATAGTTCCAAATTTTGAGATCCGAAGATGCACGAATTTAAAATCAAACTAAACCACACCAAATAGTTCCAGTCTGTGTAGCGGATATCAGAGTAGAAAGATTATGTTGAATTGGCTTTTTATGTAGGGAATTTTGGCAGTAGTAAAAAGAAAATTCAACTTATTTTCTATACAATATGGATAGAGTATGGTTAACTTACTTTTGACTGTCTAAAACATCTTAAGAATGGAACCGTTCACATTCACATTCAAAATCCATATCTTTATTGAGACTAATTAAAACATCTTCCAGCATAATAAAAGGAAGAGGGGAGAAAAGACAAACTTGCCTCAAACCCCTAGATCTTTTTAAAAATTTGGTTAAGAGAGGCCATTCATGAACATTGCGGTTGAAGAAGTGTCAACCTAACCTGATCTTGAATATGTATATGAGGGTTATAATTTTCAATCGCTTAGAGAGATTTCCTAATTTAGTCCATAGGACAATTAAGATAGTCAAAACAAAATAAAAACCCTTGCAAGTGTCATCCATACATTTATCATGCTAAAGAAACCCCTACTTAGCACATTATATCAGTGATGAATCACAACACTACACCAACCAACATCCTCTTCATGACAAGCATTAAAAAGAAGTGAATGAAGGTTTTGAATAATTATTTATAATACATACATAACATAAGATAGTTCCAAATTTTGAGATCTAAAGATGCACAAATTTAACATCAAACTAAACCACACCAAATACATATCTGAAATGCAATTATAGTACTAGAAATCCCTCTAAGCAACCTAGAGGGATTTGATTTTTGTTAACCTTAAAATTGTGAGCAGTTTGATGAGGTGTACCCAAAACACTAGGATGAAGATGTGTGGACAACACAGATCTTGTCTATTTCCATACAAATCAAACTCTATAAATTGACACAAGTAGCCACATATGTTTTCTAAATAGAATGCAATCTTGACCAATTAAAAAATAGTGTGGCTATAGACCCAAAAATTGCTTCCCGGAGGTTTATAGTGAGGTTCATTATTAAGATATGCAGGACTAGAGAAAACCAACTGCAACACTAAAATGGGTTCACTCACTGACAATCTAAGCTTGATTTTTTGTCCCCAACGATCCTTCCCAAATTCCCCAAAAGGGAAACACACAAATTAAAACGGTCATATGTTTTTCCACTTAAGTGTTGGTTCACTCGTGAAATCGAACAAGGTTTAAGATGTTCATTGTTTCATTGTTTTTCTCTACCTGACCTGTATGAACATAGTTACCAACTTAATGAGAACGGTGACCTCAAAACGAGAACTCTGGCCAAAAAACCCCATATTTTTACATTAAAAAACATCAAAATCAACCCCCAAATCAAAAAGTGGTGCTAGTGATAGCACCATGTTTTAAAACGGGGTCAAAATTACAACATTTTTCAAACATGGACTTCAAAACTTAGATAGTAACTCAGGAAAACCTTAAAACCAGCACCTCAAAAGAAATAAGATGTTTTTGAATTTTTTTTTCTTTTCAAAACGTTAAATTTTGAGATCATTTGAAATCGTATTTTTATCACTTGGTACCATTAAAACCAAAACCTCAAAATCAACCATCAAATTGAAAATATCACAATATACTTTAAAAATTCAATGTCACTTTTTAATAATTTTTTACTTTTAATAATAAAACAGTAAATACTACAAGTTACATTGAATGAAACATAAATAATTTCTTAAAAGTATTGTTATATTGACCATATTCAAAACATATGAGCTAAGAAATTTTATGACCTAACAAAATGGTGAAAAACAAAGAAAAACTAGAAAGAAATGAAAAAAATTTAAAATTTCCCCAGAAAACAATAATTTAAAAAAAAAAATGAAAAATGATCAAAATTCAATAAAATATTAAAAAAAAAACCATCTAAAATAAATAAATACAAAATTAACAAAAACACTAATATTACCTAAGCTACAAATTTATTTAAATATTTTTTTGAAAATAAATATGTAACTATATAACATTGTTAATAATGTTATAATGTTATAATATAACATTGTTGTATTATAAAAATGTTATAATATAACATTGTTATAATATAACAATGTTATCATTGTTATATTATAACAATGTTATAATATTACCTAAGCTACAAATTTATTTAAATGGTTTTTTTTGAAAATAAATATGTAACTATATAACAATGTTATAATATAACATTGTTATATTATAACAATGTTATATTATAACATTGTTATATTATAACAATGTTATATTATAACATTGTTATATTATAACAATGTTATATTATAACAGAGTTATAATATCAATGGAACCTGGGACAGGCCAGCGGGGGGGATAGAGCGATGTCGGGCATTGCCCCAACCCCCCGTCAACCTGACCCAGGTCCCATAGATATTATAACAATGTTATAATATAACAATGTTATAATATAACAATGTTATATTATAACATTGTTATAATATAACATTGTTATCATATAACATTGTAACGATGTTGAGGATACATCGATTGGAATTCGCAATGGAACGGGGAGTTGGATGAGGGTTTGTGACAATGGCGGAGGAAATTTGAGCAGGTATCGGTTTATGTCAGGTTGGTAGTGAACTAGGACCGTGCGGCTTTCACAGTTTTTGGAATAAGGTCAGCGTTGTTTGGGCCCATTACCGAAACATGGAATCGCTACAGGATAAGGGCACCTCCTTTTCCTCGGATGCCACAGGGCACACCTCGCCTTCTCTAGCATTATCTTCGAGAAGCGTTCTAGCTA
Organism: Picea engelmannii; assembly: GCA_009831015.1. Lineage (NCBI taxonomy): Eukaryota > Viridiplantae > Streptophyta > Pinopsida > Pinales > Pinaceae > Picea > Picea engelmannii. Next base: position 293,315 of record ML786222.1, on the reverse strand, counting down.
GTATCTCGCAGGTGACAGGTGGGTTAGGTGAATTAATTGAATCTAGGCACACAAGGCTAGGGGACAGTGATAGTTTTTTTCCACGAAGCGTGGTGGTAGGAGGCTCGGGATTTTCGATGGTACACTGGTTAGGTCTAATTTCCTCTTTGGAACAACAGCTGCCACCTTCAGATGGTCCGGTATACTCTGAAGGATGGGGTGGGAAAATACCCTTTTACACCGATCCACCAAGAGGCTTCGAATGGAGTCTAGGGTTTTCCATGGGGGAGTTATCCTCTGGGTATAGCGCACCTTTTTTGGACCTACTTGAGAACCAGTTTATTAAGCGACAGATCGGGGTTTCATAAGGTTTCACCGCCACACAAGGTTTTTCACCTTTAGACTTCCTGGTGGAAGATGAACAGGTTGGAGATACGAAACCCGGGATTGCAGGATGTGTAGTTGACTCTTCTTTTCCTACCGATATTTCCATTAGAACCAAGAAGAGCATCCCTGCCAGTAAATCACAATAGGGGGGGAAATCGAACAAAGCCCAAAACATCTTGGAAGGACGACAGTCTAAAGCTGTCAGGTGTGCTAGGGAAATAATTGGTGTTGAGCGGCTTGTTTTTGGTGAGGACGTTGCCTTGGACAGGGTCTTGGAATTTTCAGAAAGAGCAATGGTGGGAAGGGTCAGGGGGAAAAAACTCGGTATGGCTTTCCTCAAAAACTGGGTTACAAGTTTCTGGCTACCAGAGATCTCCAAGATGCCCCACATCAGGCTACTCACTAAAGAGTGCTTTTCCTTTGTCTTCTCCTCCTCGGATGATGTGGATTGGGTACTAAAGAAGGTTTGGAGTTTCGCATACACCCCTACACTACTCAAATGTTGGACTCCCACTTTTGATGCGAAGCAGGAACGGGTTGACGAGGAACCCATTTGGGTAAGACTCCTGGGCCTCCTGATGCAATACTAGAATACACACCATTTTGCAGCAATTGGAAACCTATTGGGCAGATACCTTGAAGCGGATATGTCTTTTGAAGTCACAGGATACATGACAGTGGCTCGCATTCTGGTCCAGATTAATCTGTGGAGGGGTTTATATCAGGAGATTACCATCGAATCGGTTGTCAGGACCTTTGTACAAACCCTAGACTATGAAGAATCCCTTTTAGGTGCCATAGATGCCACGTCTATGGGAATGGTGTGGCGAATTTCCCACTACCTTTCAAGGGAAAATACCGGATGGAAAAATGAAAAAGCTCCTCCTCTCCTCCGAGAAATAAATGGGAACAACAGATGGGCGCAAGGCAATCCAAAGGAAAGGAACAACAACTTATTAGAGATGTAAGCACGGCGGGATAAGGATCAAGTAGTGGGTGCAACTAGGGCCCTGGGCAGGCTGTGTATTCGACAACTGAACCACTTTCTTCGCCTTCTTTGGAACACCTACTCCGTCGAGAACAAGAACTTACGGGTATGTCATCGTTGGAAGTATCTCCTTTTTCTTCTTTGGAGTCTTTTTATCTGGTTGAAATTTTTCTGTTTCCTTCACTTACTTCAGGAGGGAAGTCTCTTTCCTTAGTCAGTCTGGCCTCTCTCCACTGTCCCTTCTCCTCTTCCTCGTCGATTTTCTCACCCTTGTTGGTCACACCTTCCAAAACTCGGGGGGGCTGGGAGCTTCATTGTTGACTAGGAACATGAACTCTACTAGACTACCTCCCACACCAGTTGGCGACACTCCTTCCCTTACTTCAGGAACCCCCTCCCCAACCTCCTTGGAAACTTTGTGTCTTTACGCCCTCCCTCCTACTTTAGCCATTCCCTCGGCCTCAACAAACTCCTCTTCGGAAGACAACAGAGTTCGTTACCACCTTAGGAGTAGATTAGTGGTCAAGGAGGACCTCCTAGAGAGTGGCTCTCTCTTGACAAATGGTCGGGGGTTGGGATCACTACCTCAGTCGCACTCAGTGGGTAAAGGTAGGAACCACAAATCACATGTATATCTGGCACAAGATCAGGCCAGAATTGACCTGGCATCAAGTAGACAATCCTCAATCGAATGGGCGCTTAGAGAAAATCTTCCCCAGGAAGGAGTTACCTCATGAAAATCCTCTCTTTCAATTGTCGGGGGTTGGCGAACCCCACTAAAAAATCGTCCTTACAAAGATTGGTTGATCAATTCTCGCCAGATGTCATTCTTCTACAAGAAACTCTAGAGGATAGCGCAGTAGTGGTTAGGACCTTGGAAACTTTACTCCCAAGATGGATGTTTGCAGCAGTAGATGCCAAAGGCTGCTCAGGGGGTTTGGCCACTTGATGGAAGAAAAGGAACTAGAAACTAGAAATTGTCTGGGGTTTTACCTTAGGGATTGGACTTACTATTTTCTCCACAGACCTGGGACACAATTTAACTGTTATAAGCATCTATGGTCCTTACCAGGATAGACAAATTTATTGGAACTCATTAGTTGAGTGCGAATGGCTTAAGCATAAATATTTTATACTTGGTGGAGACCTCAATTTTGCATTAGGTGCCTCAGAGGTTTGGGGACCTAGAGCTGCGTTGGACCCTTTAAACAATTTATTTCTAAATTTCCTGGACCAAGGTGGGTTGGTGGACGTGGAACCCCAAAAACTCTCTCCTACCTGGTGTAATAGACGGGTTGGGTCAGACCGGGTGGCCAAACGAATGCACAGATTCTTACTGACAGATGATCTTCTGGACTCTTCTTCTCTAGTACGACAATGGGTAACTTATGGGGGGGAATCAAATCATCTTCTGATTCTGTTCGAATTCAGGACCATTTCTAGAAGGGTGACAAGCCCCTTCAAATTCTTCGAGGATTGGCTCACGGATCCAACCTTTCTTGAACTAGTAAGGGAGTTATGGGTGAAACTACCAGAACAATCCCAGACCCCAGTGGCAGTACATTTTGTTGAGAATTTGTTCGTGATATTTCTTGTAAGGGGGTTAGAATGCAAAAGAATGGGTTAAAAACCTACTTGTCCTAAGTTCGGGGTGCTAATGCGCCCATGATTAAATGAAAATCAAGTCTGGACGGCAAGGATCGCGGCGCCCGGATCAACGGCGCAGGTGCGATTCCGGACCCCCCCTTCCTTTCTACCTTTATGCGGGGGGGGTTCCGGAATCCGGGGCGCACCTCTTCAACAGACCAGATCAGCGCGCCCGGATCAACGGCGATAAAGGCAATTCCGGACCCCCCCTTCCTTTCTACTTTTAAGTGGGGGGGTCCGGAATCGGAGGCGCAGCTTTCCGACGGCCATGATCTTAGCACCCGGATCAACGGCGCTCGCACGGCCCCGTCATTTCTAGCTACCCTGTGTTTAGCCTGCATGGGCCCTTCTCCCGTCATATCATCCCTTAGAATCACCTATCTCCTTCTGCCGTGTGTCATCCATCCACCTCCCCTCTTTGGTCCATGTAATCCTCCTCCCTCCTCATCATCCACTCGTCGCCTGCCATGTGTCCCGCTCCTTTCCACGTCAGCCTCCCCCTAAAATGTGTCCACCACATCTATTCTTCCACCTCCTTCGCTTATCGCATTTTTCCATGTGTCCCCCCTCTAACCTCTCTCGCCCCCTCGTCGCTTGATACACCAACTCCCCGTTGTTTTGGCCCCATCACTCCGTTCCCGTGCCCCACCTTCCACGCTGGCCTCCACGCCTATTCTTTAGGCCAGTCAGTTACTCCAGGTGGCAACGCGGGAGGCTCTCCACGTCCCGAAGGTGCCGAGTTGGCTGGGTCGGCCTCAGTCCCGATGAAGCAGTTATTTAAGCGGTTGGTGGTGGTTAGACATCGCCTCCGCCATAATGGGAAGCACGACAATGAATTAAAAGCACGTCGATTCGCCGTTGGAACTGTCAAAGAATTAGATTGTGTCTGACATAAGTTGCACGATCTTTCAGATGTTGATGTCAGAAGCCATGCAGACGCAAAGCTTTCAATGCAGTGTCTTGGTTTTGCTACTGTTGTTGTTCTGAGTATATGAAGGCGTTTTCGCCATTTTCGTATCTATCGATGGTTGAGCAGAGCTCCCGGTTGTAAATCTTTAATGAAGCACTGATACTCTGGTTATGTATGAACTCTTGAGACTTCTTGCCTGATGAATGCCGGTTTCTTTTACATCTTTGTTACACTGTGTTAGAATCGCTCGGAATTGGATGATCCAGTTGAGCTATAGTTGTTATAGGATGATGTTGGATAGGATCACTGTAGTAGTTATGATGTTTCTAGTCAGTTCTTGTGATTTTCCCAGCGCTGAGTGACTTGGAATTGGAGGATCCAGTCAAGTCCTCCTCAGTTTCTTGAGACCCTGAACCAATTTGAGCTTGCATTTAGTGTCTTTCTTCTGCAGATAGTCGTAAGCCGGTTGCCCAAAGCTGTTTGTTCATTTTCCTCACTAAGTCTTCCACCTATTCACCCTTTTATCAACCCACTGGCTAAAGTTGGATCAAGACCTCTTTTGTCACTTATGTACCAGACTCAGTCCTCGAGTTAGAGTGATATCTCCTCGAGTTTTCCTCCATTTGATCACCTCTTTAAAACAAATCGTGACATTAAACTGATGGGTGTCGGGCTCTGCTCCTGCAAGCAATCCAGGAGTGACTTCCGGCTCCAACATTTCTGGCGTCGTTGCCGGGGACGAAGTTGAATATTTTCCCCGGGATTGAACGACAAAGATCAACTGATTCTGAAGGTGCATCAGATATCAGAACTTGAAGATTGCTACTGTGCACCTGGCGACTCCGCTGGGGAGAACCTCCTCTATCAACTGTGGCTTCAAGAGGCAGACACACGAGGTCTAATCCACACTTTCCCTTAGCTACACCAGGAGTCGACACGAAAGCAGTGCGCAGAAAGGGAAAGAGCGTTGCAAAAGAGGTGTCTGTTGCCGAAACAGGTAATACGCTGTCCCCTTCTGTGAGAACTCCATTTTCAGATTCTCAGCTTCCTAGTCGTCCTTCTTCCGAGGTTTCCCGTTTTCTGAATTTCGGGAGTGTTCCTGCTGAGTTTTCTCCTCCTGGTTTGGTATCAGAAAGAGAAATCCTTGTCACTCCCTCCTCCCCGAAGGTCTTGCCTCATCACAGACCCCGAGCTTCCAAAGGTTTCACCACCCCTCCTTTTATTGTTACTGTTGCACAGAGAGAAGTGTCTGCACACTCAGGACCCTTGGCTTTCTCTTTGTTTTCTCCATTGTCTCCTCCAAGAATCTCTGTTCCGACATCTCCCGTTCATACTCCTTCTCCTCCGAGTTCTCCTCTACCTAATATCCCTATGGCTGGTGCTAATCCCCCTCCAAATAGAATGGATGCCATAGTTGCTGCCAGATATGCTCCTTTGATTCTACCCCATCCTCTGAACCCCCTCCCTGCTGGAGAGTATTTGAAATACATGCCCAAGTTCAGTGGGGAGGGAGATGTAACTGTTGAAGAGCACCTAGCTGCCTTTTACAGCTATGCAGACAACTTGAATATCGAGAGTGAAGATGTCTGGATGAGAGTTTTTGTCCAGATCCTAGATGGAGAGGTGAGGAAATGGTTCTGAGGACTGGCCCCTGGATCTATTGCTGGCATTGAAGCCTTGGATAACGTTTTCCTGAGGCAGTGGGGAGACAGAAAAGATTATATGTATTACATGACAGAGTTTGGGTCTTTGAGGAAGATGGAAGGGGAGTCTATCTCAGACTTCTCTAAAAGATTTAATAAGATGTACAACAAGATTCCTGCAGAGATTAAACCCTCAGAGGCCTCTGCTCAAATTTCCTATGCTGGCGCATTTGACCTTGATTTCTGTCTCGTGTTAAGAGAAAGAAGAGCCACCTCTTTGGCTCAGATGCAAGATGCGGCTATATAAGTGGAATCCAACATATTGGCAGCTGACAGACTGAGAAATCAGGCCGACACAGACAGAAGAAAGGAAAATTCGGAAGCCTCAACTTCCGGCCCATCACTGCCCCACCCTCAAGTAAATGAGTTGACCCGAGTTATGAACCTCCTTAAAGAAGAGGTGGAGAGATTGAAGGTGGAGAGGAAACAAATGAACAAGGGCCCTCAGAGCACCGAGAACAGGGCAGGTTTCAGAAGGCCAAATAATTTCGCTCCTCCAACTATGCACAGAGAGAAAGGAAGAGACAGAGACGACCAAAGAATTCAGGCTCCCTTCCAGAACAATTTTGTGGCCGATGAAGAACAAGGGGAAGCAAACGAGCCTGAGCCAAAAATCCACAGTTTAGAAGTCACTCCCCCTTTCCCTCATCTGACCCAATCAGCATATGAAGAGTCTCTCATGGATAGTCAGCTGAACGAATTGAGCAAAGGAGACAAAGCTAGCGGCGGTCGAGGCAGGTACAACTTGAGGTCTGACAAAAGGGCAGCAGCACCTGATGTTCCTGAGCCATCCACTAGAGCAGAGAGGCCTGCTAATGAGATAGTGGATGCTCACAGAGGTAAGAAGGCCCAACCCCTCTCTCCCATTGTCCAAAATCATGTTCCTGAAATTAGAGAAGTTCCAAAGCTCACATCCCCTTTCAATTTCGAACATGAGATTCAAAAGATCTGAATTCATGTGCCCCTCACCGAGCTAATCAAACATGGGGAATTCAAAAAATGCTTCTCTGAGCTGCTGAAATCCGAAGCCTCGTACCCTCTCACCGACTCCATAAACCTTCAAGATGAAAGGCCTGCAGTCGTCCTAGGTCCCATGGTAGAAGACAGAGATGATTCATCCCCTCCCTTCTACACATCCCTGAACATACATGATAAAGTGTTTCATAATTTCCTTATGGATTCAGGGGCCTCCCACCACCTCATGCCCAAAGCCGTCATGGAAGAATTAGGACTGGAAGTCACCCGAGCCTATCATGACCTCTATTCTTTTGACTCCAGGAGGGTGCAGTGCTTGGGAGTCATCAAGGACCTGGTAGTTTCTTTGTTTCAGCTGCCCATGAAAAGTATGGGCATGGATATTGTGGTAGTTGATGTTCCCCCCAAGTTTGGCATGTTATTGTCAAGGTCTTGGATTAAGAGACTTGGAGGGACGTTACAGATGGATCTCACATATGCCACCATTCCAGTCTTTGGGGGGGAACATAGGAGATTATATAGAGAAGCCCAGCTAGCCTACATTGTCAGTGACGAAGCCAACCCTACCAATCATCCCATCTATGCCTTGGACACTGATTTAGGCTCCAGTTTACTTCAGCTCACCCACACTCCTGAGACCCCTTTACACATCAGAAAGCAGCCCATTCTTAATCAGGAGACCTCCCCTCTAGCCACCTCTGTTTGGAAGATGTTCTTTGATGGAGCTTCCTCCAGTATGGGTGCAGGTGCCGGAGTGATATTCATATCACCCTGTCAAGAGACCATATCTCTTTCATACAAGCTGGAATTTGAAGTCACCAACAACGTGGTTGTGTTTGGGGATGCAAAAGAAATGGGAATTAAGGAGATGGTTGTGTTTGGGGATGCAAAATTGATTATCCAACAAGTCAAAAATGTTTATCAGACTAAGCATCCTCGTCTCAGGAATTACAGGAACGAGGTATGGGACCTGGTTGATAATTCCTTCCTGGCTTTTAACATTTCCTATATTCCAAGGGAGGAAAATGCCTCAGCCGACTATTTAGCTTTCACAGCTAGTGTGCTCGAAGTTCCCATGCCGCCCACCGCCAGGTCCGATGTTGAAATAAAGTACATACCTTCTATACCAGACAACGTCAAATACTGGAAGGTGTTTGAGGATGATCAAGAGATTGAAAAATTCCTCCAGTCCATTGATGACTTTTCCACAATGCACATAGATGAGAACCCTGAAGAGGAAGATGATCATCACCCTCGGGAATTTGTGAATAAAATTGTTGATCACCGGATCATTCAGCTACCGAGCAATCACATTCCGAAAGGACTGATCCCGTTAGAAAGATTGTTCAACGGGAATGATGTGGCAATAAAGGGTAAGGTTTTAGGTGATGATGATGACACAGCTAAGTGCAACATAGGCACATCTGAGGAGCCTAAATTAGTCAAGCTGTCAAGGAGTTTGACTGAGGAGCAGAGAGCCAGATATACTAAGCTGCTGAAGGAGTTTGCTGATGTGTTTGCATGGACCTACAAAGACCTCAAGACGTATGACACATCAGTCATTGAGCACAAGATCCCACTAAAAGAGGAGGCTAAGTCGTTCAAGCAGAAGCTGAGACAAATAAATCCCATGTTGCTACCTGTCATGGAGAAAGAGGTAAAGAAGTTGTTGGATGCCCAGATCATTGTCCCCTTGAGATATTCTGAATGGGTGGCCAATTTGGTCCCGGTGAGAAAGAAAAGTGGAGAAATCAGACTCTGTGTCGATTTCAGGAACCTGAACAGAAGTTCGAGGAAGGACAATTATCCCCTGCCCAACATGGAACAAATATTACAAAGGGTCACTGGCACATACAAGACGTCCATGATTGATGGTTTCTCTGGATACAATCAGATATCAGTCATGCCTGAGGACAGAGAAAAAACAGCTTTCACCACTCCTTGGGGCACATTCATGTATGCTAAAATGCCTTTCGGACTGATAAATGCAGGAGCAACGTTTCAGCGAGCTATGGACATAGCCTTCGTCGGGGAGAAGGATCAGTTTGTGGTGATATATCTGGATGACATCACAGTCTTCTCCAAGACTGATAAAGAGCACCGTTGCCACTTAAAAAGAGTTTTCCTGAAATGTCGGAGGTATGGCCTATCTTTAAACCCCAAGAAATCACAGTTTGCTATGTAGGAGGGAAAGCTGCTAGGTCACATAGTGTCAGCAGAGGGAGTAAGGATTGACCCAGGCAGGGTGGAAGCGATTCAGGCCCTGTCACTTCCCCGGTCTAAGAAGGAAGTTCAGGCATTTTTGGGGAAGGTCAACTTTCTGAGGAGGTTCGTCTCGAACTTCGCTGAGCTGGTGAAGCACATCACAGCCATGCTCAGGAAGGGCCATGAAATAAAATGGACTGCTGAATCCAGGGAATCTTTTGCCCAGATAAAGAAAGCATTGACCGAGGCACCTGTGCTAATCAGTCCCGATTATTCTAAAGATTTCCTGATTTTCTCATTTTCTTCTGATGACTCAGTAGCAGCAGTCTTATTGCAGAGAAACGATCAAGGGAGAGAGCAGCCCATTGCCTTCTTCAGCAAGGCATTGAGAGATGCTGAACTCAGATATGAGATCATGGAAAAGCAGGCCTATGCATTGGTGAAAGCTCTCAAAGCTTTCAGGATCTATGTTTTGCACTCAAAAATCACTGCATATGTCCCTTCAACTTCTGTGAAGGACATTCTTATACAGCCTGACATAGACGGGAGGAGGGGCAAATGGATCGCTAAGATCCTGGGATTTGACCTGGAGATTAAGCCCACCAAGTTGATAAAGGGGCAAGGTTTGGCCAAGTTGTTGGCTGAATCCAATTGCAAGACTTTGGGAATCAACTTCATCAATGAGAAAGCTGAGTCATCCAGCAGTGATCCCCAAACCATCATACCACTAGCAGTGTGTCCCTGGTACAGGGATATCTTGCACTTTCTGCAGGAATTAAAGCCCCCTGGCGGACTGGGAAAGAGTAGGGCCAGAGCTTTAAAGCTCAAAGCGGTCAAATATTGCCTCATTGACCGAGCCTTATACTGGAGAGACCCTCTGGGGATACTATTAAGATGTCTGGACCCGCTGCAAGCCCAGAAGGTAATGTTTGATTTTCATAGCAGTCTCTGTGGAGGTCATCATTTTTGGAAGACCACAGCCCACAAAATCCTCCAGGCTGGGTATTACTGGCCTACTTTGTTTACTGATGTCTGCAGAGAAGTCAGGGCTTGCATTAAATGCCAAAAGTTCTCAGGTAAACAGCAACTCAAATCTTTTCCATTAAAACCTGTAGTAGTTTCGGCACCCTTTCAGCAGTGGGGATTGGATTTCATCGGAGAGATTCATCCTCCCTCAAGTGGCCAACACAGATGGATCCTCACTGCAACTGATTATTTCACCAAGTGGATAGAGGTTGTCCCTACCAGGAGCACTTCTCACAAAGTAATCATCAGCCTCTTGGAAGACATCATAGCTAGATTCGGCTGCCCAAGTAAGATTTTCACCGACAATGCCTCCCCCTTCAGGTCTGAGCCTCTGATCAAATTTTGTGAACAGTTTGGGATATCACTGGTTCACTCTACTCCATACTATCCTCAAAGGAACGGACTGGCAGAGTCCTCCAATAAAATCCTGATCAAGCTTATCAAAAAGCTACTGGAGGACAATCAGAGGGCCTGGGACTCAAAGCTCAAATTTTCTCTCTGGGCTGATCAGGTGACAACCAAGAAATCCCTGGGTCTCTCACCTTTCCAACTTGTTTACGGAATAGAGGTCGTTTTCCCCACTCAGCTTGCCTTACCTGTGGCAAATTTCCTCCAGGACCTTGAAGAGGAACCTAACCATGTGCTCAGAAAGATTCATCAGATGGTGGAAGTGCAGCAGATCAGAGAACAAGTCATGGATAGAGCCTACAGTCATCAGCAGAAGATCAAGCAGGCTTTCGACAGGAAGAACAGAAAGAAGGAATTCAAGCAAGGTGACCTGGTACTCAAGTGGGACGCACCCAGGCAGGACAAGGCAAAACACAGTAAATTTGATGCCCTCTAGTTGGGGCCTTTCAAGATCCTTGAAGCATATTCGAACAACACATACAAGTTGCAGGATCTGGAAGGCGAAGAAGTTTTTAATGGCCCAGTGAATGGGCATTTCTTGAAAAAATATTTTCTGTGAGCCACAGTTGGCTCTTTTTGTTTTTTTTTGTACATATTGTTTATGTTTTTTGTTTTTCGGACTAATAAATGACTCCATAGCCCAACAGCAAAGGCACTGAATCTGCAAAAGAGTTCTTAGAGCATCACAGGGACAACTCTATCCCCCATGGAGCCGAAAGTTAGTGATATTTCTTGTAAGGGGGTTAGAATGCAAAAGAATGGGTTAAAAACCCACTTGTCCTAAGTTCGGGGTGCTAATGCGCCCATGATTAAATGAAAATCAAGTCTGGATGGCAAGGATCGCGGCGCCCGGATCAACGGCGCAAATGCGATTCCGGACCCCCCTTGCCTTTCTACCTTTATGCGGGGGGGGGGTCTGAAATCCGAGGCGCACCTCTTCAACGGACCAGATCAGTGCGCTCGGATCAACGACGATAAAGGCAATTTCGAACCCCCCCTGCCTTTCTACCTTTAAGCGGGGGGGCGGGGTCCGGAATCGGAGGCGCAGCTTTTCGACGGCCATGATCTTAGCACCCAGATCAACGGCGCTCGCACGGCCCTGTCGTTTCCAGCTGCCCTGTGTTTAGCCTGCGTGGGCCCTTCTCCCGTCATATCATCCCTTAGAATCACCTATCTCCTGCCACCGTGTGTCATCCATCCACCTCCCCTCTTTGGTCCATGTAATCCTCCTCCCTCCTCATCATCCACCCGTCGCCTGCCATGTGTCCCGCTCCTTTCCACGTCAGCCTCCCCCTAAAATGTGTCCACCACATCTATTCTTCCACCTCCTTCGCTTATCGCATTTTGCCATGTGTCCCCCCTGTAACCTCTCTCGCCCCCTCATCACTTCATACACCAACTCCCCGTTGTTTTTGCCCCATCACTCCGTTCCCGTGCCCCACCTTCTGCGCTGGCCTCCACGCCTATTCTTTAGGCCAGTCAGTTACTCCAGGTGGCAACGCGGGAGGCTCTCCACGTCCCGAAGGTGCCGAGTTGGCCGGGTCGTCCTCAATCCCGATGAAGCAGTTATTTAAGCGGTTGGTGGTGGTTAGACATCGCCCCCGCCATAATGGGAAGCACGACAATGAATTAAAAGCACGTCGATTCGTCGTTGGAACTGTCAAAGAATTAGATTGCGTCTGACATAAGTTGCACGATCTTTCAGATGTTGACTGTCAGAAGCCATGCAGACGCAAAGCTTTCAATGCAGTGTCTTGCTTTTGCTACTATTGTTGTTCTGAGTATATGAAGGCGTTTTCGCAATTTTCGTATCTATCGATGGTTGAGCAGAGCTCCCAGTTGTAAATCTTTAATGAAGCACTGATACTCTGGTTATGTATGAACTCTTGAGACTTCTTGCCTGATGAATGCCAGTTTCTTTTACATCTTTGTTACACTGTGTTAGAATCGCTCGGAATTGGATGATCCAGTCGAGCTATAGTTGTTATAGGATGATGTTGGATAGGATCACTGTAGCAGTTATGATGTTTCTAGTCAGTTCCTGTGATTTTCCCAGCGCTGAGTGACTTGGAATTGGAGGATCCAGTCAAGTCATCCTCAATTTCTTGAGACCCTGAACCAAGCTAAGCTTGCATTTAGTGTCTTTCTTCTGCAAATAACCGTAAGCCAGTTTCCCAAAGCTGTTTGTTCATTTTCCTCACTAAGTCTTCCACCTATTCACCCTTTTATCAACCCACTGGCTGAAGTTGGATCAAGACCTCCTTTGTCACTTATGTACCAGACTCAGTCCCCGAGTTAGAGTGATATCTCCTCGAGTTTTCCTCCATTTGATCACCTCTTTAAAACAAATCGTGACATTAAACTGATGGGTGTCGGGCTCTGCTCCTGCAAGCAATCCAGGAGTGACTTCCGGCTCCAACAGAATCTCAAAAGACTCAAACAAGCAACTAAAATTTGGGCCAAAGTGAAGCAACTAAAAGATGATCAGCAATTGAGAGATATCGACTTGGAACTAACAAAACTACAAGATGGGATTGATCGGGGATTCTTTAGCCAGGACGAAAAAGACCACATGTATGGTTTGGAAAAAAGATGGAGGGTCATCCTGGAAGAAAGAGAGGCACATTGGAGGCTAAAGAGTCGGGTGTTGTGGCTAGCTTACGGAGATGAAAACACAAAATTCTTTCAGGCCTTTGCCAAAGGTCGAAAGATGGCCAACACCATTTGGAGTCTACGAAATCATAGGGGGGAGGACGTAACAATGTTCAACGTATTCGCTGATTTGGGTACCAATCATTTTAAGGCACTTTTTAAAGCTCACGAGGAGCCATCCATTGCAGAAATTCTTAAGGTGGACCAGCTCTTCCCCAAATTTGTAGAAGAGGATGAATTTGGATCCTTGACGACCTCGGTTACTAAAAAAGAGTTGTTAGAAGTCTTACACACTTTCCAAAAAGGGAAGAGTCCTGGCCTGGATGGTTGGCCAATTGAATTCTACTTGGGGTGCTTTGACATTCTCGGATCTGATCTCTTGAGGGTGATTGAAGAATCGAGGGAGAGAGGACATATACACAACCTAATCAACGCTACTTTCATAGCACTGATCCCTAAGACAGACAACCCATCCTCCTTTGAAGACTTTCGGCCAATCTCCCTTTGTAATTGTCTGTATAAGATAACCTCAAAATTTATCACTAGAAGGCTAAAGGAAATTCTTTCAAAACACATCTCTGGGGAATAATTTGGCTTTCTTGAAGGCAGGCAGATACATGAGGCTATCGGAGTAGCACAAGAAGTGTTAGAATACGAATGAATGTGCTTGTTTTACCATTGACAATATCATTATTTTCACCCAACCATAGGTCGAAGCCACCCTCCGAGCACCTTAACCTTGACAAAGAATCACTCCAGAAGCAAACCATAGGATTTATAGCCAAACAAAGGGTAGCGCATCTTTCCCCAAGGATAGCGCACCAACAAGAGTTGATCAGATAGTCCAAACCCTAACCAAGAGATAGTCCAAGCCAAACATGATCTGCTAGCTGCAGCAACTGCAATGGTAGCTCTCCTCCAAACTTGCGCACAAAACTGGGCACTGCAATGTGCAGTTGTGTTGCTCTGCAATTCTGAGACTGCCTGCTAGAATGAAGACTAGCCTCCTGTATTTATAGTAATTATGGTTAATTGCCTGGGCCAACTTCTCATTCTGGGTATCTCTCTGTTCAGTATATATTATTTATTCTGGCCGACTTCTTCTCTTGGAGGATAATAACCTAATACAAGTTATCTTCTTGAGCTGACATGTCTTCTAGGGTTATTAGCCA
>ML786222.1:250018-262901 GCA_009831015.1 Picea engelmannii | reverse complement strand
ACAAATTCCCTTGTCGGTAACATTCCTTATTCCATCACCAAACTCCTTAATCTGCAAGCTCTTGATTTGAATGACAATAAAATACAAGGCAACTCCAATGAATGCACCAAAGCCCCACATATCTGTATCTCTCTGATAACAGGTTATCTGGGTTGATTCCTGAGATCATCGGCATGCTCGAAAATCTCAGAGACCTCAACTTAAGCATGTACAGATTCCACGGAAGAGTACTGCCGGAAATCGGGCAGTGCAGGCTTCTGAAGCTCCTCAATATCTCGCAGAACAAGCTGTCCGGTACTATTCCTTCGGAGCCTGGAAGTTGCCAAACTTCGATACGTGCAATATTGGTTTGAACTATCCGTTAATGCTTTGACAGGGCCCCGTGCCTCCATAACGGGTCTTGAAAAATGGCATCTGAGATCAATGAAAAACACTTCAAGGAACAAGACATTGAACATGTTGATTTGAAAATACATGTGTGTGGATTTCGCAGTTCTGGGACTGAAAATCGCCCACCCATCGAACCAAAAATGAATACTTGCGTGGCTGTGCATCGATCCATAAAACAAAAAATGAAAAATCGAAACTCTTTCCCCGTCTTCGCGTGAAGAGGCGCACCCTAGAGACATCGAGGGTGATGATGAGAGGATGAAGAAAGATAGCTTTTCGTGAATGAAATCAAACCGCTGGCCCTTTGTGAATGGTAGGATGTTCATTGCCATGACTGGTTATATGCAGCTAGGTTTGGTATTGATCCAGTTTTCTCAAATCACAGATGCCTTATTTGGAGCCGCGTCGACAGGCCCTGAGAATGAAAGCACAATTCTCCTGCCCAACGAGGGAAATACGACAAGACCATCGGTCTGCAATAACAAATCTCCAGAGTTTGGTGTTGATGGCATTGCATATTGGTGTGGGTGTGTGAATGCTCAGTGCGCGTGTGGGTGTGTGAATGCTCAGTGCGCGTGCGTGGAAGTGACCGAGATTGGTTTCTGTGAAGTGGCCAATGGAGTAAGCGGCCTTTTGTTTGGAGGCGAGGACAGTGCAACGACCGGGTGACCAAACATGACGAAACAAGGATTGAACTCAATGACCGGTTAATGCAAACTAGATTGGCGATGAAAATGCTCAGGGCTGCCCTGCTGGCACACAAGCATAATGATTCAAGCACAGGATACAGAGTTATACCAGCACAGGTTAACGATAAAATAGGAATTTGAATTGAGTATAATTTGAATATGCCTCAAAAACATAAGGTCATAAGTTTTAAAGGTTATCTTATTTCACAAACAAATAAAGAAATTAAAGTTTTTTTTTTTTTCAAATAAATAAAATTATACTTAAAAATCCTTTATTAGAAGGGAATTATATTAAAACTGAAAAAAAATGATTATAATATTAAATTGAATTTTTTTTAAATAAA
Organism: Picea engelmannii; assembly: GCA_009831015.1. NCBI lineage: Eukaryota > Viridiplantae > Streptophyta > Pinopsida > Pinales > Pinaceae > Picea > Picea engelmannii. The sequence goes on along the minus strand of ML786222.1, from coordinate 261,478 downwards.
AATCTTTTTTAATAGCTTGTTCATTTAAAAACTAAACATATTATTTGTTGGAATTGAATTTAGGTGAGAAATTGATTTTGTCCGGAAAAAACACTCTTCTACGCAAACCAACAAACCACTAAAACTAAAGACAGATGATTAAATTATAATATTTTTATAAATTTAAAAATAATATAAAATAGTTTAACGAAAACAATTTAATTAATTTTAAAATATATAAATTTTACTAATAAAAAATGATTAATTAATTTTAAAATATATAAATGACTAATTAATTTTAAAATATATAAATTTTAATAAGAAAAAAACGATTCTAAATAAAGATAATCTAATTAATTTTAAAATATATAAATTTTACTAATAAAAAATGACTAATTAATTTTAAAATATATAAATTTTACTAAGAAAAAAACGATTCTAAATAAAGATAATGTAAGTACAAGTAGGTTATTCTCATACCAAAAATAGCTAGTAGGAACCTTAAAGGTCTTCAAAGTAACTTTACCTCATTGTGACAAATAGATTGGTTTATTATTGGGATTAAAGGGCTTTAAAGTAATTTTACCTCATTGTGACAAAGAGATTGGAGATTGGTTTATTATTGGGATTAAAGGGCTTTAAAGTAATTTTATTTCATTGTGACAAAGAGATTGGTTTATTATTGGGAATAGGGTTACAATTGAGATTATTTTTTAAGAAAAATAAATCTTATAAAGCATGAGGTTAAATTGAATTGATTTTTTATTAGTGGATTATAATGTCGTAGTTTAATTGTTTTATTTTTTGGTTGTTTTTAGGGATATTTTATGTTTAATTTTGTAACTTTGTATATCTTAAATTTAATGGAAAATTGTTGGATGTGCAGATTTGAGTGGTTAACTTTGTATAATCAAAGTATTTTATGGGTGCTGAATTTATTTATGCATTCAGAAATACAATTTAAACGACAAAAAATGGTGAGATAACATCAATTACAATTTAACGTAAGTCAAACATTGTAAGATGAAACTTGGATCACAGAGATATCCAATCATGCCACCACTTTGAACATATACCAATGTATTCAAAGCAAATTGTGGATTATATAATTTAGGAAAAACATATAAAGTTAAGTGGATTCTACATAAATGTCACGTATAAGACCAAAATTGACTAGTATGTAATGGTGAGGATGAAGTGCTTCAAAGTAACTCTACATCATTGTGATAAGCATACTAGCTTAGTACTAGAATTCAAGTTGCAATTGAGCTTATTTCTCAAGAAAAACCCTCCTAGAGTATGAGATTGTACTAAAACCTAACTTAAGTCAAAAGATACAAGGTGGAGATGAAGTAGTTGATAAGGTCGATTAGGCCACCAGTAAGGAATTGCATCCACATATTTAAGACAATATATGGATTGTATAGTTTGAGAAAACCCTGTAAGGTTAAGTGGGTCCAATGGAAGTGTCTACAACAATGCTAAAAATGGCTAGTAGGTAATGTTAAGGTTGAAGTGCTTTAAAGTAATTCTACATTATTGTGATAAGGAAATTGGTTTTGGTTCTACATTATTGTGACAAGGAAATTGGTTTTGGTTTAGTAAAGGGATCTAGACTGTTGTGGAGTTTATTTTTAAGGGAAAAAACATTCTAGAGTATAAGGTTAAGTTATTTTTAATTGGTTGACTACACCCAAACTTAAATCATAAATTGTAAGGTGGGAACTCAAATAACAAATAATGACTATGCCAAGTAACTTTTTTTTACTAAGCATTTATTACCTACTACTTCTCATTAAGATAACTACTTGGTTACCAAAATGCAATAAGTATGGCACATTGTGCCAACATTAACATTTTAAAAACACTATATAGATATTTTAAATATCATACTAGAATTTCAAATAAATAAAGAATGTAAGTACAGATATGTAGTTGCTTTAATTGTAAGCTTTAGTAACCAACGGTTAATTATAATTCATAATTCAATGAAATTAGTTTATTAAATAAAATAATAATACTATTATTTTTAAATATATTAAATTAATAGTATTATTATTTTATTTAATAAACTAATTTCATTTGATTATGAATTAGAATTAACGGTTGGCTACTAAAGCTTACAATTAAAGCAAATACATATCCATATTTACATTTTTTATTTATTTGAAATTCTAGTATGATATTTAAAATATCTATATAGTGTTTTTAAAATGTTAATGTTGACACAATGTGTCATACTTATTGTATTTTGGTAACTAAGTAGTTATTTCAATGAATGTTGAGAAGTAATAGGCAATAAATGCTTAGTAGTAAGAGGTAACGAATATTGAACACCATTAGTTGGTCAATTATTATTTGTTGGTGGTTTCCAATGTGTAGAATTGTAAAAACTTAAATTGTTTATATTTTTGTTATGCCTATTTATTGAGCACTTGGTTTGGAGGTGTTATTGCACAAGTTGTAGGTTGGGAAAAGCTCGACTCAACCACCAAATGGTGACAACTTTGAAAACACCTACCCATTGTCACCTTAGGCAGGTATTCTCGTCACTTTAGAGATGATATAATCACCTCTTGGGGGGGATCCCAGTGACCCTGGGGGGAAATGAGATGGAAAGTGAGATGTATGAATGGAAGCCCCTATAGGTCAAATTACTAAATGGAAAAAGGCTTGAGAATTAGTCTTGGGAGAGGTTTAAGGTTGTCAAGTCCTTGGGTACCTACTGAGAGTGTTTGTACCTTATCGAGACACAAGAAAACCCAACTATATGCACTATATGTTAGGTGGAAAAGCAAGTTGAGCTTGTTGTCCCTAATTGCAGCAGTAAACAAAAATATATCAGCGATATAATCAATGACAATGGCTGCAAAAATTGCTTCAATAAACACAAGACTTTACTCAAGTATAGCTCTCAACAATGATGATATTAATGAGTAAGTTGGTTAAACAATGAAGCAATGAGAGGGTTGTTTTAATAGAGATAATAAGCCCATAATGTTGTTGTTATAGTAGCAGTAAAAAATGCTACTAGATCAATGAAAATTATCTGAGATAGCAAGCACAATAACCAATGATTAACCCAACTCTAGAGCATTTAAAGGTCGATTTTTTGCAAGTAAAAAGTGAAATATTATGAAAACCTTATGGTTGTAACTTTGAATAGCTACAACAAAAAGAATACTTCAAAAAAATCAGCAACTAAGTACACCATTCAATAGATCTTTTCAAGGCAAGTAGATTTGACTATTTATTTGTTGATTTTGACGAAGCATAGGCAAAGTTATGGTTGAATGAGGGTTTGAAGAGTTGTTTTAGGATAGCAAGCCTAGTTTTATGACAACAGGGTTTCTACCCCGCAAAAAATTCTCCCTATAGGGAAAAATATGTGCCCTAGCAAGTAGAACACACTCAAGCAATCAGATCTCGGAAAGGACAAGATTTTGTGTATCCCAATGCAACAATTTTATTTCTCCAATGCAAATTGAAAATGAATATTAGTGCCTTACTATTGGGTTGTGGGGTCAAATAATGTGAAGACTAGGCTAAGTCCTTGGTGGTGTAAATCCTTTTACTCCCCAAGTCAAGCCAAGTCCACTAGGAAATGTTAAGAGGGTGTAAACCCTTTTATTTCTCTTAGTAAAACCTTTTGCAACAATATGACCTTGGAAGTATGAGATTGATCCACAAAGAACTTAGGGGTGTAAGTTTTTTTACTCCCTAGGGTTTGTGAAACAAACAAAGCTGAACATAGAGGGTGTGTGTCCTTGTAATTCTCCAAGCAACCTTGAAATTAATGACCTTTCATAAGAAAACAAATGAATCTTGGGGAGGGTGTATGCCCTTATACTCCTTCAAGGGTTCATCCACTAACAATTATGGAAGAAACAAGAATTTTAGACAATAAATGCAGAATTTCCTTACCAATTCCAAGAAGATGCAAGATCAAACCCTAAGTGACCAAGAAAATTCCATTCGTAAGCATGAAAAAAAGCCTCCAAGTGTAGCGCACCACTTTTTATCCACAAATAGCAAGAGAAACCATAAAAATTTGCAAAAGAGAGATGAAATGCTCCAAGAGTAGCGAAAATTTCAACTAAGTGTCCTTCTCCACAAGGGAGAGCTATGTTATAATGAGATACAAATGATCTCTATTTATACTAAAACTCTAAAACATAGTTTGTCCACATTCAAAGGGTAAAACATAAGATAAGGGGTCAACAACCCTTATCTTACCCCTTAAAACAAATAATAATATTTAATTTTCACTTGTGTGCATTAGAAACCATAAAATAAGATGGTGTCGCCCCTTTAGGGAGACGTTTTGGCACTAGGAGCAAGTCATTGGAGTTAGGGAAGCATGGCTAGGCCTCCAAAAGCCACATGTCATGATCCAAACCTCTTCTTCATGTTTTAAAACTTGATTCCTTCAAAAATATGCCATGTGTCAATGAGTAATACCTCCATCACCATAAACCCTAGCCCTAGGTGATGTCAAGCCTCAAGAAGTGATGTTTTTCCTCTCTTAGGCAAGTCGTTCGGCATGTGAGGGATAGGTTATTTCTTCCAAGGCATCTTCTAGGCCTCCAAAGGCAATTCATCATGATCTAACTTGTGGGCCCTCGGCATCCAACCTGTGGACTTCAAGCCCCATGGAAGCCCAAGCTAGGCTTGTTCCTCCAAAACTGTCCACCAAACGAGGTCCTGCAAAACAAATAGGCATGCCCTCCAAGGATATCAAGTCAAAAATATCATGGCAAGTGAAAACCACATCTAATAAACAAGGCACCTAAACATGTGCATCAAAGCTACCTCATCAAATTAAACAAATGCTCCAAGACCCTATACAATTGACCAAGTTTAGGTATGGGAGGGGTGTCATAAAATTCATATTTGGTAGACCAAAACCCTCAAGTAGGGGATGCTTCCAAAGATTCCCCTTCAAGGTCATGTAGTGGATGATGAGGTGGATAGGGGTTTAGACTTCATAGGTCAATGAGTTTCATTACATACAAAGGCTCATATTATCTCATTTATTGGTTCCTTTGTAGGGTGTGTGTTGCACCTTCTTCCTCAATGCAACTTTTTTCCAAGCCCATTTATTGTTATTTATTAATTAATCAATGATCCAAACATGTGTGCACTCCCAATAGTGAATCAATTAGCTCGGGGGGTAGTAACACATTGTCACTTGAGCAAAGAGGTCCACAAAGTGCTACAGGGGTAACCATGTAAAGTGTTGTAATGCACTTGTGTTAGTCTTATATTCAAGTGAGATATTTATTATGTGTTTGATATTGTGTAGGTCTTCAATTCATTCAAGAAAAGCAATTCATCATTCTCAATACGTGGCTGGGTGAGCATCTAGAAGGTTTATTTTAGGCTCTTATCTTTTGCCAGCAACCATCCCTCTGGGCCTTCAACCCCTTCTTCCCATGAAATAAGGTACATTCCCTTCTTGGGTCACTAAATTCAAAGGGCCTAGAAGAGGGAAATATGATGGGAGTGCAATGAGAGAAAAGTAGTAAGCATGGTCGGGAATGGTACGATAACCCCTCAAGGGACCCCCAATTGAAAACCTTCCCCAAAGGTTGGTCATTTGCTAGGAAACTTATGACACTCACCAAGGTGAAACATGGTCAAAAGCATAATTTCCAAGTAGGCGTTCTATAATCAAAAGTAGCTTAAATACAACATGTTTAAATGTCTCAAATATAAGGGTGATTAATTGCCACAATATATGACTTGTACTGCATGAAGAAAGATCCATCTTCCTTCTAGAAGCTAGTTGGTGTGGTGGATTCCCTAACAATGGATCAAAATGTGGAGATAGAGTGAGCTTCCATATGTACGAGTGGACACTTCTAGTTATGTGGTCCCTCGACACTCCATATCTGCAACCTGAGGGCCTCAAGACATCATCTCCTTAGTTATCCCACAAAATGGGGATAACATCTAGCAAGCTAGGGAAAAGGCTTTGGGATAGCTTGCCAAAGTGTCATTAGGGTTTGGAAGAGGATTGAAAATCCTCCCCAACAACGACACCAAAATTTTATTGCACAAGTTGTAGGTTGGGAAAATCCTGACCCAACCACCAAATGGTGACAAATTTGAGAACACCTACCCATTGTTACCTTAGGTAGGTATTCCCATCACTTTAGAGATGATAGAATCAACTCTAGGGGGAACCTCGGTGACCCTAGTGGGAAATGAGATAGAAAGTGAGATGTATGAATGGAAGCCCCTATAGATCAACTTACTAAATGGAATAAGGCTTGAGAATGAGTCTCGGGAGAGGTTTAAGGTTTCCAAGTCCTTGGGTACCTGCTGAGAGTGTTTGTACTTGCTCGAGACATAAGAAAAATCAACTGTATGCAGTTTATGTTGGGTGGACAAGCAAGTTGAGCTTGTTGTCCCTATTTGTAGCAGTAAATAGATGTATATCAGCAATGTAATCAATGAAAATGGCTGCAAAACTTGCTTCAATAGATACAAGACTTTACTCAAGTATAGCTCTCAACAATGATGATATTAATGAGTAAGTTGGTTAAACAATGAAGCAATTAGAGGGTTGTTTTAACAGGGATAATAAGCCCACAATGCTGCTATTATAGAAGCAGTAAACAACACTACTAGATCAATGAAAATTATGTGAGATAGCAAGCACAATAACCAATGATTAACCCAACTCTAGAGCATTTAGAAGGCTGATTTTTTGCAAGTAAAAAGTGAAATATTATGACAGCCTTATGGATGTAACTTTGAATAGCTACAAAAAAAAAAAAATGCTTCAACGAAATCAACAATCAAGTACACCATTCAATAGATCCTTTCAAGGCAAGCATATTTGACTATTTATTTGTTGATTTTGACGAAGTATAGGAAAAGTTATTGTTGAATGAGGGTTTGAAGAGTTGTTTTAGGACAATAGGCCTAGTTTTATGACAGTAGGGCTTCTACCCCACAAAAAATTATCCCTACAAGGAAAAATATGCTCCCTGGCAAGGAGAACACACTCAAGCAATCATATCTCAGAAAGGACAAGATTTCGTGTATCCCAATGCAACACTTTTATTTCTCCAATGCAAATTGAAAATGATTAGTGTCTTACTATTGGGTTGTGGGGTCAAATAATGTGAAGACTAGGATAAGTCCTTGGGGCTGTAAATCCTTTTACTCCCCAAGGAAAGCTAGGTCCACTAATAAATTCTAAGAGGGTGTAAACCCTTTTACTTCTCTTAGCAAAACCTTATGCAACAATATGACCTTGGAAGTATGAGATTGATCCACAAAGAACCTAGGGGTGTAAGCCCTTTTACTTTCTAGGGTTTGTGAAACAAACACAGGTGAACTTAGAGGGTGTACGTCCTTGTAATTATCCAAGCAACCTTGAAATTAATGACCTTTCACAAGAAAACAAATGAATTTTGGGGAGGGTGTATGCCCTTATACTCCTCCAAGAGTTCATCCACTAACAATTATGGAAGAAGAAAGAATTTTAGACAATAAATTCAAAATTTCCTTACCAATTCAAAAAAGATGCAAGATCAAACCCTAAGTGACCAAGAAAATTCCATTCATAAGCATGAGAAAAATCCTCCAAGTGTATCGTGCCATTTTTATCCACAAATAGCAAGAGAAACCATAAAAATTTGCAAAAGAGAGATGGAATGCTCCAAGAGTAGAAAAAATTTCAACTAAGTGTCCTTCTCCACAAGGGAGAGCTATGTTATAATGAAATACAAATGATCTATATTTATACTAAAACTACAAAACATAGTTTTTCCACATTCAAAGGGTAAAACATAAGATAAGGGGTCAACATCCCTTTTCGTACCCCTTGAAAGAAATAATAATATTTAATTTTCACTTTTGCACATTAGAAACCCTAAAATAAGATGGCATTGCCCCTTTAGGGAGACATTTTTGCACTAGGAGCAAGTCGTTGGAGTTAGGGAAGCATGGTTAGGCCTCCAAAGGAAACTTTTCATCATCCAAACAACTTCTTCATGTTTTAAAACCTCCTTCCCTCAAAATGTTCCATGTGTCAATGAACAATACCTCCATCACCACAAACCCTAGCCTTAGGTGACATCAAGCCTCAAGAAGTGGTGTTTTTCCTCTCCTAGGAAAGTCGTTTGGCATGTGAGGGATAGGTTATGTCTTCCAATGTATCTTCTATGCCTCCAAAGGCAAGTCATCGTGATCCGGGATGTGGGCTCTTGGCATCCAATATGTGAGCTTCAAGCCCCATGGAAGCCCAAGCTAGGCTTGTTCCTCCAAAATTGTCCACCAAACGAGGTCCTACAAAACAAATAGGCATTCTCTCCAAGGATATCAAGTCAAAAATATCATGGAAAGTAAAACCACATATAATAAACAAGGCACCTAAACATGTGCATCAAAACTACCTCATCAAATTAAACAAATGCTCCAAGACCCTATACAATTGACCAAGTTTAGGTATGGGAGGGGTGTCATAAAATTCCTATTTGGTAGACGAAAACCTTCAAGTAGGGGATTCTCCCAAGGATGCCCCTTCAAGGTCATGTAGTGGATGATGAGGTGGATAGGGGTTTAGACTTCATAGGTCAATGAGTTCCATGACATATAAGGGCTCGTATTATCTCATTTATGGGTTTCTTTATATGGGGTGTGTTGCACCTTCTTCCTCAATGCAGCTTTTTTCTGAGCCCATTTATTGTCATTTATTAATTAATCAATGATCCAAATACGTGTGCACTCCCAATAGTGAATCGATTATCTTGGGGGGTAGGAACACAATGTCACTTGAACAAAGAGGTCCAAAAAGTGCCATAGGGGTAACCATGTAAAGCGTTGTAACACACTTGTGTTAGTCTTACATTCAAGCAGGATATCTATTATGTGTTTGATATTGTGTAGGTTTTCAATTCATTCAAGAGAAGCAATTCACCATTCTCAAGACCTGAATGGGTGAGCATCTAGAAGGTTTATTTTAGGCTCTTATCTTTTGCCAACAACCATCACCCTGGGCCTTAAGCCCCTTCTTCCCATGAAATGAGGTACATGCCCTTCTTGTGTTACTAAATTCCAAGGGCCTAGAAGAGGGAAATATGATGGGAGTGTAATGAGCGGAAAGTGGTAAGTATGGTCGGGAATGGTAAGATAACCTGTCACATACCCACTACAGAGATAAAGATTTTCGCTGATTTCTCAACGATCAGAATCCCCGGGGTCCTACGGGGCTTAGCGCAAGCTAGCTCCTTCGCATATCCACGTCCGCTCACAGGACCCTTTTCTTCTTCCATGGCCCAAAGAATTCTAACGTCCTTCTAATTCCTTATCTGTAAAAATCTGCACCCACAGAAACTCTCCACTAACTCTCCCCTTTCCAATCGGTAAATCAGACTTCACGATTTCGCGATTCCCGTGACCACGCATTTGTGTATTGCGTTTCCCCGAAACCCGATGTAAGTCAAACGCTGACCTTTCGCGTCCCTATCGGGGTTTCTCCTATCGTGGATTCGACACTTGCGATGTCAATGACATTCACATTTCCTACCCCCGAACCCTGATGGACCAAAACACTGACACGTGCCTTGACAGATTTGCCCTCCTGGTTAAACTCTGGCCCATGTGACCGCTAATCCATAAGACCACGATCTTAGCTCCTGTCGGGATTTCAGACTTCGCGGGATCAAAGTGTATGGACACTTTGTCCTCAGGATTCGCGAAATACCGAACCCCGACACGCCCTTTACGCGCTAACTCTCCTGGCTAGGCTCCTAGCTCACACGACCACAATTCCCATGACCACAGTCTTAACCCTCGTCGGTGTTTCGGGGTTCGTGACTTTTAAATGTAAAGTCTCCACGACCACAGAATCCTCGATTCTCCGAATACTGACTCTCTGCTACGCTGACAACTATCCCCCACTAATCAGGGTATCGCGTTTCGCGATTTCAAAGTGCACAAGCCTCTTGTCATCGGGATCCCTGATTTCCTGATGACCCAAATGTCGATAGACGGCTTCCTTGTCGGGCCTTCCTCAATGGCTCCGATCTCTGCCACGTGTATCCTCAAACGGGCGGTCTAGATTCCTCTGAGATTTCGAGACTTTCGATGTCCCGGTTCTTTCGACCTCAGGAATCCCGATTTCCCGAGTGCCGATATCCCGATGGCTTCATCTCTCCGACACGCATCCTAAATGGATGGACGGTCCAGATTGAGCCTCGAACTTCGCCAAACGCCAACCCAAAAAGCACTTATCTGTGTGAGTCCCGATGGTTTCCACCCATTCCAATCAGATGGACGACTCTGATTGTATCGACGGTTTCACTATGGATTTCCCCGACCTCTTGCTCACAGAACTCCCGATTTGCCGACTCTCTTCAGATCTTTGCCACATATCTCACCCTGATGGACGGTTCAGATCTGACCTCGCTATTTTGAGACTTATAGCGTCCTAAATCTCACGACCTCGGGAACTCCGATTTCCCGATGCGGATATCCCGACTCTCGAAGGCAATCCTCAGACAACTCCAGTCCGATCCGATGGCTGACGGGTAATTGGACCAAGATCTAACGGTCTAGATCCGTTCTCCCTGCACACACACTCCGGAGGCTAAACTCCGATCATCTTAACCCGATCCAACAACCGACGAGATTTCTGAATGAGATCCAATGGCTCAGATTGTCCCACCTTGTGTATTCTTCCACTACTTTGTGGATGTGGAAAGATCATCGGTCCAAATATTCTCATGGACATTGGGGAACCTACGATCTCGATTTCCTCGCTATTCACAAAGATAGAGGGAAAAGGAGTAAGGGGTATAACACTCCTACTACTTCCGCCAATCTGAGGGTCATGAATGACCATGGTTCTTCTGGCAGGATCTCGTCCGTTGATTTGTTACTTATCCCTATGCTGCTACCTCGAAATCTTAAGAGGGTCATTCCTCCTCATACAAGGTTATTAAGACTTACGCATTCAAGTCCTTTTTCTGGGTTCTTGGTGAACCTTTCTAAGGAGAGAAGGTCTCTGTGATGAGATCTATTCCGGGACATCCCTGGAGATGGGGAAGGGAAAACAACTTCCCGAGAACGGGTTGGAAGCCTAACTTAGTTCAGCCGAGGCATAATTAAATTCCTTTTATCAACATAAATCAGGCATGGTTTCCTCTGTTATAAGCATGTATCTATTCATTCTTATCAAACACTACATAGACATTTTAACACTGAAATCATTCACAATTTCACAGTTCCATGAGCATATATATACATATAACAGTCTATGAATTTCAAGATGCAATATATATAAACACTTATCAGAAATGGCACGAGAAGTAGATGCAACTACTGAGAGGGGTGCTCGTTTCCACCCAACCGTAGGCTCAGCGACTCCCAACGGATTTACCACTAGCCACCCCTGAGCTGAGACCACGATGCTCTGAGACTGCGTCTCTCTGTCTGCCAGTGACCAGGAGCGAAGGTTGCAAT
>ML786222.1:234145-247265 GCA_009831015.1 Picea engelmannii | reverse complement strand
ATGAAAGTGGCAGGGGCATTGGTTAACCCAAATGGCACTACCACAAACTCATAGTGACCATACCGTGTCCGGAAAGCGGTTTTATGGATGTCTTCACCCTTAATTCGGACTTGATGGTATCCCGACCTCAAGTCAATTTTTGATAAAATAGACGCACCTCCCAACTGATCGAATAGATCATCGATCCTGGGCAATGGGTATTTGTTCTTTATGGTTACTTTATTAAGTTGTCTGTAATCTATGCACATTCTAAGGGTGCCATCCTTCTTTTTCACAAACAGGACTGGTGCTCCCCATGGGGACACGCTGGGTCGAATATAACCCTTATCCATCATTTCTTTCAATTGTAATTTGAGTTCTACTAACTCAGGTGTGCTCATTCGGTAAGGTGTCCTAGACACCGGCACCACTCCTGGTGCGAGCTCTATCGAGAAGTCAATGTCTCTTCTCGGAGGTAGACCCGGTACCTCTTCTGAAAATACATCTCTGTATTCTCTCAGGATAGGGTGATCATCAAGGCTTGGTTCTGCACCTTCGATTGTTTTCAACACCTGTATTGTGTATAGGGGACATCCCTTTCGGAAATACTTCCTCATTTGCAAGGCTGATATTTGTCTCACCGAGACTGGTTTTCGGATCCCTTGAAGGGTTATCCTTTTTCCTTCTTCGCTCACACATTCTAAGGTTTTATAGTAACAGTCCAATTTGGCTTTATGGGCGGCCAGCCAATCCATACTGATCAACAGATCGTATGATCCCAGTGGTAATACATTAAGGTTTGCTTGGGTGGGGAATTCACCCAACATAAATTGGCAGGCTGGTATGGCCTCTACCACCTTTCTTTTAGTGCCAATGGCTAACTGTACCAACCATGGCTTGGTTTGTTTTCGTGGCTGTAGCTTACATTTATCAACAACTTTAGGGGATATATAACTCAAATTTGAACCAGGGTCAATCAAAACAGACACCAGATGGTTGAAAATCATACCTTCTATTTCCGCTACTGAAGCTTGGTGGTCAGCTTGGTTATTATCCAAGGCTGCATAAATCTGCGGCACACTCCTTGCCACATCATTGACTGTGGTTGCTTCCTGAAGGTTATAAACTTTCTGACTGTTTTGTTGTCGGTGTGGACAGTCTCTCCGGAGATGCTCTCCTCCGCAATCCCAACATTCCAAAGGTTTCCTCTTTGGGTTATCAGTCTTTACTAGTATAGGTCCAGAAGTTTTATTTCCGTCCACCGAGGGAAAGTTCTGTTGGAGTACACTCCGGGTTGGAAAGTTCATTATGTGGTTCTTCTTGTAGTTTTTCAATCCTGAGGATTTGATCCCCTTTTTCTGAAATTTCGAACCACTTTTCTGTTTCCAGTCCCCACGAGACTCTGTCCGATGTCCATATTGTTCATGACAATATGTTGCTTTTCGAATAGTGTCTTCTAAGGTATTTGGTTCATCGAATTCAATTCGGTTCCGGTATTCCTTGGGTAGCCCACTGATGAAGCGTTGTGCCTTTGCCTTCTCTGCTTTGATGTAGGGTACATATCTCAATAAGTCGAGGAATTTGTTGACATATTCCTCCATAGTAAGTTGTCCCAGTTTAAGTTCATAGAATTCTTTAGCCTTCTCGTCGAAATACCTTTCCGACAAATACTTCTTCCGGAAGTACTTCTCAAACCTTTTCCAAGACAGGTCCTCCTCGCGGATCCCTTTCATATTCTTAAGGTCTTCCCACCAGATGGAAGCCTTTCCGTTCAGATTGAAAGTGGCCACTCGGGCCTTCAAGTTTTTTGAAAAATCATGGACTCTGAAATATTTCTTCAGTCCAAGTAGCCAAACCTCGGCTTCCTCTCCCTTCTTTATCTCACCGTCGAAGGAGGGAGGTTTGACCTTTCTGAATTCCTCGAATTTATGACTCTTAGAAGTCTTTAGCTTCTTCTATTTTCTTTGAGAATAGGAACTGGTCCTGCTGCTGGAAGAACCTTTTGAATCGCCAGCTTCCTTCTCAGTGGAATCGTCTGGCACTGGTCCTTTACTTCTGGGATGGACCTTTCTGGATGTGCTTCTCTTAGTGTGACCACTGACACGACCATGATTCTACGTCTCAGGTTCATGCTGCATTTGTCGTTGTAGGTATGATAAGCTCTGCAGTAGAACTGCATTAATTTCGGTTTGCTTTTCTTGTTCTTTCATCATCCTTTCATTATCGGCCTTGCAGCTTTGCAACTCAACCATAAGACTCCTCACAGTCTCGGCTAGGTCTGGAGGGGTTCCTATTGCTCTTCTTTCGTCAGACTCTTCATCTCTGTTGTGGGAGCCTTCTCCCACCTCTTGGTGAGTCACCATACTCTGCGTCTATAGATTCCCGCGGTTGATCGTCCACTTGAGTGAAAAGACAAATGCTGGTTATTAGTCAAGAGTTAGATATATTTTTTTGAAATCTGCGCATAATTTGTATTTTCACATGTATACCCGTATAGCAGGAATTTTTCATTTGGGGTCTTACTCTTTATCTATCAACAATCTTAACTTGAAACAGGACAACAAGGTTCATGTCCCCAGTTACAATTTCGTATTTCAATCTTTCTCCTTACACAGTTCGTGCCTGAGCCCAAGCAGGCCAAGTGTTGTAACCATGCTCTGATACCACTTTGTCACATACCCACTACGGAGATAAATATTTTCGCTGATTTCTCAACGATCAGAATCCCTGGGGTCCTATGGGGCTTAGCGCAAGCTAGCTCCTTCCCATATCCACGTCTGCTCACAGGACCCTTTTCTTCTTCCACGGCCCGAAGAATTCTAACGTCCTTCTAATTCCTTATCTGTAAAAATCTGCACCCACAGAAACTCTCCACTAACTATCCCCTTTCCAATCGGGAAATCGCACTTTGCGATTTCGCGATTCCTGTGACCATGCGTTTGTGTATTGCGTTTCCTCGAAACCTGATGTAAGTCAAACGCTGACCTTTCACGTCGCTATTGGGGTTTCTCCTATCGTGGATTCGACACTTGCGATGTCAATGACATTCGCATTTCCTACCCCCGAACCCCGATAGACCAAAACACTGACACGTGCCTTGACGGATTTGCCCTCCTGGTTAAACTCCGGCCCACATGAACGATAATCCATAAGACCACAATCTTAGCTCCTGTCGGGATTTCATACTTCGCGGGATCAAAGTGTATGGACACTTTGTCCTCAGGATTCGCGAAATGCCGAACCCCGACGCGCCCTTTATGCGCTAACTCTCCTGGCTAGGCTCCTAGCTCACACGACCACGATTCCCGTGACCACAGTCTTAACCCTCGTTGGTGTTTCAGGGTTCGTGACTTTTAAATGTAAAGTCTCCATGACCACGGAATCCCCGATTCTCCGAATACCGACTCTCTGCTACGCTGACAGCTGTCCCCCACTAATCGGGGTATCGCATTTCGCAATTTCAAAGTGCACAAGCCTCTTGTCACCGGGATCCCCGATTTCCCGATGACCCAAACGTCGATAGACGACTTCCTTGTCGGGCCTTCCTCAATGGCTTCGATCTCTGCCACGTGTATCCTCAAACGGACGGTCTAGATTCCTCTGGGATTTCGAGACTTTCTATGTCCCGGTTCTTTCGACCTCAGGAATCCCGATTTCCCGAGTGTCGATATCCCGATGGCTTCATCTCTTCGACACGCGTCCTAAATGGATGGATGGTCCAGATTGAGCCTCGGACTTCGCCAAACGCCAACCCAAAAATCATTTATCTGTGTGAGTCCCGATGGTTGCCACCCGTTCCAATCAGATGGACAGCTCTGATTGTATCGGCGATTTCACTATGGATTTCCCCGACCTCTTTCTCATAGAACTCCCGATTTGCCGGCTCTCTTCAAATCTCCGCCACGTATCTCACCCTGATGGACGGTTCAGATCTGACCTCGCTATTTCGAGACTTATAGCGTCCTAAATCTCACGACCTCGGGAACTCCGATTTCCCGATGCCGGATATCCCGACTCTCGAAGGCAATCCTCGGACAGCTTCAGTCTGATCCGACGGCTGACGGGTAATTAGAACAAGATCTAATGGTCTAAATCTGTCCTCCCTGCACACACACTCTGGAGGCTAAACTCCGAGCATCTTAACCTGATCCAACAACTGACGAGATTTCTGAATGAGATCCAATGGCTCAGATTGTCCCACCTTGTGTATTCTTCTACTACTTCGTGGATGTGGAAAGATCATCGGTCCAAATATTCTCATGGACATTGGGGAACCTACGATCCCGATTTCCTCGCTATTCACGAAGATAGAGGGAAAAGGAGTAAGGGGTATAACACTCCTACTACTTCCGCCAATCTGAGGGTCGTGAATGACCATGGTTCTTCCGGAAGGATCTCGTCCATCGATTTGTTACTTATCCCTATGCCGCTACCTCGAAATCTTAAGAGGGTCATTCCTCCTCATACAGGGTTATTAAGACTTACGCATTCAAGTCCTTTTTCTGGGTTCTTGGTGAACCTTTCTAAGGAGACAAAGGTCTCTGTGACAAGATCTATTCCAGGACATCCCTGGAGATGGGGAAGGGAAAACAACTTCCCGAGAACGGGCTGGAAGCCTAACTTAGTTCAACCGAGGCATAATTAAATTCCTTTTATCAACATAAATCATGCATGGTTTCCTCTGTTATAAGCATGTATCTATTCATTCTTATCAAACACTGCACAGACATTTTAACACTGAAATCATTCACAATTTCACAGTTCCATGAGCATATATATACATATAACAGTCTATGAATTTCAAGATGCAATATATATAAACACTTATCATAAATGGCACGAGAAGTAGATGCAACTACTGAGAGGGGTGCTCGTTTCCACCCAATCGTAGGCTCAGCGACTCCCAACGGATTTACCACTAGCCACCCCCGAGTTGAGACCATGATGCTCTGAGATTGCGTCTCTCTGTCTGCCAGTGACCAGGAGCGAAGGTTGCAATCCTTCCTCTCTGCTATCACTCACTCTGTGTAATGCCAGAGTTCCCCCTCGCGTCTGCCCTCTCAATCGCTTCTGCCATACGCCTTATCCTCTCGCGAGGTTGCGTGTGGAACTATTACCCTCGCCCCGATCAGGCTAGATGGCTCTACGGATGGGCGGTTTACCATCCCATCCCTCATCAAGCCATCCACCTACCAGCCTGCGAGGCATTAAATTCCAGGGCCAACAAGCCGCTTTTGGTTCTCCGGGCCAGTGGAGTCCAAATACGGTATTTAATTCTCGGTGGAAGTTAACGCCACCTTTTCAGGGGCCTTCCACTGCCATCATGGTCTCTTTTTTCTGCACATCCCCTCTCAACAGTCCTGCAATAAATTCAAAATATCATTCACATTCATTGACCTCTTCCTCAAGGTCCATTTACATCACACATTCACATTTATGAGTTTGCCATAGTCCTTGTCCAGTCCGGTTATATTTACAAGCTAGGGGAAACAGGGTGTTACATAACCCCTCAAGGGACCCCCAGTTGCAAACCTTCCCCAAAGATTAGACACTTACTAGGAAATCTATGACACTCACCAAGGTGAAACAAGGTCAAAAGAATAATGTCCATGTAGGATTTCTATAATCAAAAGCAGCTTAAATACAACATGTTGAAATGCCTCAAATATTAGGGTGATTACCTACCATAATACCTAACTTGTACCGCATGGAGCAAGATCCATTTGCCTTCCAGAAGCTAGCTGGTGTGGTGAATGCGCTGACAATGGATCAAAACATGGTGATAGAATGGGCTTATGTATGTGCAAGTGGAGACTGCTAGTCATGTGGTCTCTTGACACTCCATATCTTCAACCTGAGGGCCTTGAGACATCATCTCCTTAGTTATCCCACAAAATGGGGATAACATGAGGTAAGGTTGAGAGTGCTTTTATCTTACTGTTATGCCGTCAAAATTTCTATGGAACCTGTTATCACTCCAAGAAACTATTTGGGGTTGTAGGCCAAAGATGCTTGGTAACTTTAAGTAAAATGGTTTTTTGTGTTTATGAAATTGTGAATCAATGGGATAACTCAGTGACTAATGAGAAGAATAACTTATCAAGTATTCGAATAAACCAGTACTTTTAGAAATCAATGATTAGATGGAGTAATTGGACATGGTATGAAGAATACTAATCAAGATAACCAAATACAATGAATGTAGGGTCATACAAGATAATAAGAAGTCTTTTAATTCAAATTTGTGAGCTTTATAAGAAGATGATAGTTCTTAAAAGATGAACTAAATTGAATTAAAATACATAGTAATACAGTATATGAGTAAATCTGATATTGATGGCAAAAGGAAACTGTGATTCTATTAGAAGATAAGAGCCTTAGTACAATAATCAAAATGTATCCAGAATCGAACCCTTCTTCAGAATGAATTCCCAGGCTTTATAGCCTTTACAAAGCATTTTCAAATCCTAAAAAGATGGATCAACTATTCTAAAAACAGAAAGTAAAACTATATTTACAATAAAATAGGAAAAACCCTCAAGATGAGGTCAATCCATATCTAATGATCTCTAAGAGTAGTAGATTGCTGATGAAGTGCAGTTTAGCCTCCCAAGGCTGTTTGATTTGGTCCTCCAAAGATAAAATTCGAATTTGGTGAAGTGTGCAGAAACCCTGATTTTCTGCCTTTGAAAAAGATACCAAAATCGATTGAAACACCTCTTCTTCCCCTTATCCATCAAAAATAGCCATTGAATCAGACTTGATAATTCAACAACTCTCCATTTGAAGCAGTTTCAAACCATTCAAACTCAAAAAATCCCGATCTGGGCAAACATTCGATCATTCTAGCAGTGACAGGATTTCACCAACTTATTTACTTAAAAATCCGCTCCTTAGCTGGTGAAAAGCAGAGCTTTCACCAGCTAACTAGAAAAGTTCAAGACGAGTTAGCTGGTGAAAGCGCATATTTTTTTAAAATCAAATTTCTCAGTCGTGGAGAGTCCGTTTTACATGCTTGAATAGTTGATCGACATCTAGAAATACTAAGCTTTCCAATGGTGCTTTCAAATCTGCATTTGGAGCTCGAGAAGGTAGTCAAAAGTTCCCTGCAAGATTAGGCATCATTCTTCAAAAAATTTCCAGTGTGTTTTTGATCGCTAACATTGGCTCCAACTGGGATGGAGACCTCCCTGCGAGGTTTCCAAGAACTTAGTAGTTCCAATCACCTTTAGAATTGGGCATGGAGTCATTCAGCATTTACAATTTATCATCTGTCTATTTTCCAAAGTTTGTTGTTATCTTTCCCAATCTTCTTTATCTGTAACATGTCTGCTTCAAACTCCCCTGGAAATATTGTTTGCACATCGACATGGCATATGTTGTGGAAATCTCTTCATTAAGAAGAGAAATGTTGGACATAGGCAAGATGGTGATATCTATAACCATGGTTTGGAAATTCAAGAATAAAAACAACCTTGAAATAAAAGCATTGCAGGCAACTGGAGGTCTTTGACTTTTTGTTTTCCAGCAGCTTTAGATACAAAGCACTTATCTTGAGGTGCCTTCAGCAAAAAGTTGCAATAAAAATAGATCATCTATTAGAAATCCTTTGAAAAATCTTCTTAGACATAATGCACCAAGAAAAGAAAACAAACCCAACAAACCCTGGTGTGTTGAATCAAACACTTCACCCTGCTTGGTTTATTTAAAGAGCATCATTACACCTCGTGAACCAATATCCATACAACACCAATGAATTTTTTTGGTTATTCTTGCCAAAGGTTATCATTGTCGACCTTCTTGTATTTCACCCTTGCGTTCTGTGAGCAACTCGTCCATCTGCTATGATTTAAAAAATGTGGCCAGTTTAAATGGTAACGAGGAAACCCAAAAGGCGAGAACCCTTTGAACTTTTGTTTGCACAATGTATTTTTTTGATCAATGTCTTTGACTCTTATCATTTATGTATTTTCAGGTGTTCGTGGCTCTGCACTCCTCCTCGTAGCCAGATATCTTCCTTCCTGTCAACAAATTCTACGTTTATCCATTGAACAACTGTACGCACATTCTTTGCCTACAAATCAGGCATTTTGGCAACTGTCTATTTGCATTCAGATATCAAATCCCCCATGCATCGGATGATTTAGATCCTTTGGCTTTGTAGCTTGGCATGTTGATGTTAAATAGCAAGCATTGACACCTGTACAATCTTGCAAACTGATAACCGGGCTTTGTGAGGATTCATGTAAACCGCACCGATGGAAGACGTAAAGACAACGTGTTTGATCCCTATTTCTGCGCAGGCCTCCATCACATTCCTCATTCCTTTCACTGCTGGTTCTATCACTTTCTCAAGGTGATCATTGAGAATGGAGGCCATGTGATGCCATGTTCTTTTGCCAGCTGAATAATGGCTTTACCAATATCACTATCTCCCTCATTCTGTACCAAGGCCTTGCTAGATCGAAGATTGAGATTTTTAATATGGAGTTTGCGATGGAAGAAGAATCAGGGGCAGTGGTGGATAAGTAACGAACTTGACCAATTCTCAAACGCCCACGGAGAGCCTGCATTTATTCTTGCCTGTGATTTATCCTTCTCATTCTCACCAGTGGGTGTGACTGGGAGTTTGGCATATAATTCCGGGCTAGCATGAAGAGTTTTTAAAACCCATATCTGACCTATGTTGAATTTTAAAAACTTTGAGCTTTTCATTCATCGGTTCATTGCATATTCAGTAAGTGAAAAAAGATTGTCTGCGAAAACAATTATCTTATCCCCACGCTATTTCACATTTTCAACCTGAGCAGGATCTATTTCAAATGAATGTGTTTCTTTTTCTTCAATCGCTACTGTGATGTCTTCACTACCAATGAATTATGTGTGGCTTCCTCCCATTTCATTAGGAGCTTTACTAACTGTGAACATATCTCCTCCCTTTATATCAGAGACCTCAGATGAATGTAATCTTGACCAAGCAATTACAACATCCTTAAGCAAAGTCTTTAGAACCTCCGGATATGGGGACTCCAGAAAATAGTGATTTTTTTCAACACAAGCTTGACTTTTCCATAATTTGTTGTTGATCCGTTAATGAAAAAAATGATCTCATTGGGAAGTCTTGGATAACTTATTGAGGACAACAATAATTGTTTCAGTTTCAAGCCCCACAGAAACAACAGCATACAATGAATGAGGTGTCAAATTGTATTCATGCATAGATTCTGGTCTACAAACAGGCTCAACGATATAAATTAGGAAGTCATATGCTTGCTTATAAAGTGTAGAAAAAGGTCTTTAGAAATATCCATCCATCCGAACAGACCCATGGTGGTCTGTTAAAATGATCAGGTTTTAGCTCCATCTTGGAGAAATCTCTCTTTTGTCCATATGAAGAGTTGATAGGTTTTCTTTATCACCCTTAATCTTTACAAGCAATTGGATATCAAAAATGCCTATCTGCACAGTATCTGGTACTTGCAATATTAATTGGGCATATGGCAGATCAATGTATGCACCATATTACCACTCTTTCAGACATCGATTTTACACCTGTCGTTGATACAAATGACACTGTATTCCTAAAACCCTGCATGACCTTTTGACACTTGCAATCTTGGCAAATAATAATAATAAATAGCTTGATGATACAAGTGAATGGAATTGGGTTTGGCACTGGTGTGACTTTAGAGACTTGTGTGTTGGCTCATGAGTTGACTGTGCTCGGCATGTAGATTGATAGACTTTGATTGACTTGATTGTGATATGGCTCAGATTGTTATAGCTTAGACTTAGGACTAAAATACACAAGCACACACCATAATATGAGAGAAATTTGCTAAAATATGAAAAGCATTAGAAGTTAGGGTTTACAGGAAATACTGACAAAGTTTTGGAATGCAGGTCAGAGAAATCAATGGAAGCTTGGTCTACAGATATTTGGAGACAAAACAATGGCCAAACATATTTAGAAATGGGCATATTGAATGGAACTTTGAGGAGATACTCCAAAAATACCAGTGCATTTTTTATGATTGATCCTATATGACTGCTCCTTTGCAAACCTGTAGCCTATCTGTAGTCTGCTCTGAGTATTTATGAGATCAACAACTGAAAATATCTAGCTGCTCGTATGGCGAGCTTATTCTTCTGCCTATTCCTACATTAA
Organism: Picea engelmannii; assembly: GCA_009831015.1. Lineage (NCBI taxonomy): Eukaryota > Viridiplantae > Streptophyta > Pinopsida > Pinales > Pinaceae > Picea > Picea engelmannii. The sequence goes on along the minus strand of ML786222.1, from coordinate 237,118 downwards.
CACTTTGCACTGCTTCTTAATCAAGTAAACTCATGCTTCCAATGAAGCCATGTAAGAAATTTATTTGCTGACAAAATTCTTGATCTTGATCCCAAAAATAAAAGAATGCGTAGCCAACAGAGATGTGTTCAGAAAAAATCATAGAAACAACCTTCATCTGACAAGAATATCTTGATCTTTGTACTGCTCAATGATTCCAAAAAATCGGCAATAGGATCAATAAAATAGTAAAGGAATACCTCTTCAAGCTTTTGTTCTGACTGTAAACATAAATGTTGTTGTTGGCTATCCTCCTTGATCTCAATGATGAATGTGGACTACTCAATCTTTGTTGGAGAAAAATGCATACTCAGTTTCTGATCTGAACCCTTCTTTTCTTCACCTTCCTCCTCATATCTGTTGCAAACCACTTTTTTCTACAAATCTAGAAACTCAAGGCTTCCCTTAGTATTTGTTGTAGATATGAAATTATCTCCTGCTGATATGTCAATCTACTCATCATTTTTCAAATTTTCAAAATGGATAATCGGATCTTCATCACAATCATCTTTAAAAGATGCATTTAATACAATGTTTAAATCATCACAATGGTTGACATAATGTGAATCATCAATCTCTTGATAACGAAGAGTATTCTCGATAGCAGCGTACTCTTCATTAACATCCGAGTCTTTAGTCAATAAATGAAATTCATGACAGCATTCAGGATAGAGAAGATCATCTGGAAAATGGTCTTTACAAAACACATGAAAAGCAGCATGAAAATCTGCCAAAGAGTTTATACTAGCATAAGGAAGAGACCGGTACCAATCACGAGCAATTCCCTCTATTGAGAAACAAAAGAAACAGATCTGAACATCCTCGTGCACAACTTGCAACCGATGCATGTAATCATGAAAGTCCAGCAAATGTTCAGATGGCACTTCCCATTCTTCTCCTCGAAATCTAGGAAGACTATTTTCCCATTCATCTCTACTAGGCACTGGATTAGGGAAACCAACAATTTTTGAAAAATCACAGAACGCATACCTCTTAGCAAAGATCTGGTTCATGTCATACCAATGGAGTTGCCACCAAATCCGTCCTTCATGGAGTCGCTAGATAGATGATTACAACCAAACGATGTCCAAGCTTTGTCTATCATCAAAGCTAGATCTTGTTGTTTCCCAAGGAAGCTAAGATTCAATCTCCTCTCCCTGGAAACGACGCCAATTTGTTATCACTCCAAGAAACTCTTTGGGGTTGTAGGCCAAAGATGCTTGGTAACTTTAAGTAAAATGTTTTTTTGTGTTTATGAAATTGTGGATCAATGGGATAACTCAGTGACTAATGAGAAGAACAGCTTATCAAGTATTCGAATAAACCAATGCTTTTAGAAATCAATGATCAGAGGGAGTAATTGGACAGGGTATGAAGAATACTAATCAAGATAACCAAATACAATGAATGCAGGGTCATACAAGATAGTAAGAAGTCTTTTGATTCGAATTTATGAGCTTTATAAGAAGTTGAGAGTTCTTAAAAGCTGAACAAAATTGAATTAAAATACAGAGTAATATAGTATATGAGTAAATATGATATTGATGGCAAAAGGAAACTGTGATTCTATTAGAAGATAAGAGCCTTAGTACAATAGTCAAAATGTATCTAGAATCGAACCCTTCTTCAGACTGAATTCCCAGGCTTTATAGCCTTTACAAAGTAGTTTCAGATCCTAAAAAGATGGATCAATTATTCTAAAAATAGAAAGTAAAACTATATTTACAATAAAATAGGAAAAACCCTCAAGATGAGGTCAATCCATATCTAATGATCTCTAAGAGTAGTATATTGCTGATGAAGTGCAGTTTAGCCTCCCAAGGCTGTTTGATTTGGTCCTCTAAAGATAAAATTTGAATTTGGTGAAGTGTGCAAAAACCCTGATTTTCTGCCTTTGAAAAAGATACCAAAATCGATTGAAACACCTCTTCCTTCCCTTATCCATCAAAAATAGCCATTGAATCAGACTTGATAATTCAACAACTGTCCATTTGAAGCAGTTTCAAACTATTCAAAGTCACAAAATCCCGATCTGGGCAAAAATTCGGTCATTCTGACAGTGACAGGCTTTCACCAGCTTATTTACCTAAAAATCCGCTCCTTAGCTGGTAAAAAGCAGAGCTTTCACCAGCTAACTAGCAAAGTTCAAGAAGAGTTCGTTGGTGAAAGCACATATTTTTTTAAAATCAAATTTCTCAGTCGTGGAGAGTCCGTTTTACATACTTGAATAGTCGATCGACATCTAGAAATCCTAAGATTTCCAATGGTGCTTTCTAATATGCATTTGGAGCTCGAGAAGGTAGTCAAAAGTTCCTTGCAAGATTAGGCATCATTCTTCAAAAAAATTCCAGTGCATTTTTTATCGCTAACAGAACCTTTATGTTTTTTAATACACATGTTGAGAGCATAGAAACTTTGTAATGTATTTAACCATTTGTTAGTCATTGAGTAATACATTGAATGTGCTTAGGAGCGTTGGTTTTTTCTCTTGCAAGGGTTTTCCTTTGGAAATCATTGTTTAATGCTTGTATATTTATGTGTTGTTTATTACTACAATCATGTTTATTTAGTTTTCTACACATTTTTCTCTCAATGATTAGTGTAGGAAGTGTATTTTGCACCTCTTCTTCCTTTCATCCACACCCCACCCAACAAACTTATTTTTTGATATGTTTCACACATTTTATATCTTTATAGTGTTTTCCATATCTAGAATAATCATAGATAGTATCTAAGTCGATTTATTCCAAAAATATATATTCAACACTTTCATGCTTGACCCTCCTAATTAATTACATATGGATTAAACATCATTAACACATATAATTAAACTCTATATTTTTATGCAAGAACATCAAGTTGCTTCCCTTGACAAATCAAAGTGAGTTGATTTCCTTTCAGTATGATAAGGAATCATTATGTAGGCCTAGTGTA
>ML786222.1:212297-230200 GCA_009831015.1 Picea engelmannii | reverse complement strand
ACTCACACATGTTTAAATGGTTAAGATTTAAAGGGTATTTGTAGGAGAAGGGATCTCTTTCCATAGATCCAGAAGGATCTCAAGATCCAACACATTCAGAGGAATGATGCAACCCAGGTGTGATTATTCTGATATGCATCTATATGTTATGAAATTATTTTGATCAGTGTTGCATGTTGTAGTTATGACCATCATTCTAACCTTTGGTCAAAATCTGAGTCAAGGTATTAGATGGATTAAAAATTGAGATCATAGAGTTTTTCCTCTCACCCAACCTTCTGTCAAGATAGCATATTGTCTTAGTACAGAAGACAGGTTGAAGAAATCACTCGTCATCTTGAGTGAAGGAGACTTGAAAGAAAAGCAAGCACACTCATACTTGAGGACAAGGCTCTAGGTTTGATTAATCAAGTTGATAAGATTCAAAGGTACACATGACAAATTGATGACTATCCCTTTACAAGTAACCACTATAGTTGAGACAACAGTCTTTGTAAAGTATTATACTTGGAAGCATGTGAGCATATAGAGGTAAATACTTAATGTAATCATTTGCCTGATACAACTAACACTTTCTCTAGGATAAACCTCATGTGTTAGTTCCAGGTTTCTATGGAGGAATGTTCGATCACAACACTATAAGAGTGTTGACCTCATTTCGTAGTGTATCTCTTACTTTTGATCGTTGCTTCATACAAGCCATGAATGATAGCTCTAAATGATCTACTATGATGATTATTCATGCTATTGCTTTATCTATTATTATCAAAAGGATATTATTCTTGCTTGTTGTTTTGTTGACCTTGTTTCAGGTCACAGGTGATAACCCTGAGAAATCTATAGTGAAGGTTGCATAAGGAAACATATTATATGAGACATGAAGCATACTATGTACATGACCATATACACTCTTGCACCAAATAAGATGAAGAAGAAGCTATCTCTTGAGATTCAGAGTATTGCATATGAATATTGATTGAAAGGAGAAGAAGGCTCCAAAGATGACCAAACATTAGAATGGGAAGCATACCTCATTTGAAGCCTGACTCAGTCTTTCATATTTAGACTTGGTATGCAACACCAAGTATACCCTGTAAGAGATCAACAAGGATGTGACCTTTGATGAAGATGCAATGATCAAGAAGATTCCATCTTGAAGAAGGATATGAAGAGGAACTCGTGGCTCCCAGAGTTGCAAAATCAGTGAGGGAGGTTCCGAGAGTTGCAGATTCAATGAGGGAAGTCATAACTTCCCCTGATGAGGAAATTCTAGAAGATCATGACATAGTAGAGTTTCAAGAACCTCCTCAGATGACGATCTCCCATAAGACAAATCATGCTTGGGCTAGGGAGCTTATTCAAAATGGAGAGAAGTATGGTGTTCCCGAAGGAACCACAAGACAGGTGAAGAGGCCTAAGCCATTATCCAGCTATATGGCTTTGATGTGTGATCTCCTAGAAAAGGAGCCTACCTACTTTGAAGAATCCATTCAGAAGAAAGAATGGGCAGATGCCATGACAGAAGAATACCAATCCATAATAAAGAATGAAGTATGGGAAATAGTTCCTAGACCGAAGAGCAAGGATGTGGTATCTTCCAAATGGCTCTTCAAAATAAAACATGTTGCTGATGGAAGTATTGAGAAGTATAAAGCAAGATTTTCCACTAGTGGATTTTCTCAAAAGGAAGGCATTGACTATGAAGAGACATTTTCTCTTGTAGCCATATACACTTCGATCAGAACCATCATAGCCCTTGCAGCTAAGATGAAGTGGGAGTTACACCAAATGGACATAAAGACAACTTTCCTAAATGGTGTCATCGAAGAAGAAGTGTATATAGAGCAACCTCAAGGATTTGAAGTTGAAGACAAGAAGTCTCATGTCTGCAAGTTGAAGAAGGCTACGTACGGATTGAAGCAAGCTCCTAGAGCTTGGTATGGCAGGATACACAATTTTCTGATGAGCTTAGGCTTTACTAAGAGTAAAGAAGATTCTAACCTCTACTTCAAGGTTATGAACGATGAGCCGATGATATTGTTGTTGTATGTGGATGGATTATTCTTAATTGGAGAAGAAAATCTAATCACCGAATGTAAGAAGAATCTCTCTTCAGAATTTGAGATGAAAGACCTTGGCCTAATGCATTATTTCTTAGGTCTTGAGGTATGGCAGAGTCCAGAGAGGATCTTTCTTAACCAAGGAAAGTATGAAGTTGAAATCTTGAAGAGATTCAACATGTTGGATTGCAAGTCCATGAATACACCCATGGAAACGAAGCTGAAGCTATTGGTTGACACTTCGTCAGAATTTATTGATGCCATGCTGTATAGATAGATTATTGGATTGCTGCTGTACCTGACAAACACCAAACCGGATATCTGTTTTTCCATGAACACTTTGAGTCAGTTTCTGGTAGAACCCAGACATGTTCACCTAGTTGTTGCAAAACATGTGATGAGGTACCTTAAAGGTACATTAGATTGTGGTCTCAGTTATGATGGAGATCGTGATTTCACATTGAGTGGGTACACTAATTCAGATTGGGCTGGAAGTGTCTCTGACAGGAAGAGCACTTTAGGATGTTGTTTCAGTTTGGGATCAGCCATGATCTCATGGCAGAGTAGGAAGCAATCCAACATTGCTCTCAGTACAACGTAAGAAGAATACATTGATGTGTGTTCTGCCAGCTACGAAGCTATATGGCTTCGAAAGTTGTTGACCGATCTATTCGACCTAGAGATGGAAGCAACCACGATCCTATGTGACAACCAGAGCTACATAAAGATGACAAAGAATCCTGTATTTCATGATAAGTTGAAACACATAGAGATCCGATACCATTACATCCATGACATGGTGCAAAGAGGAGCCATAAATCTCTAATATGTTAGCACGAATGAACAGGTTGCCGATGTGTTGACCAAGCCTCTATCTCATGTAAAGTTTGAGCACTTTTTGAGATAAGCTTGGTATAGTCTGAAAGGACCCCCCTCGAAAGGAGGAGTAGTGTTGTGTTGAGATATATCTAATATTGCTCTTCCAGCTTAATTACTGTGACATAAAGCCAGTCTAGTACTGTGACTCCAGCTTAAATGCTATGTTGAGATATGCCTAGTACTGCACTTCCAACTTAATTGTTGTGACGTAAAGCCAGTCTAGTACTATGACTCCAACTTAAATGTTGTGTTGAGATATGCCTAGTACTGCGCTTCCAACATAATTGTTGTGATGTAAAGCCAGTCTAGTGCTATGACTCTAGCTTAAATGATGTGTTGAGATATGCCCTAGTACTGCACTTCCAGCTTAATTGTTGTGATGTAAAGCTAGTCTAGTACCGTGCTTATAGCTTAATTGTTGTGACGAAAAGCGAGCCGAGTACTGTGCTTCCAGCTTAATTGTTGTGTGGTGTTTTCTAGCTTAATTGCTATGTGGTGTGACAACTTAATTGCTATGATGATGTGCTAGCTTAATTGTTGTGATGATGTGCCAACTTAATTGTTGTGCTGTGTTGCTAGCCTCGTGCTGTGTTGCTGTGTTATAAATCCAGTCTAATACCGTGTTTTCTAGCTTAATTGTTGTGTGGTGTGCCAGATTAATTGTTGTGATGATGTGCCAGCTTAATTGCTATGATGATGTGCCAACTTAATTGTTGTGTTGTGTGGCTAGCCTCGTCCTGTGATGATGTGTTTCTAGCCTTTGTGCTGTGATATTGTTGCTTTTGATGTTGTATCAACCTTGTGCTGTTATTGATGATGAGGATGTATTAGTCTTATACTAATCCATGTCGATGCATTTGGTGATGATGATGCCACTTCAGCTCCCAAGTTCTTGCTGAATATGATGATGATGATACCACTTCAGCTTCTGAGTCCTTGTCGAAAATGATGATGATGATATTATTTCAGCTTTAATGCTGAATATGATGATGATGTTACCGTAGCCTCATGCCGATGAGTATGATGATGCTACTCCAGCTCCATGTTGTGTTGATGATGCTCTAGCCTCTGTGCTGTGTTGATGATGAGAAAAAACTTCCGATGATTTATAGATATGCCAGTCAGTGTTCCAAGATGATATTGATGATGTTGTCCTCTCACCCACCTGATGTTGTTGATGATGTTGTCCTCTCTCTCACCTGATGTTGTTGTAGAATACCCTTCTTGTTAAGGGGGAGGGTTGAAATAATGTAACTGCAAAGTGTATTCTAATTATTATTGTTCATTAGATCAACCCCCTATTACGGATTGATCATGTCGTCTATTGTAAAAGACCAAATCCCCTTTTGCGGATTGGTCAAAACATAATTGTAATAGGTAGAATAAGAAGTCGGCCCCATAATGTATTAAATGGCCCCAAAATATATATTAAAGGTGGTTAGAACCACCCAGAAGAAGAAATTGGCCCTACCAGTGAAAAGACACCTCCACATGTACCAGAATTGTATAAATAAGGAGGCTAGCACCTCACTTAGACACACAGTTACTTGTTCATTGGGGAGTAAGTTTCAGAGCTGTAGTTGGAGGAGAGAGAGAGAGAGGCGCATTCTTGGGAGAGGACTTTTTTTATTTGTTCGAGTTATCTCTTGGCATTGTATTGGCTATCTATAATAAGGAAGTTTTACTAGGTTTTCTCCCCCATGAGGGTTTCCCAAGATAAATGATCTGTCTCTTGTGATTGTTTATTTCTCAGTGATCCTATCTTATGCTATTGTTATCTAGTGAAATGAAAAGAACTCTAATAATAGCTTAAACCTTAACACACATTCCCTATGAGTTCTATAAGAAAATGTTAAGGCCTGTGACTATGGATTTTGACCTTCGACCTTAATCTAGGAATTGAGAACCATCCTTAGTGGGGAAAACCTCTAAAATTCCTGTATATCCCACTCATATGGAAAGGATTCCCTACACAAAAGACGTGTGGTTGTTTAAGGCCCCACACATAGCCCACAATTTATAGAGACAAATGATATTCCCCATGACCTTGAATATTGGCACTTAACCATGCAATATACCTCAATAATCATCCCTTATGGACCAATACTATAAATGACCACCCTATCCCACTCTTACACTAAACATTTCCTATTTAGGGCATGTGTGATGCCTTCATCCTCCACACATGTACAATGAGACCTAAAGGTAAATATTATTTCCTAAGACTCTATGTTTTTTCCATGGACCATGGAATAGACCATGATAAACATCATGGGTGTGTCAATCCTAAATAATTTGACCATATATCACTCATAGAATAAATTCTCCTTATACATGGGAAACATAGTGGTTTGGGGCACTATGCATTATATGTGAGGATTAGAGGAAATTGGTATGGCCTTAGACCCTAAATTTTGACCCCAAACAATGTCTTAGGAATAAAAAACCATCCTTGGTATTGAAAATAATGACATGGCCAGCATTTACTACTTGTATACTAGAGATTTTCTTGAACACACCGCCCACACTAAGAGGGGGGGGGTGAATTAGTGTGTGGACTATTCTAACTTTTTCTTCTCACAGGTTAGCAGTTAAAACATATTTGAACAGATTAAGAATAGTCAAATAATAATCACAATGGACACAGAAGATACTATATGTTTGTATATAATTTATATGAATATATGTGAATATAATAATAAATATTTTTCTAGCACCAACTAATTTGTTTCAGCACCAACTGAAGTAAGGAGCACCAACTCCTCGGAGAGCACCAATTCTTAGGAAAGACCCATCTTGCTGGTAGAACACAGTCTATCTAACTAGAGTTCAACCAACTCTAGTAGCAGTGATTCATTATTGAATCAATTATATCTCATGATCAACGATATACCAAAAATGCTCATCACCGCTTTTCATATTCTCTATGAGGTTCACGCCTCCTTCGCTTTATCTTTCCTCTGATATTTTTGTGCCTTCTTCACTTCTGCATCTCTCTTATATTCACATGGACCTCAGGTCCAGACCCACCTCTTCACTTCACAAGCCACTCTTCATCCACACACACGCCTTCAAGTGAACCAATCATGGTTGTATTTATACTTGTTTATGCTCAAAACTTTTTTAAGTTATTGAGCCGACTTGTGCAACAAGTTATAACTAACTTGTTCATTTAAAATATCTTTTGGGACCACCAGATCATCAATCTGGATCTTCAACGTTACACCTGGCATCCCCTTTCCTTTCAAAAATCGATCACATCATGGATCGATTTCCTTCGTATCTGTGATAACAGAGATCAACGCTTCCTTTAAACCAGTTCATATGATCAATGGCATAGAACCAAAAGCTTAACAATTTAAGCGACCCATACATTCTACCCTTTAAAAATCTCTTGACCATATGACCAATGGTGGTGACCTCACGTTAGGCGAGATGAGCGCTTGAGCGTTTATTGATTCAACGATCACAATTCAATCTCCTGAAATGGACGATTGTTTGGACTTCAGGTCTTCGTGACTTCCAACATTTCAATTCTCCCGAATACGATATCGACGAATAGATTGGATGGTTCACATTACATCTCGGACCTAGATCAATGGTTAGCATTAATCCTTACACTCATCCTTCATTGCTTAATCCAACGGCCAAGAATTAGTAAAGCAATGAGATGTATGACCACCTTTTACTCGACGACTTTGTCTATTATGCTTATGTTATCCTTCCACTGTATTTTGATCAACGGTTGATAGTACACCTGACACCAGATCGATAGTTGAGATCTCCTTCAGGTCTTCAGACTTTGGAGATTTTGAATCTCAATCCCTTCTTTCCTCCGTACATCAATATTCCAGAGCTGACAAATGACTGACGCGTGTCCCTCTCAGATTAACGGTTGAGATCTCCTCGGGTCTCCGAACTTCGGAGATTTCAAATCTCAACCTGTTCTTTCCTCCAGAGTGATCACCTGCTAATTCAATCATAAGACGGTGGAGACCGCTTGCTGTCGGTTAATGTTTTCACTTACACTATCCTTCCATTGTAGTAGATCGATGGTTGAGAGTGCTCCTGAAGTGATCTTCAGATCGGACATCTCGTGTCCACTTTAGGTCTTCAGCATTCGGGACTTTGGGCGAGTGTTGGTGGTAAAATTCCTGAAGCAAAACTCCCGGAGTGATGTAACTTACTTGCGTCACTTGATCACGTGTCACGATCCGAGCAACTGCCACATGTCACTTAGTTTCGTGATTTGCACATACCTGAAATGTTGATTTCAAGTTGACACTTGTCATTTTCTGATTGTGCCACGTGTCCTTGCTGACATAGATTGTTGACATGGTTTGTCGACGTGGTATGTTGCGTGTCCTTGCTGACGTGGTCTTCCATATGCCCTTTTGCTGATGTGTTCTGCTGACCAACAAACCTGATCCAATGGTCCTTGTTTTCCCTCCAAATCCGATGGTCCTTATTCATTTCGGATTTTCGAGCTTCGGGTATTTCAAGTCTCAAACTATACAGAGAGTAACCTCCTCGCATCTTTATACCCGAACTTAAATGCTGTTTGTTGATCATGATCCTAAATCGATGGATTGATCTGTCTGCATTGTAGATCCTCTAGCTTATCCTATTCTTCCACTCAGAATGATCCAATGGCTGACGGAGATTCACATTTCAGGAATTTCAAATCTCAGACTTTCTGGAGCGCAACCTCCTAAAAAATTTAGACCCAAAGCGAATTTTGTTCGTTGATCAAGGTCTTAGATCGATGACTCCATCTTCTGTGATGCATTTTTGATATCTTATCCTCTCCTTCCACTCGAACGTGATCCAATGACTGACGGGAATTCGGTTAATCGAATTTTGAATTATTTTGCCCTGCTTATCCTGTCCTTCCACTTAAAATCGATCCAACAGTTGTGAAGATTCTTGAAGCAGATCAATGGTCGACACTGATTGCAGAACTACGACTTGCGAGTGATTTAATTCGTCACCCAAACTCCACAATTGGAGTTTGTGTGTTGTTGGTGAGTTAACCACAATTGTTGATCTTCAAATCTATAAGATCAGAGAGTCCTGACTAATTGCGGGATTGGAACAAGTGCGATGTGTAATTCTCCTTTCAATCTCTGCAATCTATCCCTACCGTAGATTTGACAATTGCACATCCGACGGGCATGATTTAATCTAAGTTAAACTGGTCATTTGTTGTATCAACCACAGTCGTAGATATTTGAGGCTATGAGATCTGACAATCCAGGTAGATTGCAGGATTTTAACTGGAGAGTAGTTTAATTCTTCTTTCTCTCCCTGCAATTCATCTCTGCCGTTGATCTAGCTTGCAGATCCAATGGTCTTGATTTGAACTGAGTTTTATTGCACCATCTCTTCTGAGCTTTTGATCTTCATTTGTTAACTCTCCTGAGATTTAATATCTGTTTGACATCAGTCATTATATACTGTTTGACTGGTTGTCCAATGTTTCTTCTGAAATTCATTACACCATCTCTTTTGAGCTTTGATCTTCATTCGCTAACCCTCCTGAGATTTTATCATAGGAACATTTTTGATCATGTCGTGATCAACAATAATCACGAATTTCTTCATACTATTCACTTCTTCTGATATACTGTGCAATGCACTTTTCTTTCTGAGCTTCGATCTTCATATTGTTCGCTCCTCCTCCTGAGCTTGCACTTTCGATCCCTGCATATTGTTTGACATCTTTTGAAAACTGATATATTGTTGACATCAATGACAATATTATCTGTGTTAATTCATCATTAACAATAGATCATCACATTGACTGTTGACATCAATGACAATATATCCAACAATATCCCCCTTTGTCATTGAGTGCAACACACTAACTTCATATACAAAACTCCCCCTGTGATGATTCTTTCTTCTTATGAAGTTTTGATGCTTTCCTCTTATGAAGTTTTCTCTCCCCCTTTGACATCAATGGAAAAGGGTTTTTTCTCCTATGGTAAAGCTCTATATGTTACTGACCATAATCTAAACTTAGGTAACTCTTTCTACGGTCATGTTCTGCCTATCATAGCTGAATGACTCCCCCATGTCAATATGCTCTCTTTCTTCTTCTGACTATTCTCCCCCTTTGTTTCTAAAAAGGTATCTCTTCATGAAAAGGTTTCTTCCCCTATTAATTTACTAACTTCTTATCTCAGTTGATTGGAATTTTTGTGTTTCAAATGAGTAGTCTTCTTGATACAAAGTTTTGTAGTGGTCAAGTCTTTTCAAAACTTAATCTAATTACTTTCTTATTTACTAACCAAAACTTCTCTTGAGTTTTTATTGACTGTTCTCCCCCTTTGTTTCTAAAAGGGTAATAGGGTTTCTCCTCTTGTTATCTATACAGGATGTCATGTACCTCATTTTGTACATCAAAATGCTGCTCTTGCGGATGCCGGTGTCCTACTGGAACATTGCACAATTATAGCTCATCTTATTCAAACAACTCTTGGATCTTCCCATTGATTCTCATCGATCTCTAACTAGATGTATCCATCTTTATCCAAGATGCTACTTTACTGTTTATTGCTCTAAAGTTGTCCGAGACAACTTTATACTATGCTTGTCACATGATTGTGATTCTTTTTGTAGCAATTAACTTCACTCCTATTCACTTGTTCATTCTTTGCTACCCACATCTGTGAGTGTCCTGGTTTCTTGAACTTTGTTCTCTGATATTCTATTACTACAACTTCATTTTTCTTCCATGTTCCATTTACTCCTTTTTTCGTACCGTATGAAGTATTTCTCATTGAATTTTTTCTTGAGTTCCAACAGTTATAGGATTTGTGGCCATATCCACCACAACTATAGCATCTCATAGTGTAACAATGTGCATTAGTATGTCCAACATGATTGCAGTTCCAACATCTTATACTGTTGTTGAACCCACCAAATCGTTTTCTTCCATGATGCCTACAATCCAAGGCTTTATGACCATATTCATTACAAGAAAAACAATAACCGTTAAAGACACTCTCATACCTTCTTTGATTCATCCATGAAGGTGTCTCTCTTATGAACTTGCTTTGAGGTATATGAATAGCTTTTGGATGTCTTCCTTGATCTAATCTTCTAAATTTTGTAGCGTTTCTTTTATTCTTTGAACGTGAAGAAACTGAGTCATACTTGCTTTCACTTTTTACAAATGAAGGAGTTGTTTCAGACCTGTCTTCATCTTTTACAGTTGAAGGAATTGTGTCAGACCTGTTTTCACCTTTTACAAATGAAGGACCTGCATCAGATTTCTTACGAGTACTGAATTCTTCCTTGTTGTATCCAAGACTGGATTTTTCATTTGGTGATATTTGACTATCCAAGATCTCATCTAGGGTCATGGAGTTGTTCAAGAAATTGATTTGGGTGTCTGACTTCTCAACCTTATTTCTAAGATTCACAACTTTTGCTTCGAGCTCATGACATGATTCTTCCTTTTTGTCCAACTGGTTGCTTACTACCTCCTCTCTCCTTTTGGCTTCTTCAAGTTGGATTTTAAGATTAACATAGCTTTCCCTTAGTTCTTTTAGATCTGCAAGGTTTTTTCTTGGTTCATCATCTTCCTTCTTGTCTTCTTTTGCTTGACTGATTTCATTTTCCAGTCTCTCGATTTCCTCTTCCTTTTCTTGTCTGATTTCATTTTTCAGTCTCTTGTTTTCCTCTTCCTTTTCTTTTGTTATATCAACAACTTTTGTTTTCAATATTTTGATCTCTTCTTATTTGTTTTCTAACTGAATCTTTTGCTTAGATATGATTTCTTTATTGTCTTTGAGCTTTTCTTTTATTTCAAGGATATGTTTCTGATTGCTAAGCTCATCATCTTCCTTCTCCTTTTCTGTTACTTGACTATTTTCTTTCTTTAGCTTCTCGATCTCCTATTCTTTCTCTTCTAATTGATTTTCCTACTCATATATTATATTTTCATTGTCCTTGAGCATTTCCTTTATTTCCAGGACATGTTTTTGACTCTTTTCAAGAAATGAAGATAGCTATAATCTGATTCATTATGGTCATAGAGGTATTCACAGAGAATCCAATTAACCTTTTGTTTGGCCTTTGATAGTTCTTCTTCTTCTTCTTCCATGGGATAAATGCTAACATAACATTCTATTATTTTATCTGAGTCTTCTTATTTACTTGCAGGGGAGGATTCAATATCACTTTTATTGCAATTGAAATATTTTTGAGAGTACTTACCTTTATTGATGGCTGAGTCTTCATATTCATCCTTGATAGGAATGTATTATGTGTCTTTAATTTTGATTTGATACATCTTTCCTAACTTCATCCATAAGTCCTTGGCGGATGTGTATAGTCCTATGCTTGCCTTGACTATATCTGATAATCCATTGAGAAGAATCTTCAATGCCACTTCATTGTTCTTCCTTTCTCTTCTTTGGACTGTAATATTTGATAGATTCTTTGATGTAGTTAAATCCTAGGGCTTTCTTACTACTGAATTCCAAACTTAAGATCCTCTTGAATTCAAATATTGTTTCATATTTTCTCTCCATGGAGAATAATATGTTCCATCAAATAAGGGAGCTTCAATTGTGGAGAGAGCCATTTGCCCACCCATTTCTTCAGGATCTACCTTCCAGTGTTTAAACTGTGTCTTGAAGGATCCCCCTCTGATACCAATTGTTGAACATACTGCCCACACTAAGAGGGGGGGGGTGAATTAGTGTGTGGACTATTCTAACTTTTTCTTCTCATAGGTTAGCAGTTAAAACACATTTGAATAGATTAAGAATAGTCAAATCATAATCACAATGGACACAGAAGATACCAGATGTTTGTATATAATTTATATGAATATAATAATAAATATTTTCCCAGCACCAACTAATTTGTTTCAGCACCAACTAAAGTAAGGAGCACCAATTCCTCGAAGAGCACCAACTCTCAGGCAAGATCCAGCTTTCTGCAAGACCCAACTTGCTGATAGAACACAATATATCCAACTAGAGTTCAACCAGATCTAGTAGCAATGATTCATTATTGAATCAATTCTATCTCATGATCAAAGGTATACCATAAACACTCATCACCTCTTTTCATCTTCTCTCTGAGGTTCACTCCTTCTTCGCTTGATCTTTCCTCTGATATTTTCATGCCTTCTTCATTTCTACATCTCTCTTATATTCACATGGACCTCAGGTCTAGATCCACCTCTTCACTTCGCAATCTAGTCTTCATCCACACACACGCCTTCAAGTGAACCAATCATGGTTGTATTTATACTTGTTTATGCTCAAAATTTGTTTAAGTTATTGAGTCGACTTGTACAACAAGTTATAACTAACTTGTCCATTTACAATTTCTTTTGGGACCACCAAATCATCAATCCAGATCTTCAACGTTACACCTGGCATCCCCTTTTCTTTCACAAATCGATCACATCATGGATCGATTTCCTTTGTCTTTGTGATAATAGAGATCAACGCTTCCTTTAAACTAGTTCGTATGATCAATGGCGTAGAACCAAAAGCTTAACAATTTAAGGGACCCATACATTCTGCCCTTTAAAAATCTCTTGACCATATGACCAACGACGATGACCTCATATTAGGCGAGATGAGCGCTTGAGCATTTATTGATTCAGTGGTCATGATTCAATCTCCTGAAATGGACGATTGTCGGGACTTCGGTTCTTCTCCCTTCAGGTCTTCGTGACTTCCAACATTTCAAATCTCTCGAATACAATATCGTTGAATAGATCAGACGGTTCACATTACATCTTAGAACCAGATCAATGGTTAGCGTTAATCCTTACACTCATCCTTGATTTCTCAATCGAATGACCATGACTTAATCAATCAATGAGATGTATGTCCACATTTTACTCCATGACTTTGTCTATTATTCTTATGCTATCCTTCCACTGTATTTTGATCAAAGGTTGATAGTACACCCGACATCAGATCGACGGTTGAGATCTCCTTCGGGTCTTTGGACTTCATATATTTCAAGTCTCAATGCCTTCTTTCCTTTGTACGTTAATCTTCCAGAGCTGACAAATGGCTGACGTGTGTCCCTCTTGGATTAATGGTCGAGATCTCCTCGGGTCTCTGGACTTCAGAGATTTCAAATCTCAACCCGTTCTTTCATCCGGAGTGATCACCTGCTGAGTTAGTCATAAGACGATAGAGACCGCTTGTAGTCAGTTAACATTTTCACTTACACTATCCTTCCACTATAGTATATCGATGGTCGAGAGTGCTCCCGAAGTGATATTTATATCGGACGTCTCGTGTCCACTTCGAGTCTTCGACATTCGAGACTTCGGGACTTTGGGTGAGTGTTGGTGGTAAGACTCCCGAAGTAAAAATAGTAGAGTGACGTAACTTACTTGCGTCACTTGATGACGTGTCACGATCCGAGCAGCTGCCACATGTCACTTAGTTTCATTATTTTCACGTACCTGAAATGATGATTTCAACTTGACACTTGTCATTTTATAACTGTGCCACGTGTCCTTGCTGACGTAGGCTGCTGGCATGGTCTCCTACATGTCCTTATTGACATGGTCTACCATATGCCCTTTTGCTGACGTGTTCTGCTGACCAACAACCTTGATCCAATCGTCCTCATTTGTCCTCCAAATCCGATGGTCCTTATTCATTTTGGATTTCAGGGCTTTGGGTATTTCAAGTCTCAAACTATCCTGAGCGTAACCTCCTCGCATATTTATACCCAAACTTAAATGGTGTTCATTGATCATGATCCTAGATCGATGGCTTGATCTGTCTGCATTGTAGCTCCTCTAGCTTATCTTGTCCTTCCACTCATAATGATCCAATGTCTGACGGAGATTCGCATTTCGGGAATTTCAAATATCAGACTTTCCCAAGCGCATCCTCCTCACAACTTTAGACCTGAAGCGAATGTTGTTTATTGATCAGGGTCTTAGATTGACGAGTCAATATTTCTGTGATGTAGCTTTGCTAGCTTATCCTGTCCTTCCACTCGAACGTGATTCAACAGTTGACGAGAATTTGGTTAATCGAATTCTCAATTGTTTTTCCCTGCTTATCCTGTCCTTCCACTTAAAATCGATCCAACGGTTGTGAATATTCTTGAAGCAAATCAACGACCGACGCTGATTGTGGAACTACAACTTGCGAGTGATTTAACTCGTCACCCAAACTCCACAATTGGAAGTTGCGCGTTGTTGGCGAGTTAACCACAATTGTTGATCTTCGAAGCTATAAGATCGGACGATCTTGACTAATTGCGGGATTGGAACAAGCTTGATGTGTGATTCTGCTTTCAATATCCACAAGCTATCCCTGCCGTATATTTGGCGATTGCGCATCCGACGGTCATGATTTAATCTGACTTAAATTGGTCATTTGTTGGATCAACTGCAATTGTAGATCTTTGAAGCTATGAGATCTGATGATCCAGGTAGATTGTGGGATTGTAACTGGCAAGCATTTTAATTCTGATTTCGCTCCCCACAATTCATCCTTGTCATTGATCTGGCTTGCAGATCTGACAGTCTTGATTTGAACTGAGTTTTATCGTGCCATATATTCTGAGATTTTGATCTTAATTCGTTAACTCTCCTGATATTTAATCTTTGTTTGACATCAATCATTATATACTATTTGATTGGTCATCCAACGTTTCTTCTAAAATTCATTGCGCCATCTCTTCTGAGCTTTGATCTTCATTCGCTAACCCTCCTAAGCTTTTATCATAGGAATATTGTTGATCCTATCGTGATCAACAATAATCATGATTTTCTTCATACTGTTCGCTTCTTCTGATATACTATGCAATGCACTTTTCTTTCTGACCTTCGATCTTCATACTGTTCGCTCCTCCTCCTGAGCTTGCACTTTCGATCTCTGCATATTGTTTGACATCTTCTACAAACTGATATACTGTTGACATCAATGGCAATATTATATGTGGTAATTCTTCATTAACAACATATCATCACATTGACTGTTGACATCAATGACAATATTATCTGTGGTAATTCTTCATTAACAACATATCATCACATTGACTGTTGACATCAATGACAATATATCCAACAATCTCCCCCTTTTTCATTGAGGGAAACACACTAACTTCATATACAAAACTCCCCCTGTGATGATGCTTTCTTCTTATGAAGTTTTGATGCTTTCCTCTTATGAAGTTTTCTCTCTCCCTTTGACATCAATGGAAAAGGGTGTCTTCTTTTGTGGTAAAGCTATGTATGTTACTGACCAGAATATGAACTTGGGTAACTCTTTCTATAGTCATGTTCTACTTGTTATAGCTGAATGACTCCCCCTATCAATATGCTCTCTTTCTTCTTCTGACTACTCTCCCCCCTTTGTTTCTAAAAAGGTAGTTCTTCCTGACAAGGTTTCTTCCCCCATTAATGTACTAACTTATTATCTCAGTTGATTGGGATTTTTGTGTTTCAAATGAGTAGTCTTATTGATACAAATTTTTGTAGTGATCAGGTCTTTTCAAAACTTAATCTAATTACTTTCTTATTTACTAACCAAAAATTCCCTTCAAATTTTACTGTCTGTTCTCCCCCTTTGTTTCTAAAAGGGTAGATTTTTCTGACAGGGTTTCTCCTCTTGTTATCTCTACAGGATATCATGTACCTCATTTTGTACATCAGAATGTTTCTCCTATGGATGTCGCTGTCCTACTGGAACACTGCACAATTGTAGCTCATCTTATTCAAACAACACTTGGAACTGCCCATTGATTCTCATCGGTCTCTAGCCAGATGTATTTGTATTTATCCAAGATGCTTCTTTACTGTTCATTTCTCTAAAGTTGTTTGAGACAACTTTATGCTATGCTTGTCACATGACTGCAATTATTTTTGCATCAATTAACTTCATTCCTGTACACTTGTTCAGTCTTTTCTACCCACATCTGTGAGTGTCCTGGTTTCTTGAACTTTGTTCTTTGATATTCTATTACTACAATTTCATTTTTCTTCCATGTTCCATTTACTCCTTTTGTCGTACTGTATGAAGTATTTCTCATTGACTATTTTCTTGAGTTCCAACAGTTATAGGATTTGTGGCCATATCCACCACAACTATAGCATCTCATAGTGTAACAATGTGCAACAATATGTCCAACATGATTGCAGTTCCAACATCTTATACTATTTTTGAACCCACCAAATTGTTTTCTTCCATGATGCCTACAATCCAAGGCTTTATGACCATATTCATTACAAGAAAAACAATAATTATTAAAGACACTCTCATACCTTCTTTGATTCATCCTTGAAGGTGTCTCTCTTCTGAACTTGCTTTGAGGTATATGAATAGATTCCAGATGTCTTCCTTGATATGATCTTCTAAATTTTGTAGCGTTGCTTTTATTCTTTGAACGTGAAGAAACTAAGTCATACCTACTTTCACTTTTTACAAATGAAGGAGTTGTTTCAGACCTGTCTTCATCCTTTACAATTGAAGTAACCGTGTCATACATGTTTTCACCTTTTACAAATCAAGAACCTGCATCAGATTTCTTAGGAGTATTGATTTCTTCCTTGTTGTATCCAAGATCGGATTTGTCATTTGGTAATTTCTGACTATCCAAGATATCATCCAGGGTCATGGAGTTGTTCAAGAACTTTATTTGGGTGTCTGACTTCTCAACCTTCTTTTGAAGATTCACAACTTCTGCTTCCAACTCATGACAAGATTCTTCCTTTTTGTCCAACTGGTTGCTTACTAGCTCCTCTCTCCTTTTGGCTTCTTCAAGTAGGATTTTAGGATTGACATAGCTTTCCCTTAGTTCTTTTAGATCTACAAGGTTTTTTCTTGGTTCATCATCTTCCTTCTTTTCTTCTTTTGCTTGACTGATTTCATTTTTCATTCTCTCGATTTCCTCTTCCTTTGCTTGACTAATTTCATTTTTCAGTCTCTCGATTTCCTCTTCCTTTTATTTTGTTAGATCAACAACTTTTGTTTTCAATATTTTGATCTATTCTCTTTGTTTTCTAACTAAATCTTTTGCTCAGATATGATTTCTTCATTGTCTTTGAGTTTTTCTTTTATTTCCAGGATATGTTTCTGATTGCTAAGCTCATCATTTTCCTTCTCCTTTTCTGTTACTTGATTAATTTCTTTCTTTAGTTTCTCGATCTCCTCTTCTTTCTCTTCTAACTGATTGTCTTGCTCATATATTATCTTTCATTGTCCTTGAGCATTTCCTTTATTTCCAAGACATGATTTTGACTCTTTTCAAGAAATTCTTTAGTGTAGTCATGAAGATAGCTATAATCTGATTCATTATGGTCATAGAGTTATTCACAGAGACTCCAACCAACCTTTTGGTTGGCCTTTGATAGTTCTTCTTCTTCTTCTTCTTCTTCTTCCATGGGATGAATGCTAACAGAAAATTATGTTATTTTATCTGAGTCATATTCTTTACTTGCAGAGGAGGATTCAATATCACTGTTATTGCAATCAAAATATTTTGGAGAGTCCTTACCTTTATTGATGGATGAGTCTTCATCTTCATCCTTGATAGGAAAGTCTTCTGTGTCTTTACTTTTGATTTGATACATCTTTTCTAACTTCAACCATAAGTCCTTGGCGGATGTGCATAGTCCTATGCTTGCCTTGACTGTATATGATAATCCATTGAGAAGAATCTTCAATGCCACTTGATTGTTCTTCCTTGCTCTTATTTGGACTATAATCTTTGATAGATTCTTTGATGTAGTTAAATCCCAGGGCTTGCTTACTACTGAATTCCAAACTTCATATCCTCTTGAATTCAAATACTATTTCATATTTTCTCTCCATCAAGAATAATCTGTTCCATCAAATAATGGAGCTTCAATTGCGGAGAGAGCCATCTGTCCACCCATTTCTTCAGGATCTACCTTCCAGTGTTTAAACTGTGTTTTGAAGGAACCCCCTCTGATACCAATTGTTGAACACACTG
>ML786222.1:199026-212287 GCA_009831015.1 Picea engelmannii | reverse complement strand
TAACTTTTTCTTCTCACAAGTTAACAGTTAAAGCATATTTGAACATACTAAGAAAAGTCAAATCGTAATCACAATGGACACAGAAGATACTAGATGTTTGTATATAATTTATATGAATATATGTGAATATAATAATAAATATTTTCCTAGCACCAACTAATTTGTTTCAGCACCAACTGAAGTAAGGAGCACCAACTCCTCAGAGAGCACCAACTCTCAGACAAGACCCAACTTGTTGATAGAACACAGTCTATCCAACTAGAGTTTAACCAACTCTAGTAGAAGTGATTCATTATTGAATCAATTATATCTCATGATCAAAGGTATACCATAAACACTCATCACTGCTTTTTATCTTCTCTCTGAGGTTCATGCCTTCTTCGCTTTATCTTTCCTCTGATATTTTCATGCCTTCTTCACTTCTACATATCTCTTATATTCGCATGAACCTTAGGTCCAGATCCACCTCTTCACTTCGCAAGCCACTCTTCATCCACACACACGCCTTCAAGTGAACTAATCATGGTTGTATTTATACTTGTTTATGCTCAAAACTTGTTTAAGTTATTGATTCGACTTGTGCAACAAGTTATAACTAACTTGTCCATTTACAATATATTTTGGGACCACTAGATGATCAATCCAAATATTCAACGTTACACCTGGCATCCCCTTTCCTTTCACAAATTTATCACATCACGGATCAATTTCCTTCGTCTCTGTGATAACAAAGATCGACTCTTCCTTTAAACTAGTTCATATGATCAATGGCATAGAACCACAAGCTTAACAATTTAATCGATCCATATATTATTCCCTTTAAAAATATTCTGACCATATGACCAACAATGATGACCTCATGTTAGGCGAGATGAGCGCTTGAGCATTTATTGATTCAATGATCACAATTTAATCTCCTGAAATGGACGATTGTCGAGACTTCGGGTCTTTGTGACTTCCAACATTTCAAATCTCCCGAATACAATATCGCCGAACAGATTGGACGGTTCACATTACATCTCATAACCATATCAATGGTTAGCATTAATCCTTACACTCATCCTTCATTGATTAATCTAATGGCTCGGACCTAATCAAGCAATGAGATGTATGGCCACCTTTTGCTCCATGAATTTGTCTATTATTCTTATGCTATCATTCCACTGTATTTTGATCAATGGTTGATAGTACACTTGACATCAAATCGACAATCTATATTTCCTTCGGGTCTTCGAACTTCGGATATTTTGAGTCTCAACCTCTTCTTTCCTCTGTACATCAATCTTCTGGAGCTGAAAAATGACTGACGCATGTCCCTCTTGGATTAACGATCGAGATCTCCTCGGGTCTCCGAACTTCGAAGATTTCAAATCTCAACCCGTTCTTTCCTTCGGAGTGATCACCTACTGAGTTAGTCATAAGACAGTGGAGATCGCTTGCAGTTGGTTAACGTTTTCACTTACACTATCCTTCCACTGTAGTAGATCGATGGTCGAGAGTGCTCCCGAAGTGATCTTCAGATCGGACGTCTCATGTCCACTTTGGGTCTTCGACATTCGGGACTTTGGGTGAATGCTGGTGGTAAAAATCCTGAAGAAAAACTCCTGGAGTGACGTAACTTACTTGCATCACTTGATGACGTGTCATGAGCCGAGCAACTACCACGTGTCACTTAGTTTCGTGATTTGCATGTACCTAAAATGCTGATTTCAACTTGACACTTGTCATTTTCTAATTGTGGCATGTGTCCTTGCTGACGTAGACTGTTGACATGGTCTGCCAACATGGTCTGCTACGTGTCCTTGCTGATGTGGTCTGCCATATGCCATTTTGTTGATGTGTTCTGATGACCAACAACCCTGATACAATGGTCCTCATTTGTCCTCCAAATCCGATGGTCCTTATTCATTTTGGATTTATGAGCTTCGGGTATTTCAAGTCTCAAACTATCCTGAGTGTAACCTCCTTGCATCTTTATACCTGAACTTAAATGTTGTTCATTGATCATGATATTAGATTGATGGCTTGATCTGTCTGCGTTACATCTCCTCTAGCTTATCCTATCCAGCTCCTCTAGCTTACTTGTCCCTCCACTCAAAATGATCCAACGACTGACGGAGATTTGCATTTCAGGAATTTCAAATCTCAGACTTTCCAGAGCGCAACCTCCTCGCAACTTTAGACCCGAAGCGAATGTTGTTCGTTGATCAGGGTCTTAGATCGACGAGTCAATCTTTTTGTGATGTAGCTTTTCTAGCTTATCCTGTCCTTCCACTCGAGCATGATCCGACAGCTGACGAGAATTCGGTTAATCGAATTCTCAATTTTTTTACCTCATTTATCCTGTCCTTCCACTTAAAATCAATCCAACAGTTGTGAAGATTCTTGAAGCAGATCAACGGTCGACACTGATTACGGAACTACGAATTGCGAGTGATTTAACTTGTCACCCAAACTCCGCAATTGGAAGTTGTGCGTTGTTGGTGAGTTAACCACAATCGTTGATCTTCGAAGCTATAAGATCGGACGGTCCTGACTAATTGTGGGATTGGAACAGGCGTGATGTGTAATTCTCCTTTCAATCTCTACAATCTATCCCTGCCATAGATTTGGCGATTGCGCATTCGACGGTCTTGATTTAATATGACTTAAACTAGTCATTTGTTGGATCAACCACAGTCGTAGATATTTGAAGCTATGAGATCTGACGATCCAATAAGATTGCGGGATTGTAACTGGCGAGTAGTTTAATTCTTCTTTCTCTCCCCGCAATTCATCCCTGTCGTTTATCTGGCTTGCAGATCCAATGATCTTGATTTGAACTGAGTTTTATCGTGCCATCTCTTCTGAGCTTTTGATCTTCATTCGTTAACTCTCCTGAGCTTTAATCTCTGTTTGACATCAGTCGTTATATACTGTTTGACTGGTCTTCCAACGTTTCTTCTAAAATTCATTGCGCCATCTCTTCTGAGCATTGATCTTCATTCGCTAACCCTCCTGAGCTTTAATCATAGGAACATTGTTGATCCTATCGTGATCAACAATAATCACGAATTTCTTCATATTGTTCACTTATTCTAATATATTGTGCAATGCTCTTTTCTTTCCGAGCTTCGATCTTCATACTGTTCGCTCCTCCTCCCGAGCTTGCACTTTTGATTTATGCATACTGTTTCACATCTTCTGCAAACTGATATATTGTTGACATAAATGACAATCATATCTATGGTAATTCATCATTAACAACAAATCATTACATTGATTGTTGACATCAATGACAATATATCCAACAAATTCCCTATGTGATGCTTGTGTGATGGATCAAGAACCTTCACATGGCCCATGATCCAAAATGGATCCTGGAAGGTCTAAAAATAAAATTTCTCGGAATTGGATTAAACCAGTTCCATTATGTTCGGATTGTTGCACAAATTCTGACCATATACGTTTTTTCGCAAATGGACACAATATGCAAAAGTTATCTCATTCTGATCGATTTCCCAAATAAACAAAAAGTCAAATTGGTCAAAGTCAACAGGTCATACTATTGACGTCAGTGTGACATCATGATGACATCAACAGGACACATGGAAGCATGAGGAGATGACACATGTCACTCATTTTTGGCATTTTTGGGCTGAGTTGGACCAGTACGAAATTGACATGTGGCAGTGTATGGATGTGACACATGGAAATCCATACATGACGTGGCCCAATGACAAGTTGACATGTGGCAGTATAGACGACAAGTGGTTGTACGGATGTTGACATTGCAAGGTGACGTGGTTGTACAATAGGTGATGTGGCATGTGACTGGGTTGTTGACTGTGTTGGTGAATGGATTGTATGATCCAATCACAGGGTGACACATGGCCCAATAAGAGGGTTCCACGTGGCACCCTGGATTTTTCCAATGTTGGTTAGGAAAAAAATTTGTTGCGACTCCGTCGGGTTTGAACCCCCGACCTTCGGCATGAGCTACAGACTACACCAAATGCTCTAGCCACATTGGCGTAGGTGATTCTTAGCTGAACAACCCAACAAATTTTGTTTTAAATTGAATGTGTTGGCGGTTTAGGGCTAGCCTTGGTCGATGGGGGGCCAATTCATAGCACTTGGCACTAAGCCCACGACCAAGAGCTAAGAACCAAGAGCCAGTTTGGAAGGGGGGCGCATGGAATGTTAGTCCATGGCCACATGGGCCATACCCACATGACCAGGACCAGAGGTAAAGGGGGATGTGCCCATATTTTTACCAATTTTTGGTTTTTTAACCTTATAATATGATTTTTAATGATTTTTATGCTGATTTTGGAGGATTTTGGCCATTTTTGGAGGATCTAGAGCCCTATTTGAGGCCAGATCTTGGGAGGAAGTTGGGAGAAGGATACCAACTCAAATCCTATATAAAATAGAGGTTCTTATAAGAATTATAGAGGTTCATATTGACAAAGTGATGATGAGTTTATGAATCTTGAAGCCATTTTTATGCAGGGAAGCCATTGAGGAAGCAAACTTTGCGGGCCAATTCCGAGAGCTACGCTCAACCTTTTTCAGTACCGCTAGTTGTGTTAGATTCTTGAGGTTGAGAAGAACACAACCATACTATTTCTTAATCCTTTTGACACTTTTTTGATGTAATTTTGAAGCATTGAAGAGAAATAAGAAAGCCTCACCCACTAAGACAAAGGCCCAGAGAAGTAGGCAATCTTGCCGAACTCCGTTAACAACTTTGTTGTTATGGTTTGCTGGTCTTTGTGCTTATACTATGATCTTCATTTCTTTATGATGGATACTAAAATATCTCATTAATTTCTTCTTCTTTCATTAATTCCTAATTTGTAATTGAACAAATGCTTGAAACTTAACCAAGTCTTTAAAGATCATTTTCAGATCAAGTGGTATCAGAGTAGGTTGACAGTTGGTTTTTGAGTTTGCATGATTAGCAGGGAAAAACCAAGTCATGGTGAAGGCGAGCTTGTAGAAGGGGATCTTGAGATTGGATCGAGAAAGAGGACTTCTCAAAGTGAGAAGATGGCATTTGAAGAAGGAATGTCTCAGAATGAGACAAAGTTTCAAAATACATTTATCGCCATGTCTGAGATGGTAAAAGTATTATATGATGATTACTTGGAATGGAAGAGGCCTGTCCAAGGGGAATCGTCAAAATAAGACAAAAGTGAAGAAGGAGAGGATCCTCCTAAACCTCCTCCTAAACCTCATCCTTCACCTCCTTCTTCTCCATCAGCTTCTTCTTCTTCAAGTACAAGTTCAAAATCCACCACAAGAAAACATTCCCATAAACATAAACATGATATGCCTTTACTTAAGCTTGATGTGAAATTTGAATTTTCCGTATGATGGTGAAGTCAATGTTGAGAGGCTTAATAACTGGGTCATACATATGGAATTTTATTGCAGTGTGCAAAAAATCAAATATGAGGCAACTCAAATCAAGTTGGCATTGCTTCGTCTTACAGGCACACCACTCATCTTGTGGCAAAGTAAGTTGCAAAATGGCATGCAACAAGTTGGTAATGTATTTCCATCATGGAAAGATTTTGTTTTTGCACTTAGAAAGCAATTTTATCCTTTGGGTTATAAGGAGAAGTCTTTAATTGAATGAAAAAGTATTAAACTAAGAAAGGGACAAACAGTGCAATAATACACATATGAGTTTCGTAAGATGACATTAATGTTAAATATTCCATTACATGCCCAAGAAACTCTTATGAAGTATATAGAAGGTTTACCTGCACATATTCGTAACACTGTATTTTTGTTTGGACCTACTAACCTTGATGAGGTTTATGTTCAAGCAACATACATTAAAGTAGGGAAAACATGAGTTGGTGTATTAGGGGAATCATATTCAAGGAAAGAGGACAAAACAAAGGGGAATGGAAAGAAAGAAAATTTAGCGACAAGAAAGGAAGAGAAGCTCTCTTGCAAGCATTGCAAGAAAGAAGGGCACGATGATGACCATTGTTGGCAATTGCACCCAGAGAAGAGACCAAAGCGGTTCAAAGAAAGGAAGTGGAGGCAAACAGTTGCAACAAAAACACAACCAATAGACTTGAGATATGATTTAGGTGATGAGACTAAAATCAAAACAGTTGGTTTGATAGGTAAAATTGGTAATGGATATGATTCTAGAAGTAATTTGTTTCACATAAGGGTGATAATGAAACATACTAAGATCGATACATTGATAGGTAGTGGATCTCAATATAACTTGATTTATGAGGAAGTGGTTAAACAATTGGGATTAAACACTAAGTTGCATCATAAACCTTACTCACTTAAATAGATAAGAAACAATCATAAATTGCACATAACAAAGCAATGCACTTTAAAGTTTGTAATTTCATCAAAGTTTGTGGATGAGGTAACATGTGATGTGGTGCCACTCAATGAATGTGGAATTATATTAGGCATCCCTTACTTGTATGATCACAAAGAAATCTTCTACATGGAACATAATCAATATCACTTAACTAAAGAAGGCAATGAATATGTTGTACATGCTCATCACATAAAAGAAAATCAATCTCTTAAAACAATGGAACAATTAAGAAAGACAACTTATGCAAGCAACACACCTATAATTGTGCCAAGTAAAGAAATTGTTCTTAAGCATGAACATGAGATGGTTGTATAATGGAATTTCAATCATACATTTCTTCAAGATAATCTAATGTTGTGCAATCACTTCAAACATATTAGCTCATTTGCAGTCATATTTATGTTCTCGCTGCTAATGTTTTCAACATGGATGACAGTGGCTTCAGTAAGATGTGAAAGAGTACAAGTGGATAACAATATGTTGTCAGTTGTCATGGTTGTTTGCAATTGATTATGATGAGACAGGTGCATAGGACAGAGTTTAAAGACAAACGACAAGTGGGGTGGTCTATCCCGCACTTGATGATTGGTTAATACCCTTTTGGAGGACCAAAAGGTCCTAGCGGGGAGGCATGATACAAAATGGATCTAGGAAGGCATACGAATCAAAGTTCTCAGAATCAGACAAAACCAACGCCATTGTGTTCGGCTTGTCGCGTTGATTTTGACCATATATGTTTTTTCGCAAACAGACACTGTATGCGAAAGTTATCACATTCTGATCGATTTCCCAAACAGGTAAAAAGTCAAACTAGTCAAAGTCAACAGGTTGTATTGCTGACGTCAATAATATGAAAGGTGATGTCATCATGACATTATGATGACATCAACAAGACATGTGGCAACACGAGGAGGTGACACATGTCATTCAGTTTTGGAATTTTTGGGTTGAGTTGGACCAGTACAGAATTGACACGTGGCAGTGTATGGACGTGACACATGGTAGTATGTACATGATGTGGTCCAATGGAAGGATGACACATGGTAGTACGGATGACATGTGGTTGTATGAATGCTGATGTGGCAGGGTGACATGGTTGTACGACAGGTGATGTGGCAGGTGACTGGGTTACTGACTGTGTTGGTGACTAGATCATACGATCCAATCACAGGGTGACTCATGGCCCAATTAGAGGGTGCCACATGGCACCCTAGATTTTTCAAATGTTGGCTAGGAAAAGTTTTTGTTGCAACTCCATCAGGCTCGAACCCCCGACCTCCAGCACGAGCTACAGACTACACCAAATGCTCTAGCCACATGGGCATAGGTGGTTCTTAGCTAAACAACTCACCAAATTTTGTTTTAAATTGAATGCTTTGGTGGTTTAGGGATAGCCCTAATTGTTGGGGGGGTAGTGCATAACATTTGACACTCAACACACGACTAGGAGCTAAGAACCAGGAGCCAGTCCGGAAGGGGGGCATGTGGAGTGTTAGGCCATGGCCACATGGGCCATACCCAGATGACCGGGACCAGAGGTAAAGGGGGATGCACCCACATTTTTACCATTTTTTGGTATCTTAACCTTATAATATGATTTTTAATGATTGTTATGCTGATTTTGGAAGATTTTGGCCATTTTTGGAGGATCTGGAGCTTGATTTGAGGCCATATATTGGGAGGAAGTTGGGAGAAGGATACCAACTCAAATTCTATATAAAACAGATGTTCTTAGAATAATTAAAGAGGTTCATATTGACATAATGATGATGAGTTTATGAATCTTGAAGCCATTTTTATGCAAGTAAGCCATTGAGGATGAAAACTTTGTGGGCCAGTTCCGGGAGCTATGCTCAACCTTTTTCAATGTCATCAGTTGTGTTGGATTATTGAGGTCGAGAAGATAACATCCAGACCATATTTTAATCATTTTTAAACTTTTCTAATGTACGTTTGAATAATTGAAGATAAATAAGAAAGCCTCACCCACTAAGACAAAGGCCTAGAGACATAGGCAATCTTGCTGAACTCCGTTAACAACTTTGTTGTTATGGTTTGCTGTTATTTGTGCTTATATTCTGATCTGAATTTATTTATGATGGTTCCTATAATATCTCGTTAATTTCTTATTCTTTCATTAATTCCTAATTGGTAATTGAGCACATGCTTGAAACTTAACCAAGTCTTTAAAGATCATTTTCAGATCAACCCATGATCCCCAAAACAAATATTTTTGCATAATACCTTGGAATTTGGCCATAGACCATGTCATAGGATTCTATTAGGGTCTTGTTTGTGTAAGTGAAAATCTTGATGCCAATATGAGGGGGAGTTTCCTGATGGAAGGTCCCAATCATACCCACTCTCGTTTGGTATAACAATCCCCACCGGTATATGGGCCCGATTGTCGCTAACTGAATGGATTTCCCTCAGAAGAGAGACTTGTTCATCTAAAATGGACTAAATACTACATGCAAAATTATTCTAATATGTTGATGCAATCCTACTGTAATGTGAATTTATTGATCTATTCTAACTATAACATAATCAATTGCAGGTATACAACTCAATGTGCAAAACATAAAAAGTTCTTATTTTATAGAATTAAGTCATATTGGCATACTTGTTTGCATATAGATGACCATAATCATGTTCCTGTAATTGAGCTCATAATACATTCATAATCATCTCCTAGAAATGACAATTGATAGAAGTGACAAATTGAAAAACATTTGTAGAAAATAATCAACAATAGTGCACCATTGCAAAAACGAATCGTGGATTTGTTTGCTATTCTTCTTCTTCAAAGAAATAGTTCATTCTCATAAAAACAATAAAAAGATGAGATATTTTTCTCCTCCTTTGAGATTGATAAATAGTTATACAACACCCAAGTTCGGTTTTCCATCCCCCCTCCCATATTTTGATTATACTAGACTCCCTTTTATAAATTAAGGAGGATTGTTACACTTCTTAACTACATAGATTTTCAGTTTCTAACATTACAAATTCCCCCTCTTCCCATGCCTTTTACATTTTTGTTTTTCTAAAAGTAGAGAAATATCATTACATAATATTCCTTCCTACTTTGATTTCCTCAAGAAGATGAGAAACTTAGAATATTTGGTGATGAAGGGATCCTTTTTTGAAAATTTGGTCAAGATGATAACCAAAGACATGCAAACTTGTTCATTGATTTTGGACCTCTCAAATTTTCTCTAGGAACCTAGTTGGCCAAGAAGGAAACATAGATCTTCCCCTCATTCTTCTTCTTTTGCAAACACAAATAGTTGTCAACCTCTATTCTTTTTCTTCATCTCTATTGCATGGTTAAAACTTGGATATCCATTTCGATCTCGATGGACCTTAGATAGAACTATGTATTACTGCCATCTCTTCGATTGGAGCTTGTGTTATCTGAGAACATGTACTTTTATACTTGTGAAAACAAGTTAATCCCCTCCTGCATTTGGCTTTGTCGAATCTTGATGGTTCACCCCAGTGGAAATAACTAGGAGAAGGAGTATACCTCCACGAATTTTTCGGTCATGTTAGCTCACTCTCTATCTCCTTTCGTTGTTAAATGAAGTTTCCTTATCCCTTTATTCCCTTTATATACATCTCACTAGATATTCCAACTAATGCAGTGACGAAATGGGATGAATGATATCACAGTGAAATTCGAAAATTTTTGTCGAAAAGGACGATTCGCCTATTAATTATCTGGGAGTTATGTAATATTTGGATGCCGTGATCTGTGTTATCTCCTTCAATCCATAATATTTCACATGTTATTTGTGTATCTACTGTCATATTCTTTAATTTGTGTTTTATCCATCTTCGGGTATTATCATTCTCGATTAGGTTCCACACATGGTGACCAACTTCTTCTCCTATCTTAGTATGTCGTGCTATTCCCTCGAATCCTAAAAAGCCAAGACATTTATTACCATATATATCAAAATACTGAAATCCTTTATGATTCAACCTACATATATTCATGAAGCCATGTAATTCGTTTGTACTTTAGTCAATTCACAAGGATTTTACTCTAACATGTGTACGAAACAACGATTGCAATGATCTACATATATGAAAATATCTTATCACTGATCATCTGAAGGGTGAGGTTGCAGAACATCTTGCATTGTAAGAAGGTTTGCAAGATGCTAGTATAGGTTTGTGCAACTTTGGAGGAGGATGATATCCGGTGAGGGTGGCTCAATATGATTTGCAGAGATTATATTCACTGGTTACAACATTGTGGGCTGCGGGGTTTCATGGATGCAGGGTTTTCATGTTATTACTTCAGTTGAAGAAAAACCTGCATAGGTTTTTCTGCACATATTTTTCAGCATAGATTTTCCCACACAAAGTATGTGGGTTTGTAGTCATGTTACCAATTTTTTATGTTATTTGATTGGGCATCATCACAAGCAGGGTCCCACCAATTTTTGAACAACAAGTCAATGAATATCCCAAGCACAAAACTTTGCGGTGTGGGGTTGTGGATAGGATACAAAATTTAGCATGGCTGACTTTCACAACGGTAAATATGCAAAGGTGAATCCTGCAAAGGGAGGGATATACTATGTTAAGGTTCACAAAGGTAAGATCTAGAGAGGCACAACCCGTATGGTCTATGGTTCATGGATCATCAAGAAATTGTAGATTGGAATTTCTTGGTGACACCCGCATAGACTGATTCCCGAGACGTTTTCATATCTGTAGGTTGTGGGTCATGGGCCATGAGAAAGTATATATACATGTTTCAAAATGATTCCAAAATAACCAATGAACACACATCACAATCCCACAACTGTGAACCAATGAGGAAAGCCTTTGATTCTTATGTGCATGGTTTCTATTGAACTTCTGGGTTGTTGTATTATTTTTCCCATAGTTCCAAGTTCCCCCACTCCTGTATAGATAAAACCATCATAAGTACAAGTTCTATATGTTTAAATAAAACCTTCAAGAAATGTACATGCATTTCATTTCGAAACCAAAATTTCTATTTTAGTTATCATGGCATTGGACAAGTGCCAGTCTAATAGATATAACTGAATAAGTTCTTATTCACTTAAACTGGATTCATATTTGTAGGATATTAACAATACAACCTTTCCTCTATTTTAATTATTTAGGAATTCATGCTTTCACTCTAACCCTCTACATGTCTGTGTATGCACATCATGTGATAACTATCAAATGTAATGAGATTAACGAGGATACATTGGGAATAAGTTATGTGATTACATCATACTCATCCCTTACATCACAAAGGTGAGTATCATGATCATTCCACATAGGAAGAAAATATAGTTTTGTAAGATGTATCCTGTTCCAATAGATTACACATATAAGAGATCAATTCAACCCCCCCACCCCTCTTTTGATTATCTAGAATATCATGGGTGAAGCATCAAATTCTATGACTAGAAGGAACAATTCGACATCTTCCTTCCTCATGATCAACTAATGGAAATTGATCAGGGAAAATTATTCTATAATAATTCAATTTTGGTAATTCTTCAACAACATGGTATCCGAGTGGACGCAAATGAGTCAGTCAAGTTGAAAAAATCACGTTTCATCTACTAGGACTATAATTTACAAGCTTTGAATCACCAAATTCCCATGTCATCCACAATTCCGATGGTTTTAATGGGAAACTTTCCATATTTTCCAGATGAAGGGTTGAGAAGCTTTCTTTGGTTTTTCTCAATACCAATTTGGCCGATATTTGTTTTCCCCATTGCTTTACTTGATATTGACAATTTCTTGGATTGATTAAAAGATATCGATTCAGTAGATTTATTATAAGAGAACGTGTGTCATCACAAATATCAAATAAGTCAATTGGTGGTTGATTAATGCTATCTCTAGAGTACCAAAACAACACTCAATGATAAATAGGGTTTCAACATAAGATTTCCCAAGGAACACTTTACAAAGACTTATCAGGGCAAGACTTAGTAGGGCACAATCAATATAGGAATCCTCAAGAGTAGGTATTCACCAACTATTTACACTCATATCTCTGTAGGTAATGGAAGGGTAGGCATGGTGGTAGTGCAAGTAGGTTAGGCTTTCAGATTTAGGATTGGTAGGGGGCTCCATTTATTTTGGCTCATAAGAGCAAAAATAAAAGGAGGGTTGTTGTGGTCACAATAGGTCCTACCCTAACCCCCTAAGTAGACACATAAGTTGTTATGTATAGAGGCCATCTCTAGTAAGTAAGGTCCATGTAGTAGTGTGAAAGAAATAATTGTAACAAGGTTTACTAGAAAGTTCCACCTACTAGAAAGTTCATTCTCTAGAATGTTTCTAGGAGGTAGATAGAACTATATAAAAAAGTAGAAGCAATGTAATGAGATGTCTTATCAATTTAATTGTAATTGGAGCTCTGCTCAATTGGAGGTTTCCCCCTTAAAGAGGAAAGTGAAAATTTCTTCCATCAATAAAGGTACTAGCACAAATACATTATTAAAAGTGGTTGATATATGCCGATTGACACCATTTTTCACCCTAAAAAATTAATGCCATTGATTGGTGTATATCAAGCACTTTTGATAATGTGGTTGTGACAGTTGATGGCCAACGTGCCCAGGGAGAATTAGTAGACCATGGTTGACTATGGTCAAATATGATTGACTATGGTTGAATATGGTCAAGTTATGGTTGATGAGGGTTTATTTTGGTGACCATGGTTGATTATGGGTGACCATGGTTGGTTATCGTTGACCATGGTTGTCCATGTTTAACTATAGTTGACTATAATATACTATGGTTGACCATGTTCACTTTAGTTGTCCATGGTTGAGTATTGATGACTATGAAAGACTATTATTGACTATGTTTGACTATAGTTGTTTATGGTTGACTATGGTTGTCCATTATAGATTATGATTC
>ML786222.1:162691-187749 GCA_009831015.1 Picea engelmannii | reverse complement strand
CTTTGTCTTTGAATGATAAGCAGGGTTCTTTGCCAAGAAAATTGCACTCTGACTGTCACATTCTATCCTTACAACTTCTTGTACCAACCCAATACCTGAACACAATCTTTGTAACCATACTGCTTCCTTACTTGCATGAGTGGCTGCCATGTTTTCAGATTATGTAGTTGAAAGTGCCACTACAGCCTGTCTTTTGCTCATCCAACTTATTACTCCTCCAAACAGGTTAAACACATACCCGCTTGTGTATCTCCTACGATCCAAATCTCCAGCCCAGTCTGCATCCACAAATCCATGTATATCGACCACTCTGTCCAATCCATGTCTTCCTTCATAGCACAATCCATAGCTAGCAGTGCCACACAAATACCTGAAAACCCTTTTTACTGCTGTCCAATGCTCCTTCCCTGGTTTTGACATATATCTGCTCAAAACTCCCACTGCATGTGCAATGTCTGGTCTAGTACTCAAAACTCCCAACATTGCTAAGTCCTAAAGCTCTATGTTTCAGAGTGGCCCTTTTTATTTGCTGAGCTTACCTTGTCATCCATGAGTTGCATCCCTGTAGCCCACGTACATCCATGTGTTGCATCTCTATAGCCTGTAGATATCTGTGAGTTTCATTGGTAACAGTCGTAGACCTGTGTGAAGTTAAAAAAATTTCAAAATTTCTCTCCGTTTCTGTGTTGAAGGCTTGGTTTGATTAGTCACCTGGACCGTCCTGAATCTTTGTTTGGTTTTTCTCTGTTAAGTTTTGAATGTTTGATGTACTAAAAAGATTAAAAGCTTTGCTTAAATTGTTTAGTATAAGGTTTGTTGGGTAGACTGAAAGAATAACCTTGTTCGTATACATATCTAGATTCACTATATTTTTAGTGGTGTCTTGGTTGAATGCTTTCTGTCTTTTGGCCTACTTTCTGCCTTGTTCAAAAATTAAAAAAAATTGCATTCTCATTGTAACACCTCTAGGTTGAACCCCAATTGTAAATGTAAATATAAATGTACATATGTATATAAGTTGGTGAGTTGTTTGTATCAAGTCTTAGACTTAGTTTTTTTTGCACATTCCATAGTACAAGACACACCTATGTAAGTGCGCAAGGATGACACACTAAAATAAGAGTGTGCACATCCCAGGATTCCATGCACATCGTCTTAAGTGCGTGATCTTGAGTCCAGAGAGCATTTGTATATATATTTGTGTTTTTTAGGTTGGTGAGCCTTAATGCAAAAAGGTCAGTACACCTGTATTGTAAAATTAAATGTAATAACATGAAAATATTAATGAAAACATGTCACTGCAAAAGACCAACCATGTAAAAGAGTATGGGGGGCTAAACTCCACTAGTTAGGGAAAGGGGGAATACAAGTTGAAGATAAGGGGCTAAGTTAAGGGGGATTAAACCCAAAGGAATATTATATTAATATTCCTTAAAGTATAAAGTGTGGATATTTATTTAATCCTAAGTTCTAATGATGGGGACAAGTGGACCCAAAGTAGTTATCAACAAGACAAGTGTGAACTTGGGAACATGCATACATATAGTTTGGACTTAGTTCATTTTCTTATCATTCCATCATCATCATTCTAGCACTCACTTAGCTGTCACCTGTACCCTGTTGTTACTATACATGTACATGTACTCTGGTTAGCTGGAAGTTGGACTGAAGAAGCGGGTTGTCAAGCTCGTAGTATATTGAAGAGGAAGGTTGTTAAGCCCATGAGAATTCTCTCCAGGTGAGAGAATTACTAGGAACTAATTCTCGAAGGTGCCGAACTACAACTATAGGGCTCTGCAACTTCCTATCCGACCTATTGTTGAAGCCCTGGAAAGGAAGTGGGGCAGCCAAGGGACTATTGAGCAGAGAAGAGGCATACTTCTTTGGATGGGACAAGCATGTGGGGAATGAGGGAATGTAGGCTGTTAGTTTGAGTTGGCACCTGTGACTAAGTTGTCCTGTTGTCTGAGATACCTTAGCCGAATTAGGAATCCTTTACCCAGGTGGAATTTTGTCCTAGCTCGGGGGTGAACCACTACTGAGAGTTATGAACAATGTGGTCTAAGGCTGGGATGAACGTGGAAGGTATACACACAATTGGTGTTCTTTTAAATCAAAGATAAGTGTCAATTGTGTGTTAATTCATATGCTGCATTAATATTTATGCATTTTGTTTCATGGGTTTTTCCCACGTATGTTTCATGTGTATTTATGTTATGATTTTGTGCATTTGCTGATTTTTTTATGATTTAAATTAGTATAGAATTCAAAATTTTAAGTGGCATATCCCAGCAGGTGGTTGGGGATGTTACACCTGTGTTTTTATTTTCTTTTGTAAATGAAAAAGAAAAAAAAATATACTTGTTTGTTTGCTTCTTATTTCTTGAACCCTTGCCTTCCATCTTTGGAAGAAAAGAGGTAGTTACTTAGCATTCAAGTAGTTTCATTGTATCATGCTTTGGTAATAGTAGCCTTTCATTAAAAAGAAAAGAACCCAGTAGTAAAAGTTTTTCATTCTTGTATGCATTTGTTTTCGGTAAAGAGAATTGTAAATTGCATCTCAAGGTGTCTTAAATCTTGCACTCAAAATTTTTGTTTTCATCTAGAAAAGAAAAGAATTTGCTTCATAAGTGTAGTTGCATCCATTTTCACTTGAAGAAACTACATTGTGTTCTTATATTGCATTAATTTTGGAGTCGGTATAAACATCACCAAATTTTCATCCACACCCTTTCCGAGTAAAGAAAAACCCATTAAAATGAACACGTAACTAAAGTTTATTAGAAACTTTCATTTTTCTAGGGTGAACGAACAAGTTTAGGCTAGGGCCTTGAAAAAGGTTGGAGAGTAAATTTCTTCAAGGCCACTAAACAAACATAAGTGTCTGAGATAGGGAGTGAAGAACCCAGTTTTGATATAGGTTGGTCTAGAAGCTCCTCTAACACATGAGTTAAACATGAGGTCGTGTAAAGAATAGACGGGGAGATTCTGCTCTAGATTTGGAATGAGTGTAGTGGAGAGATAGTGTATTGGGGGTTTTGATTGTATCCATACCTCCATGAGAGGTAGTGCTTTCGAGGCTTTGAGTTTTGTTACCCTGCCCACACTTTTAATCCTGACTATTGACTCTACCCCCCAGGAACCTTCTCTGAGATGGTAACCATAGTTTCTTCTCCTAGGTATATCACAAGGTGACTGCGGGGGTTTGTCATAGTACCCAGGGAATATTTTGTATCACACACTTCGATACTATTGGAGGGTTCCCCGCAAAGTGTGGGTACTTACACCAGATAAGGCTTATATGTGGAGATCAGGATAACTACTTATCATACCTTCATGCATTGGTCCATGAGACTTAATCAACCTGTGCCTTCGTCCGGAAGGGCCCAAGCCTGCTTTGTTGTTTTTCCAGTCCCAAGGCTTAATCCACTTGGGTCAGAATCTTGAAAACGTTGTTTGTGTTTGTCTTGTCTTTAGGGATTTATAGTGGTGTGTTTGGTGAACATAGTTCAACCTTAGAAGGTGATTCGATTGTCACCAAGAGATGATCACTTAAAGTGGCCAATCTACCACCTCAAAGATCGAGGAGAATTCAAGGCCTTCCACCTGAAGAAGAGATTAGAAACAAATCTCCCCCACCCCCACAAAGGCGTTTTCCTGATCAGTCCAACACATTCTTACCAGTTGGTCAAACTGAGATCGTAGACCATAACTCTCCAGAAGTCAACATTTTAGAACCAGAAGAGGTAATCATTCAGGATCTTGGAGCTGAGGAATTCGCTCCACACTTTAATTCTTCGTTACATTGAACTTTCCCATTTTCGGTCATACGAGTCTCACCTCTAGAATCTGACTTTGTTGATAGTAAGCCTCTCTGTTGGGCCATTATGGATGGCACTCTCCTAGTGTTAGGTTTGAGAGCCCCTGAAAATCCCACCTCGACGATAGTTACCGGGGGGGGGGGGATCTTTCCTCCTGGTATGTTAGTTCAAACGAAAAATGTGGTCTAGTCCACCATTGTTGTGACAACCTACAACATTGCCTCGTCGATTGTTGGTCCCACTCGCGTTTCGAGTGCAGTTGCATCATTCTCATTGATAAAAAAATGGTTTCTCTCATGGAATGTCATTAATGGATGTGCTTAACGCATTGGTTATCTCTCATCCAACATCCCAGTCTTCGAATGTGGGTGTGGGGAGCACTCTAGCTCCTTACCAAGCCTTTTCTTGGGGCGAAGGTCATAGTCCACCATCATATCCATTCGTTGGAAGTGAACCTATTCCATTTTCCATCCCTATCCCTGCATGGGGCTGGGGTACCTCTATGGGTAACATATCCCATTACTCTAGTATTTCATATATGTTGACCCCATTCACATTTTATGGGGGGTTCAAGAGTAACCCTTTCACTATGTCCAGAATGTTGGTGGGGGGAACCCCTTCCAAGGTCAATCCACCCCCTATAAAGGAACTTTATCCTCGCTAGGGGAACCATTGGGGAGTACCCCTCTCTAAGGCTAGTGGAATCCCTCCCAAGGGATGTTGCAAGGGGGAAACCCCTTTCCCGGTAAGTCTACCCCCATGCCAATATTTTTTCCTTTCCATGGGGGGTCTACTGGAGGTAACCGCAGTTTCCTCTTGGGAACCAGATGGTTGGAGGATTTCCTCCACTCAAATATGGCCACAAGGTTTTATCTTGAGATATGGTTCAATAGAAAACCATTTTTGGAAACCCGGTGCCAATTACAACCCATGACCTTCTTTTCAGGCCGCTCATCAAGGAATGACGCAACCTAGGTTACCATTTCTAGCAATGCTACACTTTCTAGACTTATCCAAGTTGATGAATGATCACATTCGTCATGATCCTAGCTAGCCTACAGTCCCAACCAAAATATCTTCAGACATACCCAAGTTTGAGGGGAAAAGTGGAAAGGATACACAGAACTATGTGACGACGTTCCACTTATTGTGCTCATCCAACTCGCTTAATAACGATTCGATTAGATTTTGTTTGTTCCAGCGTACTCTCACTGGAGGCCCTTTCAAATGGTAGCTTGAACTTGAGAGGGGGAATTACTCAACATTTGGTTATTTATCCATGGTTTTCTTAAACCACTTCCAACTCCCTGTCTAGTATGATGTCGGGATAGAATTGATGGATAATTTTGTACAAGACAATGCCACACACATTTTTTTATGAAATTCAGGAATGGAGGAGAAGGAAGAGTTTGATTAAGGATACAGTTCCACCAGATTTCCTCCTTGAATGGTTCCTGAAATCTGTACTCCCCTGTATTTCGAAGGACATCACAACTTCAGGGGTGTTTTAAGAGGAACAAGAAATCTTTTGGGAGAAACAGTTAGAGCTCATATTATTTTAGTTAGGCATGCTGTTATCGGACTAATTGGTAGGTGCGGACACTAGCTGATCTCCCTAGATCCACCTGGATCTAGAACAAAACACACCAGAACATGACGCTTTCCTTAAGTTTTAGATATTGAATTTACTAACTAAAGAGGGATGAGTGACATACCATTTAAATGTCGCTTCCTCTCGCCATCTCCATCCTAGCTTCGTTCCAACGCTCATACAATGATGAACCTGCAAAAGAACGCAACCAACCAAAGTGATAGCAATAGCATAAACTCAATATAAACCTATGTATGTGATCAAGGAATCATACAATAAAACACAACAAACTTTATAGGAAAGAATCATATTACTGTATCATATTAAATGTGAAAGAGAGATTACAACCATGGCCTTGATGTCGTAAGGTCCCTTCCAACTATCCTTCGTTCCCCACACACTTTCACTCTAAGAATTCAGAGAACATAGATCTGATGATATTCACAATCTATCTTGACAAAGCCACTCCAACCAAGCTAATAATTCCAAGCCAACCAAAGCTAACAAGCTCAAGAACCCCTTCTCCATGAGAGCTCCTCTCTTTTTATAAGTTGAAGAGGATAAGGTGAGGAGGTTAAGATGATCCCACTAAATCATGAAAGCAAGTAAGATCCATACCATTCAGATGCCACCTCATCATGGAAGTTTATCCTTCTAGAATATTCGAGAAAACACTCGTTTTTCCCACGTGTAAGCATTCTCGCACCCTGCTTATAGTGCAACCTGCGAACTGTTCGCACCCTAGCTATGATGCAGCCTGCGAGAATCAGGAATTCTCGCACCCTAATACATAGGCAGCCTGCGAACTTCCTTTTTTATAAGGTTTTTACACAGGAAAATGCAACTTCTTTTCTCAGGAAAAGTTCTTCTCCCTTCTCTCTTCAAGAACTCAGGCCACTGACCCCTCTGAAGGAAACATATAGGTTTACATCATTAACAGTCATAGGGATTATGAAAATAATGTGTAACACATGCTCTATGAGATTATGTTGAACGCACCATGATCTACTCTCTACTTGGCAAATCCAAAGTCTAACCCACATGTTGATGGTATAGTGGGTTCTTGTCAAACGAAAGCCACAGATCTGGCCACTAGTTAGAAGAAAAAACTTGTTATTCAACAACCTGCATCCGGTCCAGCCTCTAGCTCGACCACCCCCACCACTCAATATTCTGATGTACATACTATGTAAACGAAGACTTCGAAGGGTCCTCAACAACTTGGAGAGAAGAGAAACAAAAAGAGTAATAAAGGTGGTGGGGGCAATAACAAAAAATCGAACAAAAATGTTGAGGGGGCCAAGGATGAGAGAAGGAAGGTGAAGCTTCCTTGCAATCTTTATGATGATGATCACCTTACACATTAGTTCCCATGAATGGAAGAATCCCAACGTCTTATTAAATTGAATCAAAAGAAGTCGCCTATTGTGTTAAAGAACCCTTTCCAACAAGGGTAGAATTTGCAAGATGGTTCTTCCAACTTCAACCAACAAGGGGGAACTTCAAGTGCTCCCCCGTCTCATGGATACCAAGGAGTTGTAAACATGCTTAGCTCTTCAAAGATAAAGGATGTATATTTGTTGACAAGGTATTGGAATTATGATAACTCAGAGTCAATTGAGAGGGGTAAGAAAAATTCAAAGGATCATGCCCCTCTCCACATAGAGAATCCTAACAAAGAGATAGCGTCTCACATACCTTAGGGAGTTTATAAAAGGAAAATGAATAAACCTAATCATGATCCATTCTCAATTATTCAAATATGGAGGATTTGGCTCATACGCCTTATGCAATGTTTTCTTTGGAGGTGCTCCAAAGTTTTCCCTCACAATGCACTACATTGTTGTCTGCCGTAGGAGCTGCAGATTCTACTAGTCAACTCATAATGAAGTTTGATGCTACTGATGTGAGGCCAAGAATTCCATATCATATGGATTTTCAAGTTGGGGTTGTTTGCAACAATATCTCAATTAAAATAACCATTGTTGATGAAGGTGCTTCAACGTGCATAATGTCTTTGTCATGTTGGAAAGATATCAGTTCTCTTGAGTGTTATCACTCCAAGAAACTCTCCTAGGCTGTATCTCAGAGATGCCTGGTAAATTAACCTTTTTGTAATTATTTTCTCAATAATGGGTGTGGGTTTGGATCAAGATGAATATCTAAATCACTGGATTGTAACTTCAAGACAGTCTAGCTATATTCATGCAGTACAAGGCCTTCAAGAGCTACTATCAGTTAGGTTTGTAGATAAAATGGATAAGAAAACCAATCTATTAACCAGAACATACATAACAATATATATGATGGGTCAACAAACTAGCAAACGATGCTTATGATTCTTTCTTAATAATCAAAGGTAAGATGACAGTTACCATGGGTTTTAAATATAGACAAAGAAATGATTTCAACTCATAGGCATAGAAAAAGATAAAGATAGTCTGATAATAACAATGAAAGAAGCTTGAAAGATTAATATATTAAAGAAAGTGTCTTTATAATAATAACAATAGATTACAGAACTCAAAATTGAACCTTTTGTTCATCAAATGTTTTGGGCTTTATAGCCCTTTACAAACAGTTTCAAGATCTTAGATTATTGGATCGAATTTTGCCTAAAATAGAAAATCAATAACTGGCCCAAGAAAGTAGGGAAAGATCCTATAAACTAGGTCAATTCAAATTCTTGAATAATCTTTATGTTCTTCAGATTCTTTGGCAAGTGTAGTGAGCCTTCCAAGGCTACTGAATCTCATCTGATATGGGAGGAGTCGAACATGACACATGCTGACAGTCAAACAACTTCATATCCTTGAAAATATCTAACCGTTTTTTACTTTTCTATCTTGTAGAGCACCCCCAAAACCAAACCAAACTCTTGATAAGGCTGTCATTAATTATCTTCCATTGATTTGAACCATTTTTTAGGCTTTTGGACAAGGAAAACTTGGACCTGTGCAAAAATATTAACTTTCTTACTTATCAGTGCTTTCGGTAGCTAGAGTAGACATAATTCAGACCAATTTTGGCTACCAAAAGCTCTGCTTTCGGTGGCTAATTAACAATCGATATGTTCGCCTAAGCCACCGAAACCTGCAATTAGTGAAATTATCAAAAATTAAAAAATACCTTTTGTCTTAGCTCAAAAACACCTTAGGGATGATCTTTTTAGGCTTCTACATCTTGCTCAAAGACTGTAGGGTTACTGGTTGCCTCTGGTTCATTGCATTGAACTACCACCTATGCTAGGGTTTCAAGAGTAGCATGTGTTTGAGCCTGGAGTTTTGAAGACATAACTTGTTTCCTCAAATCCCTGACCTTTTTCTTCAAGGCCTGAGCTACTCTCCATAAGCTGTTGTAGTCTTTTACAATATTGTCCTTCTTTTTCTTTTTCTTTATGCTTTCATGAGCCAATATTTCCAAGGATGAGTTGCTTTCTGCAAAGTTCTTCGACAGGGTTTCATACCTAGTTTTGATTACCCTTTCTAGCACTTCTTGCTTGGCTAACTTCTTCTTAATCTTCTTGATTTCCTTTGATTTACTCTGCTTCACTCATTTGCTAGATGAGGCATCTACAATTTGTGGTTCTTGTTCTTCTTGAGGTGTAGGTGATGGAAGGTATTCATAACTTGCTATGTATATATCTACAAAAAGAGAATTTTCACACCATGTGGTAACTGAATCCTCGTGCCCTGTTTCAATCTGGTGCTCTTCATCATCCGAGTCTATGTAAGGAAGATTAAGAATGCTTTTGTTCACTGGGGATTCTTTGGCCTTTTCTTTTT
This sequence comes from Picea engelmannii, assembly GCA_009831015.1. NCBI lineage: Eukaryota > Viridiplantae > Streptophyta > Pinopsida > Pinales > Pinaceae > Picea > Picea engelmannii. Next base: position 178,552 of record ML786222.1, on the reverse strand, counting down.
CACTGTTGAAATTTGATTTCTTCTTAGTTTTATCAAGCTTAGAGGAAGGAGAGGATTGATTAATTGGAGCTGGAGAGATAGCTCTTCTCCTCCTCTTTCCACTTTTGGGAGTAGAAGACTTCTTGGAATAAGGACTCTTTTTACCCTCTGGTTGTACCTCAGTCTGGAAATCATTCCAGAACAAGAAGTAATTCCACTCTTTTCCTCTTCTTTGCAACAACTGACAAACCAAAAGTTTAATCAGACTGTGGTGGGATAATCTACCTTCAACTTGATTGGGCTTGGCCTTGACTTGATGAGCCATTTTGGATAAGCTTATGTGGAGAAAATACAACAGATTGAGTGGGTTTCTACCTGTCAAATGATTTATGAGTTTAAAATGGTAAATCATCACTCTGTTATATCACCCTTCACAAGTTATATAAACCATTTTGGATTTTAGTAACTGCTGCCATTTATCTTCAAGGAAAAACACATGAATATCTTTCTTCCATATCAAACTCCTGTGTTATGGTTTCAAATAAGGCCTGAATTAAACATTCTTAGTGACAGTAGTTTTAAACCATTTTTCTCCAGTCCTGGGAAGCTATATCACTTCGTCTATGAGGGCTTCATCTATCTTGAATTCATCCTGACCTATGATTTCTTTCTTTCCATCGAAATTAAGGGCAAAGGCCTCTGCCACCTGCTGATGTAAACTCTGTAATTGTTTGAAAAAATTATAACATCCTGCATCCCTGAACAGTTGGCATACCTTCGGGTGTGATTCCAGGTAATTGATGTCGTCGAGCTCTTTCCTCAGGGTTGATGCTCCTTTCTTCATCTGCCACAATGCTTCTGTTCACCTGTGATAGAAGAAATGGATTTCAGGGGAGAGTTACACAACATATAGTTAGGGAGATTCAGCTTGGCTGTGATAGAAATGAGAAAATTGAGGTGAGATTTAGAACGTGGCATTGATTACAAGGGATGCGACAGAATGGTTGGTGATTTGCAGCAATCATGGTCGATAACTGTAATGATGGAGAGTACGTAAGCATATGGATTGATGATACAACAATCCAAAAATATTCACTTAGATCATACAGAGATCAACTACTGGTCATGAATGGTTCGTTCTCCTGTCTTTTCAACGGCTTATTTCAATTATAGAACTTCAAACCTGACGGTTGAAACGTGTGAAAGGATGTGCTAACTCTTTCCCCACTTCTGTGATTTCGGTGGCTAAAATAGCCCTGAATTCTTTTGTTTAAGCTACCGAAAGCTAAGGCTTTCGGTGGCTAATGAACAATCGAAATGTTCGCCTAAGCCACCGAAACCTGAGATTTGAATGAGATCAAATAAAAACTAAACCAAAGTTTATTTTAACTTTATTACATGCATAAATCTTTGAGAAATGAGCTTTAAAAATTAAAAAAAGGTATTTTTAAAAGACATCCTATCACCTAAAATGAAAAAACTCAATTGATTTATTTGACGAGATAACACTGGCTCCTATTGGGGGTGAAAGCCTCCCTATGAGATTTCAAGAACCACAGAACCAATGCCTTTCCCAAAAAATGAAAATTCACACCTATCTACTAGTGTTTCCATTGGGCATGGAGTTATTTTGCAAAAACAAAAACTGAAAATAAAAATTACAATGACATGGATTTGAAGCCTTAGATAAAATAGAGTTTCAGAAAATGCCCATTGACTGGGCCACCAAACATTTCTTCACCTTCTAGACTTTGTAGAATGAAGGTGTTATTGTGTTGTGCTTGAGTTATCATGAAAGGACCGGTCCACAATGAGTCAAACTTGCCATGCTTTCCTTTATCTTGTTTGAGAGAATCCCATTTCAGAACCCAGTCACCAACCCGAAAGTCATCCACCTTTGATTTCTTGTCAAAAGTATCCTTGATCCTCTTTTGATGAGATTCTGATTTATCCACCATCTGTTCTCTGACCTGCTACAATTCTACCAAGTCAAGCATTCTTCTCACCATATCATTTGATTTAGTTTGTTCTTCCTGAAAGAACTTAGCCACCGGTAAAACTAGTTGAATGGGGAAAATAGAATCAATGCTATAAACCAGTTTGAAGGGAGAAGTTCCTATGGATTTCTTGTTAGTTACTCTGTCTACCCAAAGAGAAAACTTTAGTTTAGAATCCCAGCTCTTTTGATTCTCCTCCAACAGCTTTCTAATGATTCTGACTAGACTCTTATTGGACGACTCGGCAAGGCCATTACCTTGAGGGTAGTAGGAAGTAGAGTGTACCAATTGAATTCCCATTGACTTACACATGTCAACCAATGCATCATCTTTGAAGGCTGCTGCATTATTTTTCACTAGCCTTTTTGGGCAACCGAATCCAATCAGAATGTTTTCATAGAGAAACTTCATGATGACCTAATGAGTGGCATTTTTAGTGGGGATTGCCTCTATCCACTTTGTAAAATAGTCAGTAGCTACCAAGATCCATTTATGCTGACCACTAGATGAAGGATTAATCTCACCTATGAAATTTAAACCCCACTGCTGGAAAAGACCATTCACTACAATAGGTCTCAGGGGTAGAGATTTTAGTTGCTATTTTTCTATGAATCTTTGACACTTATCGCAAGATTTCACAAAGGCACACACATCTGAAAAAAGAAAAGGCCAATAATACCCAACCCTTAAGATTTTATGAGCTGTGGTCTTCCAGTAATGATGACTTCCACAAATACTTGAATGAAACTGATGCATGACTTCAGTTGACTCTTCTTTGTATAAACATCTCAGTAGTAAACCAATAGGATCTTTACAATACAAAAGATTATCATTAATTCAAAATTTGATTTCTCTGAGCTTAAGGGCTCAGGCTTGAGTCATGCTAAGTTCAGGAGAAACCTCCAACTTCCGTAAAAAATGAATAATACCTGAATACCACTCACATGAAGACAAATTCTTGGCCACCTTCTATCTGTCATGTTGTTCTTCCGCTGCTATCCCTGTCTACAAACTTGCTGAACTTTCACCAATGAAATTTATGTCCAAAAGATCACAGTTCTCTTCTGTCAAAAGCTTGGCAAGGCCTTGGCCTTTTACCATCTTAGTGGGCTTCAATTCTATGTCAAAATCAATCAGCTTTGCGATCCATTTATCTCTCTTTCCATCAATATTAGGTTGAGTTAAGACATCCTTCACAGAGGCTGAAGGAACATAGGCAACAACCTTTTCATGGAGGATATAAATTCTGAAATCTTTTAATGACTTAATGAGAGCATAAGCTTGTTTTTCTATAGGATCATACCTTAGTTCAACATCTCTGGGTGATTTTCTGAAAAAAGCCATCGGGTGATCAAGAACTTCATCATCTTTTTGTAACAAGACCACTGCCACTGTGTCATAGGAAGCAAAAGAGAAAATATAGAAATTCTTGGTGTAATCCGGACTGATTAGAGTGGGAGATTCCATGATAGCCTATTTGATATCTTGAAATGAACTTCTTGTATTATCTATCCATTTTATCTCAGATCCTTTTTTTAGCATAGAGGTTATGTGTTTCACTAACTCATCGAAATTAGGAATAAATCTTCTAACAAAATTTATCTTACCGAGTAGAGATTGGATATCCTTCTTTGAACTTGGTATGGATAACCTATGAATTGCTTCCACTCGAGCTAGATCAATTTTCACTCCTTCTGCTGAAATAATGTGGCCTAGGAGTTTACCCTTTTTGAGAGAAAATTGAGAATTTTTGTGGTTCAGCGAAATCCTGAACTGTTTGCATTTCAAAAATACTCTTTTCAAATGATTAAGATGCTCTTCATGACTGCTAGAATAAACTATGATATCATCAAGATAGATGAGGACAAACTTGTCCTTCTCTCCCACGAAAGCTATGTCCATGGCCCTCTGAAAAGTGGCCCTGGAATTCATTAGCCCGAATGGCATCTTGGCATACATGAAGGTACCCCAAGGAGTGGTAAAGGCAGTTTTTTCTTGGTCATTGGGATGTACATAAACCTGGTTATAGTCTGAGAATCCATCTAGGAAAGACATGACAGTGGCCCCTGGAATTATTTGCAGCAAGTGTTCCATCTTGGGAAGGGGATAGTTGTCTTTCTTTGAGCATTTATTTAAGTTTCTAAAATCAACACATAACCTGATCTCACCATTTTTCTTTCTCACTATTACTAGATTTGCAATCCATTTAGAGTATCTTAATGGGATTATGATTTTGGCATCAAGGAGATTTTTGATTTCTTTTTCAATTACAAGCAATAGGAGAGAACTGATAGGTCTCAGTTTCTGTTTGAAAGGGATGGTGTCTTTCTCAAGGTGAATCTTATGTTGAATGACATCAGGATCATAGGTTTTCAGATCACTATATTTCCAGGAAAAAACATCAGCAAATTCCTTCATAATGCTACAATATTCTAACCTCTGATCAACAGTTAATTCAGAGGACAGATTTATGAATTTAGGATGATTTTGGCTTCCTATATTGTGCTCATGGACAACAAGATACTTCTCCTTCTTATCAAGTTTGTAGGGGACATCGTTTTGGTCAAAAAGCTTCTCAAGAGGCACCAAACCCCAAGGTATATAATTGTTGGGCAGCTGAACGATATCATGTTGACCCGTTTTTCTTTTTAGCTTAGGATTCTTGGATTCCTCTACATTTTGATTTTCCTAGTCAATATGCATATCAGAAAATTCATCTACAACAAGAAGAAATCTACTGAGCTCATCGTCATCTTCAAAAAATTTCCAATATTTGACATTGTCGGGTAGGGATGGTCTATATTTGACTTGGATTTCGTAATTCAATCTAGGAGGCATGGGAGGAATGAACATACTGGCTGAGACAGAAAGGGAATCAACAAGGTGATTCATAGCTCTGGGTATATAAGAAATATCAAAAATAGAAAGAGAGTCCCTGATCTTCCATACCTCATCCCTGTAAGCTTTCAACTTGACATGTTTTGCTTGGAAAGTACTATTCACTTGCTGTATGATGAGATCCTCATCTCCAAACACCTTTAGTCCTTTGATTCCCATCTCCTTGGTAGAATTTAATCCCAACAACAAAGCCTCATACTCTGCTATATTGTTAGTAGTTTTGAAATCAAGTTTAAAAGACAAATGAATAACCTTTTTTGAAGGAGAAATCAAAACTACACCTGCACCTTCTGAGTCTTTGGTACTGGCACCATCAAAGAACATGTTCCGCACGGGAGTAATCTCTCCATCAATCTACTAATAAGTAGGTTTTGTGAGCTGCAAAGGAGCTAGTTGAGAATAATCTATTTGCAGAATGCATGCCCCAAAGTCTATGTCTAATGCATAGTTGGGATGGTTTACATAATTCTTCCCATCACTAATGAAGTAGGCAAGATGATTTTCTCTGTAAAGTCTCTTTACCTCTCCTCCAAACACCGAGACTGTGGCATACAAAAGATCCATCTGCAAGGTACCTCTTAGCCTTTTTCTCCATGAACATGACAAGAGGAGGCTGAACTTGGGTGGGATATCAACCACTACAACATCCATTACCATGCTTCTCATTGGCAGCTGAGCAAGGTTTATGACAAGGTCTTTTATGAGGCCAAGGCATATGACTTTCCTAGAGTCGAAAGATAAGAGATCATGGTAATATTTTGTGATGTCAAGCCCAAGTTCATCCATCATTTCTTTAGGCATAAGATTGTGTGACACTCTTGAGTCAAGCAAGCAATTGTGAAGGATCTTGTCATGGATATTTAGGGATATGTAGAAGGGTGGAAAAGAGTCATCTCGGTCTTGTACCATAGGTCCTATAGTCACTGTGGGATTTTCATCTTGAAGGTTTACATAATCAACAGCTGGGGGAGTCTTTGGTTGAAGGGACTTTAGGATAAGAGACTTGAATATGTCATTCTTCATAAGTTCAGTTAATGGCATAGGTATTTTCACCTTCTGAATTTCTGATTTGAAATTAAATGAATATGATATTTTATCGGAAGGTTTTACCTCGTTAGAAGGAGCTCCGAGGGACACTTGTTCTTTATCTTGGGTCTGCAATTGCTTCTACTGCTGTTTTGCAGGAGTGGAGGTCTGCTTTGCAGGAGCAGCAGGTTGCTTGGGGCAACAAGCAATGGCTTTGGAGCGACAGTCTTGGATATTAAATTATAGCCTGGCTGATCATCTGTTTGATAAAAAGATTCTTCAATGCTTTCCTCATTAATCTGCTTGTTCATTTGGGCCTCCTCATAATCTGTTTGTGTCAAGAAGGAGGAATCAATATCATCCCCAAAGCAATTGATGTCTTCTTCTTCTTCAACTTCATCATGAGATAGCTCCTGCTCTTCTTCTAGCACTGCATTTTGTAAGGGGGCCCTGATCCGTTGGTCTCAAACTGCATTCTTGTCTCTCTGAAGGATCTGGACCTGCTGGTTGTTCCTTCTATAAGGGAATGCATTGGGATTCCTCAGAGCATAAGCATTAGGCTCTTTACTTCTTCCTGGCTGCTGACTCTAAATTTTCAGTTTTGACATTTCCGAGGTCAAGCTGTCCAACATCTTGGACATCTTTTCCATTTTGGTATTTGAAGAAGAAGGAGGATCAGCATATGAATTCTTTCTCTAAAAATTTCCTTTAAGTTTCTGAGATGCCATAATGTTAGATTCAACCTCGAGAGTAGCATCTTGCATTAAAGAGAGTGTGGTTGACCTTCTTTCTCTAAGGATTAAGCAAAATTCTGGATCAAAGGCAAAATAATAAGTAATCTTTGCTGACCCAACAATTGGCTTGATCTCTGCTGGGATCTTACCAAACATCTTATTGAATCTTTTGGTGAAGTCTGAGATAGAATCCCCATTTTCTCTTCTTATATTTCTGAATTCAGAAATATAATACAAGAGGTCTCTTCTTTCTCCCCAATGTTTCAAAAATACTTCATCTAATTTCTTAATACTTGCCACTGAATTTGCTGGTAGTTCCTTGAAACACTTACTGGCTTGATAATCCAAGCTCTGCACAAAAATTCTGGTCCAAACATCTTCCTCTGAAATGTTAATATTCTCAGCATAAGCATATAAAGATTCTATATGTTCTTCATCAGTATAATCCCCAGACCCAGTAAAATTTGGCATATATTTTTTATAATCTTCTGTTGGCATGGATGATAAGGTATTGGGCAACACAAGAGGGGCATACCTATGGGCTAAGATTTGTTCCATTTTTTTCAAAGGGGCAACCATGGAAATCTTGGGGGTTGATGCAGAGGAAGAAGTTTTTGTAGATGATGGCTGAGATGGGATAGGTGGGACTATGGACAATGGTGGTCTTACTTCACTGAGGAATGAAGTGGAGGCACTGGTAGGATGACTACCCTGGAATGCGTTTCCTGAATAAGGTGGAAAGTAAGAAGCTCTGTAAAAATGATCGAGCAGTAAGGCCAAGTTTTATTCACCCTTAGAGGAAAGATCTTTTAAAATATCTTCAAGAATGGGAAGATTGGTATGAGTATGGAAAAAACTCTCCACAGGCTTAGTTGGTGAAGAATTCAAGGAAGAGGAAGAGTCCTCTTCTTGGATAGATTCTACAACTTCTTCTCCTAAGTTGGATATAGCAACATGCTCAGAAATAGAATCTATAACATCAGAGGAAATTGAAGGCTCATCACCCTTCAAGCTTTTTGACACAATTTCAATTTTCTGAGAACTAGAAGTTTCAAAAGAAAGGGATTCGACAAGAGGTTCTCTATATACAAAAGACGAAGTGTTTATTGAAATACCTGGTTTAGATGCTCTTTCAGATCCAAAAGTTTGTCTTTGCAATGCTTTTCCCCTTTTGATGATCTTCTCAGGATATGGAACTGGTGCTGCCAGTGGTCTTTCTTGATTTTCTCTGGTATGAGCCCTTCTCAGAGCCACTTCGTTCGAATGGAGCCTCCAGATAGATGATTACAACTGAAAATGTGTCCAAACTTTGTCTATCATCAAAGTTGGATCTTGTCATCTCCCAAGGAAGTTGAGCTTCAATCTCCTCTCCCCAACAATGGCGCCAATTTGTTATCACTCCAAGAAACTCTCCTAGGCTGTATCTCAGAGATGCTTGGTAAGTTAACCTTTTTGTAATTATTTTCTCAATAATGGGTGTGGGTTTGGATCAAGATGAATATCTAAATCTCTGGATTGTATCTTCAAGACAGTCTAGCTATATTTATGCAGTACAAGGCCTTCAAGAGCTACTATAAGATAGGTTTTTAGATAAAATGGATAAGAAAACCAATCAATTAACCAGAACATACATAACAATGTATATGATGGGTCAACAAACTAGCAAATGATGCTTATGATTCTTGCTTAATAATCAAAGGTAAGATGACAGTTACCATGGGAATTTTAAACATAGACAAAGAAATTATTTCAACTCATAGGTATAGAAAAAGATAAATAGAGTCTGATAATAACAATGAAAGAATCTTACAGGCTTAATATATTAAAGAAAGTGTATTTATCATAATAACAGTAGAATACAGAACTCAAAATCGATCCTTTTGTTCATCAAATGTTCTAGGATTTATAGCCCTTTACAAACAGTTTCAAGATCCTAGATTACTGAATCGAATTTTGCCTAAAATATAAAATCAATAACTGGCCCAAGAAAGTAGGCAAAGATCCTATAAACTAGGTCAATTCAAATTATCAAATGATCTTTATGTTCTTTAGATTCTTTGGCAGGTGTAGTGAGCCTTTCGAGGCTGCTGGATCTCATGTGATATGTGAGGAGTCGAACATGAAACATGTTGACAGTCAAACAACTTCATATCCTTGAAAATAGCTAACCGTTTTTTACTTTTATGTCTTGTAGAGAACCTCCAAAACCAAGACAAACTCTTGATAAGGCTGTCATTAATTATCTTCCATCGATTTGAACCATTTTTTAGGCTTTTGGACAAGGAAAACTTGGACCTGTGCAAAAATATTAACTTTCTACCTTATCAGTGCTTTCAGTAGCTAGAGTAGACAGAATTCAGACCAATTTAGCTACCGAAATCTCTGCTTTTGGTGGTTAATGAACAATTGATATGTTCGCCTAAGCCATCGAAACCTGAGATTTGTGAAATTATCAAAATTTCAAAAATACATTTTGTCTTAGCTCAAAAACGCCTTAGGGCTGATCTTTTTAGGCTTCTGCATCTTGCTCAAAGACTGTAGGGTTACTATCTGCCTCTGGTTCATTGTACTAAACTACCACCTCTGCTAGGGTTTCAAGAGTACCATGTGTCTGAGCCTAGTGTTTTGAAGACATAGATTGTTTCCTCAAAGCCCTGACCTTTTTCTTTAAGCCCTGAGCTACTCTCCATAAGCTGTTGTAGTATTTTACAATCTTGTCCTTATTTTTCTTTTCCTTTATGCTTTCATGAGCCAATATTTCCAAGGATGAGTTGCTTTCTACAAAGTTCTTCGACAGGGTTTCATACCTGGTTTTTATTACCCTTTCTAGCACTTCTTTCTCAACTAACTTCTTCTTAAGCTTCTTGATTTCCTTTGATTTACTCTGCTTCAGTTGTTTGCTAGAGGAGGCATCCACAATTTGTGGTTCTTGTTCTTCTTGAGGTGTAGGTGATGGAAGGTCTTCATAACTTGTTGTGTATATATCTACAAAAATAGAATTTTCATGCCCTGTGGTAACTGAATCCTCGTGCCCTGTTTCAATCTGGTGCTCTTCATCCTCCGAGTCCATGTAAGGAAGATTAAGAATGGTTTTGTTCACTAGGGATTCTTTGTCCTTTTCTTTTTCACTATTGAAATTTAATTTCTTATTAGTTTTATCAATCTTAGAGGAAGGAGAGGATTGATTAATTGGAGCTGGAGAGATAGCTCTTTTCCTCCTCTTTCCACTTCTAGGAGTAGAAGACTTCTTGGAATGAGGACTCTTTTTACCCTCTGGCTGTACCTTAGTCTGGAAATCATTCCAGAACAATAAGTAATTCCACTCTTTTCCTCTTCTTTGCAACAACTCACAAACCAAACGTTTAATCAGACTATGGTGGGATAATCTACCTTCAACTTTATTGGGCTTGGCCTTGAATTGACGAGCCATTTTGGATAAGATTATGTGGAGAAAATAGGGTAGATTGAGTGGGTTTCTACTAGTCAAATGATTTATGAGTTTAAAATGGTAAATCATCACTCTGTTATATCACCCTTCACAAGTTATATAAACCATTATGGATTTTAGTAACTGCTGCCATTCCTCTTCAAGGAAAAACACAGGAATATCTTTCTTCCATATCAAACCCCTGTGTTCTGGTTTCAAATAAGACCTGAATTCAACGTTCTTAGTGACAATAGTTTTAAACCATTTTTCTCTAGTCCTGGGAAGCTCTTTCACTTCGGCTATGAGGGCTTCATCTATCTCAAATTCATCCCAACCTATGATTGCTTTCTTTCCATCGAAATTAAGGGCAAAGGCCTCTGCCACCTGCTTATGAGAACTCTGTAATTTTTTGCAAAAATTATAACACCCTGCATCCCTAAACAATTGACATACCTCCAGGTGCGATTCCAGGTAACTGATGTCTTTGAGCTCTTTCCTCAGGGTTGATGCTCCTTTCTTCATCTGCCACAATGCTTTTGTTCACCTGTGATCGAAGAAACGGATTTGGGGAGAGTTACACAGTGTATAGTTAGGGAGATTCGGCTCGGCTGTGATAGAAATGAGAAAACTGAGGTGAGCTTTAGAACGTGGCACTGATTACAAGGGATGTGGAAAAACGGTTGGTGATTTGTAGCAATCATGGTCGATAAATGTAATGATGGAGAGTACGTAAGCATATGGCTTGATGATACAACAATCCGAAAAGATTTGCGTATATCATACAAAGATCATCTCCCGGTCGTGAACGATTCGTTTTCCTATCTTTTCGGTGGCTTATTGCAATTATAGAACTTCAAACCCGATGGTTGAAACATGTGAAAGGACGTGCTAACTCTTTCCCCACTTCTGCGATTTCGGTGGCTAAAATATCCCTTAATTCCTTTGTTTAAGATATCGAAAGCTAAGGCTTTCAGTGGCTAATGAACAGTTGAAATGTTCGCCTAAGCCACCAAAACCTGAGATTTGAATTAGATCAAATAAAAACTAAACCAAAGTTTATTTTAACATTATTACATGCATAAAGTTTTGAGAAATGAAATTTAAAAATTTTAAAAAAGTATTTTTAAAAGACATCCTATCACCTAAAATGAAAAAACTCAATTGATTTATTTGAGGAGATAACACTGAGCTTACCCCCTCTCCTACACTCTTGACTTCCTTTGATGGATGTTTATTTTGACCACATGGTCTGATTCCTTCGTGTCTGATTACACTAGGGGGAAATTTCATTTATGTAGAGGTTGAAGTAGTCGACGTGCCACTTGACTATAATATATTGTTAGGAATAAGTTGGACATATACCATGATGGTTGTTTTTTTGACAATATTTTAGATTATATGTTTTCCCTGTGAGGGAAGAATTGTGACTATGAATTAGGTGGCATCCAACGTTTCTGATGCGAAAGGTAACCTTGGGACTATTGTCCCTTGGATTGAAAACTCTCACGTGGCCACTGAGAGCATCAATTGTGGGATGTACCCTTTGTTTATGGGATATTTTGAATCTCCCACACTGATTTCATACGTTCACGCTACTCCAGTTAATAGGATTTCTTTGTTTAGAACATCGTATAAACATGACCCATGTGCCCTGTTATCACTGAAATTTCATCTGCAAATGGTTACAAGAATCCAGCATCGTCAAACAGTTATGAGGTCACCCATGGACCAAAATTACCACAAAAGCATTTCCAAAGGGTCAAAAACTATTCAACCAGTGATAAAATTAAATTGTGCTATGACTACACAGGGTGTGTGCACACATGCGCAAAACAAAAACGCAGGAAAAGTGCATATGCACCCGATGTACGACTATGGTCGCTAAAAGCCATGCACATCTGAGAACGACGCATTTATGAGTTTGGTCGGCCTCTCACCCACTTTTGGTTCAGCTTCCAAGTTGATTTGACACCCAAATCTCAATTGGATCCGACTGGGTGGCTGGTCAAAGCCCTAAAAATGCCCTAATTAGTCTCTTTTCACACTGCAAGTTGGTTGCACAATACCTCAAAGAGGTGCTATAAAACAAGGCCATGGGTGCACTTCATTTTTAAGGAATTCAATAGAAAAGTTATGCTGCTACTATTCTCTCGAGGAATCCTCTATTCTCATCAAGAGTATACTAGCACCATTACATTGGGAAAACCATCTCACCCCTTGAGTGGATTAGCAAGGAATTCATTCACCATTTTCATTCAAAGTTGTAAGAAGAGATTATTTGTGGGGGTCCAAGAGCCCTCCCTTGGAGGAAGAAGGGACTCATAGTCCTCTTTCTTCTTGATGTTTTCTTTCACTGATATAAACCTTACCATTGGTGACATGAGTCTTATTGTTTTTTTTGTTCTATGTCCCTATGCTCACTAGTTTAGTTGTTATTTTATCTCTTAGTTTAATTCTTAGTTGTTCTTTTATATTTCTTTCTCTAACCCTTTTCCTTACAGCTATCCTGCTTAGCAAACCCAACTAAGCTTGAAGCACCTCTGTTTTGCTCATCTAGGTGGCAAAAGAGGCGCAACAGATTGGAAACTCCACTGGGGAAAGGTATCAATTTCCTACCCCATTTGGGTTTTTGTAGCTCTTATTTTGGTTTATTTAACCTGTAGGTGCATTAACCGACCCAAGACGACCTACAAAACATCCAATTCGATGTTGAATTGAGAGAATTCCATTCGAAATTTTCTTCATGGCCATGTGTCTGTTGTGCGCGGGTTTATTGGCCCACAGACACGCATCGTGTGCACATGTGCTTAAGTCACAATGTTGTTCTACACACCTGCGCCCAAAAGCTCATTTCGGTCTATGCACTGACGCTCAGTGCACCTCTGTCTACACTGAGATCCGTGCACCTATGCAGAAAAATACACATTGTAAGTGTTTTTGAGATTTGGGGAAGGCCCCTAGCCTTCTTAAAAGTGATTTCATGCATGTTGTAAGCTGCACCACACTTAGTTCCCTCTTCATATAAAGGGATTTGTCAAAACACATAGGCACCTAGGAGGTTTAAAATCATTATTTCCTCTTTTTCTTTCATTTTCCCACATGGATGGCTTGCTTTGACTAAAAGTATAAGTTGGAATCATTTCTAAATCACATAAAACTTGCATTGGGACTAGAAGTTGGATAACAATCGCTTAGTATGCTCTTCTCTCGTGCTTCTAGGCGACCTTGAGAATCAGAAAAGGATTGTAGGACAATTTCATCTCCCTTAAAAAGACTAAAACCTTTAGGACAACAACCCCTCTTGGGACTCCTCTTAGTTTATTTTTCAAACACATCTTAAGATTGTAACGGGCCCATACATGCCCACATGCTACAGAGATAGGACAATGTTGAAATTTACTTTCTTAGATTAAATCACTAGGAAAGTTTAAAGGTTTTGTAACGGGCCCATACATGCCCACATGATCACAATCTAGGATAGTTTTCAAAGATTTTCGTAGATTAAATCACAATAGGGAGTTAAAGGAATAGTAAAAGACCCACATGTCCATATGCTAGTTTCCTAGGGACTTTTGAATTATGCAAGGTTGTACCAAAGGCATTTAGTTAATTAGGTAATCAACACTTGTAAGGACCAAGCGAAGTCCACATGCAACAAGGTGACACCTAATTCATTAAAACATTGGCAAACATTCACTCATTCACACACAAAAGTCATTGATCACTCACATAGTTTTTTTCTCGAAACGTGGAGGTCAAAGTAAGTTTCCTCCAAAAGGATTCTGAAACACCCCACCCCTTTTCTTGATGAAACTATTCACTCGCATTTAATTTCAACGAGGATGGTTCACACTCCCAATCTCTCAAACAACCACATCTAAATATTTTCTAAAAAACTCAGTAAGTTTTCCTCCACAGGAGGTGCCAAAAGAATTTTTTTAGTCTAGGTAGGATTTCGGGGATAGGCTTCCAAATAACTCCCCATTATCTGGTTCTTACATTTTCAAAACAATAGAAGTTGTCAAATAGGGAATTGAAAATCCTCCAAGTCAAGTGTTCCTAACACCATAAGGCAGGGAGATACCTGATCTAAAAACGAAGAAGACTTGAAAAACTTGAATAATTATTGCAAGTGAAATGTTATGTGTTTAAAGCAACAGGATCAATTTGCAACACATAAATTAAGGGTTACTTATGCAAAATACACATAGATAGCAGCATAAACAGTGAACATAAACACATGTGCACAACAATTGATAAAGGAGTTCACCCCTCTTATGGGCTACATCTCCTGGTCCATCTTCCAATGGATCATTATTATTAATTGCTCAAAAAATGCTCAAAAACATGTCTTACAATGCTCAAACTGACAAACTGACTGCTCCAATGGCTTCCCAGCGTCCCAAAACCCTTGTCTGGGCTCTTTCGGCACCTGAAACGGTCGAAAAATGAGAAAGATAGGCCTCTTGGAAGTCTCCTTCTCCAAGCTTGCTGTCTTTGGTTCTACAATTCACACCCCCTTCAACAAACCTGACTCACATGCTCTTTTAAGCGTAAAAACCTGGCACCGGGTGCAACCGCGCCAACGGTGCAAACCGTAGGACGGTTAAGGCGCCTCCAGCCCCTAACCGCCTCGGCACCTGGGCGTATGGAACATGCGACCAAAGGATGGGCAAAAAGGTGGTTAGTTCATTTGAATCGTGCCAATGGTATAACTTCCGCGCATACACACCCGCGCGCACATTTAACCAAAGGTTATGGTTCAAAACCTCGTGCGGTCAATATAATATGCAAACCATAGTTTATACATATATGCAATGTAATATTGCAATACATTGCAATTCAATGCAATGTAATACGCGGGCCAACGATCAGGCTTTTATATATATGGTCTTATGTAATACCATGTGTCCACGGGTCGGGGCTTAGCCCCGACCCGACCCCCCTTTGCATCCGACAAATATCAACATTAAATAATAGTAAAACCATATTACAAACAAGGTTCATGTGGCGGCACTTTGGCTAGCGGAGAGTTATGAAGTCGTTGGTGTTGGGGGAGGTCTGGGGGTCGAACCCCACGGACTCCCCATATAATTTTACATAGCCAATTAAACAAAAATGAAGGGGACACGTGGCACCCATGGATTGGGCCACGTGTCCTCATATTACTCGCCATCCACCGGACACGTGTCAACATGCAACTCGTCAACATCAACCAATGAAAAAGCACCACGTCACCCACTTGCCACGTCACCATACGGATGGTACGACCCTACCACGTCACCGTACAGAATGTATGGATAGGTACAGTCAGCATCCAAAAATTTTGCCTATTTGGCTTGGCGGATAGATCACGATATCTTCTCCATATGGACTCCGTTTGAGAAAGTAAATATACTGCCGGAATCAGGAAGACGAGACGGACGCAATGGCACTGTTTTCGTCACATTCCGAGCACTTCTCCCATCGCATAATTACTTGCATCTGTTTGGATTTCAAAAGGTTGTCTTAAATTTGGAAGTGCAAGAACCGGTGCTGAACTGATCTCTTCTTTCAAAGTATCAAAAGCCTGTTGTTGCTTACCTCCCCATTGGAAACCTTGCTTGACACTTGTCACAACATGTAATGGAGCTGCAATGGACGAAAAGTTAGCAATAAACTTGTTAAGAACCAAACATCAATATAGCATGGAAAAACCTCAGGAAAAGTACTCAACGCCTTGAAACTGAGATAATTTCAGATAATAAGCCTCTTCGAGGGGGAAACCTCCTTTTACCCCACTTAAAATGTTCAAGTACAA
>ML786222.1:149844-162591 GCA_009831015.1 Picea engelmannii | reverse complement strand
AATTTTGGTTTCATCATCTTGAATCTTTTGTATTCTAGAATAGACTTCAATTTGACGTATCCAGTTATCTAACTTTTCAGCGTTAACTTCTCCATTATAAAGTGGAAACTCAAATTTTATATCAAGCTTTAATGAAGGAATTTACGAAGGAGTTTTACCATCCCCATTGGGAAGATGTTTCAAACTGGTAGAAGAAGAAGAAGAAGAAGATGATGGAGGAGGAGAGGGTGGTGGAGAAGCACCATTCCCTCCATCTCTGCCTGGAGTCTTGTCACCACCGCCTCCCTTATGCATTGAAGGGTTAGAGCCTTCACCCTGCGACATCATGTTCCATTCCATCATGACCTTCATCATATCTCTCAACTATATGATAGTCTACCTGAAGTCTTCTTCTTCATTCGGAACACGTTCATGACCTTCTGCATCAGCCATGCTTGGTGAATGTCTCTCTACAACTTGCGGTGAATGAAACTGCTTCCTCCTTGTCGGATAAGAACTTGGTGCCACAAGTTGACCTTCTCCTCTTGTGAGTTTCAACCTTGTGAGCATCAGAAACAAAAATTGCAAACAATCAAGTCTTCAAAACCAGTGCTCTGATACCAACTTGTTCTAAAAACGAAGAAGACTTGAAAAACTTGAATAATTATTGCAAGTGAAATGTTATGTGTTTAAAGCAACAAGATCAATTTGCAACACATAAATTAAGGATTACTTATGCAAAATACACATAGACAGTAGCATAAACAGTGAACATAAACACATGTGCACAACAATTGATAAAGGAGTTCACCCCTCTTATGGGCTAAATCTACTGGTCCAGCTTCCAATGGATCATTATTATTAATTGCTCAAAAAATGCTCAAAAACATGTCTTACAATGCTCAAACTGACAAACCGACTACTCCAATGGCTTCCCAGCATCCCAAAACCCCTGTCTGGGCTCTTTCAGCACCTGAAACGGTCAAAAAATGAGAAAGATAGGCCTCCTGGAAGTCTCCTTCTCCAAGCTTGCTGTCTCTGGTTCTACAATTCGCACCCCCCTTCAACAAACCTGGCTCACACACTCTTTTAAGCGTAAAAACCTGGCACTGGGTGCAACCACGCCAATGGTTCAAACCGTAGGACGGTTAATGCGCCTCCATCCCCTAACCGCCTCAACACCTGGGCGTATGGTACATGCGACCAAAGGCTAGGCAAAAAGGTGGTTAGTTCATTTGAACTGTGCCAACGGTATAACTCCCGCGCATACACACCCGCGCGCACATTTAACCAAAGGTTATGGTTCAAAACCCCGCACGGTCAATATAATATGCAAACCATAGTTTATACATATATGCAATGTAATATTGCAATACATTGCAATTCAATGCAATGTAATACGCGTGCCAACGGTCGAGCTTTTATATATATGGTCGTATGTAATACCATGTGTCCACGGGTTGGGGCTTAGCCCCGACTCGACCCCCCTTTGCATCCGACATATATCAACATTAAATAATAGTAAAACCATATTACAAACAAGGTTCATGTGGCGACACTTTGGCTAGCGGAGAGTTATGAAGTCGTTGGTGTTGGGGGAGGTCCGGGGGTCGAACCCCACGGACTCCCCATATAATTTTACATAGCCAATTAAACAAAAATGAAGGGGACACGTGGCGCCCATGGATTGGGCCACGTGTCCTCATATTACTCGCCATCCACCGGACACGTGTCAACATGCAACTCGTCAACATCAACCAATGAAAATGTGACATGTCACCCACCTACCATGTCACTGTACGGATGGTACGGCCCTGCCACATCATCGTATGGACTGTACATATAGGTACAGTCAACATCCAAAAATTTTGCCTGTTTGGCTTGGCGGACAGATCACGATATCTTCTCCATACGGACTCCGTTTGAGAAAGTAAATATACCGTCGGAATCAGGAAGACGAGACGGACGCAATGGCACTGTTTTCGTCGCATTCCAAGCACTTTGAAAATTGAGCAAAATTTGATCCCCTGATCAATACCTGTGAAGGGTTGAAGGCCGAGGTCTGGTTGTTCTGTGCATCCTCCCTTGAGGAACCCACCTCTTGGATGGGATCTAGCCCATGACCCATTTCTCAGGCCAAAAATCTAAATGCCGCACTTTGACCGAGGTACCTAGTGACCAAATTTTAGGACAATCTACCCAGGTGGCAATTGTGGGCTGCAATTGCACCTTGATCATATTTTGTGTGGCTATTGGGAAATATCGCTAGCTCTTTCAGTATATGCCCCCTTTACCTCTC
Source organism: Picea engelmannii (assembly GCA_009831015.1). Taxonomy (NCBI): domain Eukaryota; kingdom Viridiplantae; phylum Streptophyta; class Pinopsida; order Pinales; family Pinaceae; genus Picea; species Picea engelmannii. Next base: position 160,313 of record ML786222.1, on the reverse strand, counting down.
ATTATAACTGATTATTTCATCCTTCACTAGTTTCTCTTCCGGTGACTTGAGACCCCACTGTTGAGTACTATTGGAAGGTCCAGTGCTATTTGAGAGGAAGGATGTTACATCTTTTGGGACACGAGCATTTGTTTTCTTTTGATTCCCCATGCGGACAAAACCCACTTACCCACATATATGATTCTTTTTCAAAACATTTTTTGTATGATGCACTTCTGATTACAATTTGATTTAGATATATATATTGTGTAAAGTTCAAAATTTGCAACAAAGGCTCTTGTTTATTTTCTCTCATCACAATTTGCACACATCCACTCAGCTAGTTGGACATCATAGGGGACCCTCATAACCCCCGTCATTCCAGATGCTTGCTAAACCTCCCTCCTATTTTTGGGGGAGTTTCTAGTCTTGCCAACTCATCGACACCACCTTCACACACTCCTGTGAGTGCCACTGTCTTAGGATCAGCTTTGATTGGTTCCACATTACTTGGGTCCACTTCCCAAGTCCCTCTGTCCACTTTGTCTCCTTTACACGGAAGTGAGGGGCCAACTTCCTCTCAAAGAGGAAGTACCAACCCACCTAGCCCCCCTCAAGGGTCAGGTTCACAGAACACTCACACCATGGCTGGAACTAATCCTTTGCCCCCACTACATATGCCATATTTGGCCTCTCTTAACATACCAGATCTAAGAAAAATCACAAATGATCCTATACTGCATGACCCCACATGGCCTGCGATGCCTACCAGACTACCTTCAGACATCCCCAAGTTTGAAGGAAAGGCAGGAGATGACCCTGCCAACCATGTCATGACTTTCCACCTATGATGCTCTTCCAACAACATTATGGATGATTCCATCAGACTACGATTATTTCAACGCACACTCATTGGCCCATCAACCAAATGGTATGTAGATGAAAAATCAGGGTCCCATGCGACTTTTGAGTCCTTGGCCAAAGCATTTTTGACCTTCTTTCAAAGACCAATCCTCCACGACAATGGTCTTGAACTACTCTCTAATTTAAAGAAAACCTCAGCCACACATATCACTGATCACATTCACGAATGGCATAGACGACGTATTTTGTGCAAAGCCGAAACCACCAAACAATAGTGTTTTGACTGGTTTCTTAGATCACTTGTCTCTCTCCTCGGTAATGGTGTAGCTTCCACGTTCCCTCAATCAGAAGAAGAAGCCATCAACAAGGCTCAACAATACGACCTCATCTATTCAAAATCAGAGTACTTATACACAGTACTTCTTGATCTCCAAAAACCCATGCCATTCGGTCAAGACAAACCCGGGATGTCTCACTCAGCAGACAGATTGATTGGTAATACCATGCACCACAGTCCACAACACCAACCACCACCAATGTAAGGCACACCTCAATACCCGCTGGCATATGGGGGAACCTCTTATTACCCCCCACCCCCTTATCAACAACCATACCCTGTTGCTATTCCTCCACCCATCAGTGGGCCACTGCCGACACCCCCAATACACCCACCTATCCAAACAAATTCTGGTACCCCCTCTACCTCAGCTTATACTCTAAGTACTAGCGAAAGTTCCATGCCTTCCTACGTACCTTATAGATCAAAACTCCCATAGAATCCATACTTTCCATTCCCTGGTCCTCCACAGCCCATGCAACCCCCACACCCTCACGCTGGGGTGAATTTTGTTCAACCCTCTCCTGTTCAGCAATATCAAAATTTCGAACAGCTGAATATGGCAAATCCGACCCACCCATCGAATAATGCCAAAAAGAAAGGAAGAAATAGGAACAATAACAACCCAGGTCAAGGCGAGAATCAACCCCAATAGAACCAACCTACTGGGGGCAACCAGAACCAAGGGAATCAGAACCCCCAGGGGGGCAATAACAATAGGCATCAAGGGAGAAATAACAATACTATTAAAACCACCTTCCCTTGTGCCCTTTGTGGTGAGTTCTGTCATTATACTCATCATTGCCCCCAAATCGCTGATTTTAAATGGCTGAAAGACTCAGGCAGTCTACCACATTCTCCAACACCACCTGTCCCTCACCAAGCCCCACAAAAATATGTACAACAACCCCCCCAGACATGCTGTAGAATTCCATTCCACACCAAGGTGTGATGAACACCCAACAAGATACACAACCTACCCCACCACAGTTGGGACAATATATCAATCGAAACAAGCCCGCAGATTGTACTATCCTCCTCACCGGTGAGGAATAAATCCTTCTTCAAACACGTAGTCGTCAATACCGTACACCCACTGAGTCTCCTCTGATTCCCCCAGAAACAACCCTAGCACCAATGGGACCCCCGTTGGTAATTCCTCACCCTAATGTCGAAACACTTCTTCGCATCCCTTGCATCCCATTGTGTAGGAATGTCCACAACCACCAGGCTAGGGAAACTCATAATTACAGTTTTGTCGATGACTTAGCACCATCCCCAGCTACCATGTCAGTCTTAGAGGTCCTTCAAACTTGTACCACTCAGTGGAAATCATTACTTTCCTCCTTGGGGGCAGTCGACCTCGTGGATACCCAACTCATCACATTTGATCTCGACAGCGTAGAACCTCGCCTTCCCGCTCTAATCACTTTTCTAATCCCAGTAAAAATTCAGAACATTATAGATCATCGGTGCATCATCGATGAAGGTGCATCCACATGCATTATGTCCAAATCTATATGGCAGAAACTTGGTTCCCTAGAACTCATCCCATCTGTCATTACCTTAAGAGCTTATGACGAACGACCATCGTCTCCTAAATGGCTCTTCCAAAATTTCCTCGTAGAACTCGGGGGCAAGACCATTCTCATCGACATTGAAGTTATCAATGCCCCACTCGATTAAAATATCCTGTTCGGTCACAGCTACATGTACGTTATGAAGGCAGTTGCCTCTTCCGTCTTTCAAACGATGATGTTCCCCCATAACGGGAAGATCATTACCATTGACAAAGTCTCACATTACGAGCCTAACCCTTCTTCCAACACTTATAACATTCTCCCTCTCATCCACACGAGTCATGACGCATACCCACTCATCAAAATGGGTCCTGGAATTTTCAAAGACCCATCATTGTTAGGAACTTACCATGGTGCACCACCGCTCCTTCATCCTTCCAATCAAGTATGCGTCGTATCATCCAATGGAACTGACATAAAGGATACCCTTCCTCCTAGGGAGGCTTCTATCATATCTGACGTCCCACTAGTCACAGAGGTCCCCCCTTATGAGCCTCCTACGAAGTCGTCGACTTCACCAGTCCACGATTTCACCTCTCCCCAAGGCCATATCCCAATTTGGGAGACAGTTCCCCAAGCCATTACTCAAATCCCCTTCTTTTACCGTCCACTAGGCGTACAAGATTTCCAAGTAGCCGCAATGCTTACCCTCCCTAATATGGTGTTAGCAATTCCAGTTTGCTATTTACATCCACCAGAGATGGTCCCTCAACCATCCCTTCCCCCCCAAATGGAAGGAATCCCAATGACAATTCCCATACTCACTCCCACCATAATCTCTACATCCCCACTCACTACCCTCCCTGCCACAGCTGGGGGTAGGCGAAAGAAGAAGGAGCCCACAACTCCACTTCCCCCACACGTTCAACCTCCTTGTGCATTATGTGAGAAAGATGGACACCAAACCAACAACTTCCCATCTCTACCTGAGTTACAGAACCTGATTCCACTCAATCAAACACCATCAATGCTCGCCACTTTAGCAATGTACTGCCACTACTGCCCCTCACTCAAGTAGCAAAGGAAAGTGAACCAAATTCGCTTGCGCTATATGTTCAGAATATGGCCACTATACACACCATTGCCCAACACTATCGTGCTTCCGGTAGACATTAGCCGCAGTGTGCCAAAGCTTCTAGAACAAACTCAACCTAGCTACATTATCCCTCCCAAAAATCACTGACATCCATTATGTCACAACTTCAGTCAATGAACATATGAGATGCCCTTGCTCTCTATGTGAATCCTTAGATCATTTTACATACCAATGTCCTATGATCATTGAATATAGGCAATGCCAGTTGACCATGGTTCAAACCCCTGCGCCCCCTACAAAATTGATGGTTCACCTTACCTCATCACTAGAGATTATTCATATCATTTCTCCCGAACCTAAGGCACTCCCGACACCTCCATGGTTCTTGGATGACTTATCCGAGGATTCACCCCCAAATCCCCCCAATTCTCCCATTCATTTCTACGGAAAGTTTACATCCAACTACCACTGGTACTCCTCAGTACTTCAATATTTGGTTTATGTCAAGCGAACCATCACAATCTCATTGTGTCGTTCCCCCTGCTTCTTCTTCAACCGAAGACAATCACACGGCGACAGTCACCACTATCACTCTTTTAGACCCCTTGTATTCCTTCCAATTCCATTGTGACGAGGACATACTCGAAGAGTTAAACACTCCCGACTACCCATGGGATGCGCTACACCATAGAGCACTCTTCCTTCCACAGGAAGTCTCCACGCCTCCTAACCAACACCCCATATACATGGTCAAAACCAAGGATTTTATCCCATCAGGGCATATCGACTGGCTCAACAACCCCATTCCTGCCCCTAATTCTTTTGAAGAAGACAACATGGCCAACATTTCCCCGACCATCAAAATCAATATTTCTATAAAAAATGAAGTCGTCGAGAAAATCACCATTGGCGCCGCTTGCACTCCTCAAGAAATCACTGCCTATAAAACCCTCTTCCAAGAATATTGGGATTTTTTTCCTGGTCATACACTGAAATGCCCGGCCTTGATCCCTCTATTGTCGAACACCGCATCGACAGCTGGCCTAACATTACACCAGTTCGTCAAAAACAACGACCGCTACACCCATCCAAAGTAGCGGCCATCAAAGCCGATATTGACAAATTACGCACAGCTGGGTTCATCTACCCCATTGCCTATACATCATGGGTTTCCAATCCCGTACCTGTTAACAAAAAATAGGGCACTATTTGCGTCTGCACGGACTTTCTTGATCTCAATCATGCATGTCCCAAAGACAACTTTCCAATGCCTTTCATCGATCAAATTATCGACGACTGCACAGGCTACGAGGCTCTATCCTTCATGGATGGTTTCTATGGTTATAATCAAATCCAAATCCACCTAGCCAATCAATACAAAACCTTATTCACTTCCCCTTGGGGTAATTTTGCATATTGTATCATGCCTTTTGGCTTAAAGAATGCTGGCGCAAATTTCCAATGGGCTATGACATACATTTTTCACGATCTGGCTCATATCATCCTTGCATACTTGGATGACCTCAAAACTCGATCCAAGAAACGCACCCAACATCTTGATGATTTACGGATCATCTTCCAACAGTGTCAACAGTACAACATTCGCTTGAATCCCCTCAAGTGCATGTTCTATGTCACTGTAGGGAACCTCCTTGGATTCATCCTTTCCCAAAGCGGTATTACCATGGACCCCCTCAAAGTCCAAGCCATCACATAAATTCCACCTCCCCGGAATTTACGTCAATTCCAAAGCCTACAAGGAAAAGATAACTTTCTACGACAATTTGTTCCAGACTACGCCACTCAAGCACACGGTTTCCTTCGCTTACTAGGCCATGACATCCCATTTCACTGGGATGAACATGCCCAAAAAGCATTTGACGATATTAAAATGGCTCTAACGCCCCTTTAATTAGTTCACTCGACTATAATCGTGACTATATCCTCTACATATCAGCATCAACTGTCTCAGTAGTAGGAGTTCTTGTTCAAATTGGCGATGACGATCGTGAGCATGTCATTTACTACGTTAGTAAAAACCTCTCAGGGACACCCTTGAAGTATAAACATGAAGAGAAACTAGCCCTTGCAGTCGTCCTCACAGTCTAGAAACTGTGTCATTACATTCTGCTTCGCACAACTAAGGTCATCGCAGATTCCAACCCTATGCAATACTTGCTCAGCTGTCGAAAAATTAATGGCAAATTTGCCCGATGGATCATTATCCTTCAAGAGTATGATCTTGAATTTTCAACACCCAAGAGAAAGAAATCTCTCATCCCCGTCGAACTTGTCATGGCCTTCCCCTTCGATACTACCAATGCCCCCGTCAATACTGACTTCCCCGATGAACATCTCTTTTATATTACTTCAGATGATCCATGGTACGGTGACCTCCTCGTCTACCTCCGAACCCAAAATTTCAGTAACCCCCTCTCATGAGATGATCATCGTCATATTCACCATGAGGCCCCCTGCTATCTCCTCATCGGAGATATCTTATATCGGCAAGGGGTCGACACCATACTTCGTCGATGCTTGACTATTGAATAGGCCAATAGAGTCTTGAATGACTTCCATAGCGACGCATGTGGGGGCCATCTTTCGGGAATGTCCACTGCTCAAAAAATCATCCGAGCAGGTTATTTGTGGTCTACATTGTTTTATGATTTCATTCATGCCATGAAGCGATGCGAGAAATGTCATCTTTACGCCAAAAAAGCACGAGCACCACCTGCTCTTCTTCACCCAGTCATCACTGCCAGCCCCTTCTGTAAATGGGGCATCGACTTCATGACTTGTAATCCCCCATCCAATAATGGATAGAAATACATTGTTGTCGCAGTCAATTACTTCACAAAATGGGTTGAATCTATGCCCACCTTCAACAACACCACTGACACTGCAGTGCATTTTTCTTTAATCACGTCATATCTCGCTTTGGAGTACTACTCCAACTAGTTTTCGATCACGGGAAACAATGCAAGAATGAGATTTTCATCGAACTCTCATCTCGGTTAGGATTCTCCCACGAGTTTGCCTCACCATATTACCCTCAGTCTAACGGACAGGTCAAAGCAGTTAACAAGGTCCTCAAGACCATGTTACGGCGCACGGTTAATAAACATAAGACCAATTGGCATCATATGTTATTTTCCACGCTATGGTCTTACCGTACGGCTGTGAAAACAACCACTGGTTTCACACCATTTCATCTAGTCCATGGGGTTGATGCCGCTCTTCCCATTGAGTGTGAAATTCCCACCTTACACACCGCAATTGAGCTATTACTTGACACTGCTCCAATGGAGCAGCAATTTCTAAACTTAGAGTCCCTGGATGAAGATCGTCGATCTTCATTACAGAACAATGAGGCAGCCAAAAAATGGTCCAAAGCCACCATTGATCGCCATGTCAACCTTCTCTCATTTCACGAAGGCTACCTTGTCCTTGCTTATGATATTGCTCACGATACCTTTGGTCATGGAAAATTCAAGTCACTATGGCATGGCCCCTACATTATCCAACATTTCCTCACCAAAGGTGCATACATCCTGGCCTCTCCCAAAGGCCTCTCTCTCAAAGAACCCATCAACGGGTTATACTTAAAGAAATTTTATGCCTAAGCATAACCATTCTACTTTAGGTTATTTCTTTTATAGTGTTTTTAATCTTTTTCCATCCCTCACATCTAAACTATCATTTGTGCTATTGACATATGCCTCCTCCACTGGCCTACCACATCGGTTATGTCAACGGTGCCAGCCATTGGACACACAATCTTGCTTCGACAACTTGGGCCCTATATACCCCCTCACATGAAATGCTCCACTCTAGCGGCATATGTTTGGGTTTATAAACCAACAACGAAGCCGAATACACTACCGTCATTGGCCTCCTCACTGATGCCCAACATCATCGTATTCGTCACCTTAGCGTCTTTCTCGACTCTCAACTAGTCGTCCTCCAGCTCAACAATGTGTATCGTGTCCGTGATCCTTGCCTCTTTTGCAAATACTTGCAAGTTAGACTTTTATCTCGACATTTTGATTTCATTACATTTACACATATTCCAAGACAATTTAATCAAATTACAGATAACTTAGCTAAAATTGTGTTAGATTGAAATATATCACATCAAAATACTCTACACACACATAAACCATCAAGAACTTGTCACAGCATATATAGTTTAGACATCATCAACACATTAAAAAACACATGTAAACATCACATAGACCCCAAAATGTATACTCATATATATATAAATCGGTCCACAGTGCCATCAAAATGTTTACGTACAAGTATACAAACATCCACAGGCTAGTGAAGCACCTCAGTACAAAATTGGTGCCACTACACCAAAATGGGCTCACCAGCCTATATACAAAATACAAAAATACATAGAGCACAACTCAAGGTGCCTCTATAGCACCACCTCCTACCCCTACCTTAGACGGTGGTCCCCCACCCACTACTGGTCCCTCCAGACCGGGAGGTAACCGTCCAGTCATAGCAGCACCTGCTACTACTGCTCGTCGCACCACGACCTGCCACATCGACAGAAATACCACACACTGCTCCAGGATTCCCTCATCCTGGATGTGCGACCACATGCCCTCGGGCATGCCTTGTAGCACCGCCTCCAGGCGGTGATGAATATCCTCAAAATCTCCTCCAGCCTCCACAGGAGGAGCATGCGATGGCCCGACACCTGGGTCATCAAAGCGGTGTCTCCTCACTGCTCTCTAATCATCAACTGGTCTCACCTCGACGTCCTCATGTCGATGTCTCTCTCTAGCCCATAGCCCTTCCCACGACGGTCTCCTCGGCTCTTGGTGAGCTGATGCTCTCATCAACTCAACCTTGCACCCGCGAGGTCCCACATCTGCACATACAAACAACCAAATGATAGTATCAACATCTATACAAAATACATATGTCATGCTATCTCAAAAATTAACATATCAAACTCATAAACATACCTCGGTGATCAAACACCTCCCCTGGAGGTAACACCATGTCCGGATCACCCCGGAAGTCAACACTAGTGTATGGATACTGCAGTATAACCTACAGCATCTGCTGCCTCAGCTGTGAAAAAATGGCCACCCTTACCACCACCGTGGTGAACCAAAATCATCGACCACCACCTCAGTCATGGCTCTCGCGCCCCTGGATAGCCCAATAAAATCCTAGGGTGAAACATAGGCACCCTCTCCAAAATCCAGACCACCAAGATGGACCCAAAGGCAAAATCCCTTGAGTCTATAGATCGACATCTATCCAGCTGCCCTACCATCCTGGCATGCAGCGTCAACCCTTAAGCAAAGTGCTCCCTAGCCAGTGCCCTCCCCATAACCCTAAGCTGACCACCACTGATCCACTGAGTCGTGAGGGACCCATACACCCTCACAATCATCGCTGCTACACAATGATGAGCTAGAGCATCCATCGCCCCGATGCTCATGACGGAGCCTGACATATAGTTCTCCCTCAAATAGTACCTTTAGCCCAAGGTCGCTAACGCCACGTCCGCAGGTAACACCGGCTTCGTCGGTAGGGGCATTCCCCGAAAAGGGATCCCAGTCAAAAAGTATATATCCTCCACCGCAGTGAAGGCAATTTGCTCTCCCCGCACCATAAAGCAATGTAGGTACAGACTCCACATCCGAATAAGAAACTCTAGGAGATACTCTTGCACCTGTATCAGTGGGCACTCGAAGAACTTTAGTAGCCCATAGGCTGCCAAAGTGGCATGAACCCCCGACTCCTCAACAACCACGACATCCCTCAGCTAGGACCAATATCGCTCTCACTAGCCGACTGACATCGTGCACAATGATCGCCTGCAACTACATAATACAGTCCTAGGTCAGCCATATTGACCATAAAAAACATTAAAAAAGATAATTTTTACACCTGTCAGTCTTGCCCCCAAGGCGTGGATGTTTAACCCACAGGCGTGCACATATGCATGCCTGTTTACCCCATATGTGCACACATATGCGCACCTCTTCACCACACAGGCGTGCACGCAGGCACACCTGTCCATCCCATAGGCGCGCATGCTCACCCTACAGGGGCGCCTCCATGCACCCCTGCCACGAGCACATGCACGCATCACAGCACACCTGTCCACTACACAACCGTGCACCCATGCGCGGCTATGTAGCAAACAGGCGTGCACATCATGCAAACCTTTTCCCCCCCTATAGGCGCACCCATGCATGGCTATCTGGATAACAAGTGCACACCCGTGCGTGCATATTTCCGGATCTCCCGCACACTGGGGGGCCCACACCCATAAAACCCCCTATACGGCCCGTCGTATAGTCCCTTCCCATAAATGGAAACCCTACTTATATCTGTTTTGACCTTGAAGTGCCTACCTATTAGGTAAGGACGCCATTTCTTCAATGCACGTAGTATTGCCATCATTTCCTTCTCATAAATGGGTTTGTGTAAGTCCCTTCCCTTGAGTGGTCGAATTTCAAAAGCCAAGGGCCTTCCTTCTTGCATTAGTACAACACCAATTCCATTTCCTGAGGCATCACATTCCACAATAAAGGTTTTTGTGAAGTCTGGAGTGGTCAAGATAGGATCTTTACACATCACCTCTTTAAGTTGTTCAAAAGCTTTAGTTGCCTCTGGAGTCCATGAAAATGCATCC
>ML786222.1:126411-146826 GCA_009831015.1 Picea engelmannii | reverse complement strand
CAAGATGATTCAAAATGAAAATGTCTCCTTGGTATATATAGGAGACTAGGAGGTATAATTACAACTAATGGCCTAAAGCCAACATAAATAAAATAACATTACTAATATAATATGCCCCAATTAAGAGGTAATGATCCAATATTAGGGCTTAAAAATGCATGCATAATACTTATATACTAACGGGTTAGAAATCCAAACATATACTGATCAAACTATAAACAGTTCATGAATTGGGACAGGAAAAGCATTTTCTTTATTACTTTGAATGAGTCAACTTACAAAATTTGAGACCAGCCACCGCTCCTTGAACCTGATCCTGGGATCCTCTTCTTCTGTCCTTCAACTGCTTTGCTTTCAATCTCCTTTGGCATAAGGAAAGGCTAAAGGGTTGGGACAATGGGAATACGTAAATGGGCAGAGTTTCTTTGCTATATTTTTCCTCCTCCAAATGGGACTCCTACCCCTTCTTTTATAGGCTAGAAGGAGCTAGGTATTTGGATGAACCCTCGGCCATGCATGGCCGTGAGTTTCAGTTAACTCACCCATAGCTTTTTGTTCTATCGACAACTTTCCTTTTTTCATGCTTTTGTCGGTCCACGCAGGCTATTTTGGGTCAGCTAGCGTGTACATGCGTGCATTAATGGATTAGGGTGCATGGGCCTTTATAAAAGAGGGTCTTCAAAGAGTTGTTCAACAATGCTTTTGCAAAGAAGGGATATGAGTTGGCCTGATGCCAGGTAATAATGTGTGCTGCAATTTAGGGTTATATCAGATGCCCCCTAATGTGTGAGGGTAGAAGATCATCTGATCGCCGAAATAAATTAGCAATCTTTGCTGATGTGTCGAATGATTGAACCCAAGGATTAGGAACTAGGAGGTGTCATCTGCAAAATAACAAATGTCTCACCGAGGCGGGCATACCCATGCTTGGTATAAAATAGAACCATGGCTACCAATCAAATACACTGTAGATCCATGTCAAATAACTATAAAGAGTAGTCACGAACAATACACAACAGAGCTACATCTCGAAATAAAAAAGATATACATATAGAGTATCCATCTTCCAGAAGATGATTCGGCCTGATGGCTGGAGATGAGATCTTCAGAGCTCGAGAAACAACTTCAAAATCTTCAAAACTCGGGTAGGAGTGTAATATGAGTGTACAACTGCACTACCCAGAGGTCTTCGACGGCTCATCGGTCATGGACTTGATAATCTTGATGATCAGACTGAAGGCTTCAGTGATTTCAAACAAGGACTTAATTGGATGTTCAGGATGGCCAGGTATGTAGACAAGAGACATACTACAGAGGGGTTGACTCAGGCTTAGTGAAAAACTTCCCTTGGACAATAGCACGAAAAATGATGAGACTCAGGCAGCATGCATGTTAATCATAAGTCTACGAAGCAAGAGGCAACACAAACTCTCCATATGTTTGGAAGGATAACCAAACGGTGGAGGACACAACTCTATATAGCGAGAAAAGCTTCCTAAGGTCATACTACATCCCATAGTCTGATGAACAAATAGACATATGTGCTTTATCCAAGGGTGACTCATTATGCTGCCAATAAAGAAAATACTTTTCCCTTCCTCTTTTTGGGGTATATTTGATTTTTTTGTCTTTTTCAATAATTTTGGGAAAAAGAATAAAGGGATATTAGATTACAATGGAGGAACGAGTATTGCAAACATACTAGTTCAAGGCACAAGGACAAGACTGATGTTCTAGGAAAATGATACTCGGGAAAAATCCTCCGGGGGCCAAAGGTGTTAAGACACAGAAGCAAACTGTTACAAGGCTAGCGTATAAGGTATGCAAACACGGTTAACAAAACACACAATGGTAACATCCTTCGAAGTAAGTTTAACGAGCCTGTAAGTTTAACGAGCCCAAAGAAGGTAAGCTCGGTGGTTTTTCATATTTAGAGAGTCTGAAAAAACATAAAAGGAGACTCCATTGGGGTACCTTTTTCGAAGATAGTCTAGTCGGTTCGAAAAAGGGTAAACTATAAAGGATTAGACATCGATTCAAAACTATTTTAATGAGTGTGACAAGGACAAGATCACTCAGCTATTTTTTCATTTTTAAGGAGTCTGAAAAAATCTTAACTATGGACTCCGTCAGGAATGTTCTTCTGGACCAATTTAATGAGTGTGAAAGAATAAGGTCACTCGACAATCTTTTCAATTTTAGGGAGTTTGAAAAGAGATTAACTATGGACTCTGTGGGGGTTCCTTCTTCGTAAGTTTAGTCCCTCAGGCCTGAAAAAGGGATAAAATTATACCTGAGAATACTCTTCTAAAGAACGAAAGTTCCATAGAGTATACCTTTGTTCATATAGTTGACCGTCTAGACTGAAAAAGGGGTAAACTACCACCGGACAAACGTGACTTCAAATTGCAGTTTAACAAGTGTGAAAGGCCACAAGATCACTCGACAATCTTTTCATGTTTAGAGGGTCTGAAAAGGGCTTAAAAGGAGACCGGTTGTTTTTTGGGAGTCCTGAGGGTGAGATCAAGAGAGAAGAAGAATCATGCAAATGAGGCTCAAACTCATATTCAGGAAAGACTATAAGGACTCCCGACCCTACAGTGTGTTAGAGACAATGTGGACACCATAATGCAACCAGGACCTACCTAGGGCATCCATGTTCTGGTAATATCTACCTCCAAGTTGCGACACTTCTAAAGCAGATATGATGGTTCCGTGTCACAACCTGATGGGATCGATCCTATGGCAGAGGAAAAAGACACCGAGACACAAAAGTCGGGGTAGTAACCTAACCTATATGCTCAAGTTGATTCTTGGAAAAATTTTCATGGACCCTCAAAATTTTCTCAAAACTCAAAAAAAGTGTCCCAATACCCGATCAAATCCCTCCCATATAACTCTTGAATCACTCTAAATGGTTTTTGGTATAAAGAAACTGATAAGGGAGGCCAAAAAACTGACAAAAAGAGGCCAAAAAGTCAATAAATAGAAGCTGGGAGCTCATTATCACCATTACTGATTTGGAAATTGACTTTGTAGCCAAAAGACCCCCTTTGATAAAAATGGTGATTTCGGGAGCTACAGTGGACGAAACGAACTTCCGCTTGGACCAAGTAAGTACAAACCCCCCTATCTAGCTATTCAATTCTTTAATTTTGCTTTTGATTTCATTTTTTGGGTGGGCATCAACCTTTAAAAGGTCGGCCCTAGGTCCACATGGGCTGTCTCTGGACAGGCCGCGTGTACACTTAGGCAGAGTAAATCTTGCCCACGTGTACACATGACTGTCACCTCAACAACACACGTGGACCCCCTTTTATTGTCAAAAATAACTAAAGAGCAGTCACTGACCCTTTTGAACTTGGTTGTTTTGGTAGGATGTATGTCCACTGGAGGGAAAGGGAGCATGAAGCAATTAGTGAGTTGGTTGCGGGAGATATGAATGTTGTGGCCGCATTGATGCAATGTGGTTTTCTTAAGTTCTTCCTGTGTCCATTTATGTGAGCGCAACCGAGGCTACTAAATACCTTGATTGACTATTGGCACCCTGATGCAGAGGCCTTTATGCTAGAGGGGTAATCACTGGTGCCCACCACCGAGGATATTTATTTTTTGACTGGCCTCTCAAGGAGAGGGGAACCAGTCAATTTCAGGACATTTCCTGTGGGGCCGCTTAATATAGTAGACTTGATAGCCCTGCACTGTGAGGCTGGGACTAACCGTTTGAGCTCCCAGGTGCCCATCAGTAAGATCACTGACCTATCGCTGCAGGCGATATTATTGCTTATTGGGTGGATTACCAGTTCAGTAGCCTTGCATCAGGCATCTCATGCACAGATGAACTATGCTATCTAGTGCTTGAATGCATAGATTTTTGACTGGAGTACCACACTAATTGAGTGTATGAAGAGGCAATTGAAATATTGCCGACAACGGACACAGAGGAACTTCGTGTTCAGGACGATTTTGTGTTCATTCTTCTTTGAGAGAGTTCTGAGTTTTAGTCCTCGGGAAGTGGTACGAGGACATCAGGCCTCTTTTCCTGCTATATGTAGATGGAAAGTATTACTACCATGACAGGGTGGTGGAAAGACCAATGAGTCCTTCGATGATGACTTTTTTGCATGGCTGTCATGACAGATCCCTGTGATCGAGGATTACCCATATGTAGGGATAGAATTTTCTAGAGATCCTGAGATACCCATGCCTCCTGGTGAGGAGCGAGGGGAGATGGGTAAGTCTCCACCTTTGTAGTTTTTTTGTTTTTGTTGTATATGTAATTTTTATGTCATTTTGTTATATATATCATTTTTTTATATGCCAGAGTATTTGATGGATATATGTTTGTTGCATGCAGATGTGGGACCAGTGCGATTTGCCGATTTTGCACGGAACATGCGTCATCCTCGACTAGAAGCCACAACTTCCACCACCGGGGGACCAGCAGTAGCAGGAAACCTCCCAGCTGGGGAGGCTAAGAGGGTACTTAGACGAGTTGAGCGGAACTTCACTGCACTCACTCGCACAGTCCCGATGGAAGAGATAGAGGACCTGTCACCATCCATGGAGCCTCATGTAGTGGGGGAACCTCAGACATGGGTCCGATTGTTTAGGAATTTATCCCATGCTGTGGATTATTATAACAAGGCCCATAGGCCTTGAACCTATTTAGACTTTTTACATGCCACGAGCACTACTTGTATATATTTTTTGAGGGCATAAGGCTTGTGACTCGTTATTGGTCCTATTTTTGAGGCGCTTGCGTCCATCTATGTACTCTGGATACTTTATGATGTTATATATGTTTTTTTGATCTTTTGTGTCTTATGGATCACGTGTGCAAAAATGTATTTACATGATTATGTTGACGTTCTTTCATATGTGTGCAAGATGCCAATCTAAAATTTGATTAGCTAGAGTATCTGTAATTTGGTTTAATCTCCTAGGAACATGAAAATATGTAATATAATCAAAGTTTCATTCTAAGAGATGTACTCTAAGGAATCGTCAGTGTAAGGTTGGGTCATGAACCTGGTATACTCTGTTTAGCTGAAACACAACCAGTTGAGTGTCGAGATAGAGCCATAGATGAGAGATACCCAATGACAAGGCGTCATGAAGCAACTCAATAACTGCACTATATTCGGCGACATTATTTGTGGTGTCACCTAAGCATATACCTCTGGAAGATAACAACTGGCCCCAAGGTGTAAAGATTACCCAAGCTACGGAGGCAAGCCTCCGAGTGTGCCGACTAGCACCGTCTACATACCCAACGAACACCTCAGAATCACTTGACATCTGCCATATTGACGAAATATAACATCAATGACACGTCCATAACACTTAAAAGAAACTAAAAAGTAATAGTACAAAGACTATAATATGTTACAGAAAGTTACCCACAGTGACCTGCTTATGAGTAATACTTCTTGAGGTAGAGCCCATTTCTAGGCTCCGCCAAAGCATTCCCTTCAAAATCAACCAGACGATAAGCGTGCTTTTTTAATACCTCTTTTATGATGAAGGGCCCGAACCACATGGGTTTAAATTTTCTTGCCCCCAGGGGGTCCTTATCTTGGTCATAGACCAAGACAAGGTCACCTTCAAGGAAAATCCGAGGACGAACAGACCTATCATACTAACACTTGACCTTATGTTTATGAGCCTCGTTGGCCAGGGCCGCATCACGATGCTGCTCATTGATCTGCTCAAGGTGTACTAACCATTCTTCAAGTGGAGAAGTGTCTGACAATAATTGTACTGCCAATTTTAGAGATGGGATCTAACATTCAATGGGAAAGACTGCCTCCAGCCCGTAAATGAGTTGAAAAGGTGAGAAACCAGTTGCAGTCTTAACATATGTTTGGTAAGCCCATAATGCTAAGTATAACATCAAATGCCAATTTGACTTGGCTGAGTTGATAGTTCGCTGTAGAATAGTCTTAAGAGTTTTGTTTACAGCTTCTACCTGCCCATTGGCTTGGGGGTAATAGGGTGATGAATTCTCTTTCCGTAACCCAAGATTTGATGTTAACTCAGTCATTATTTGGTTCTAAAAGTGACTACCATGGTCAGTAACAATCTCTCTTGGGATGCCAAACCTTGCTATAATCTGGTTGAATAAAAAGAGAGCTGTAGTCTCTCCATCATATTTAAACGTTGGCATAGCTTCAACCCACTTAGTGAAGTAGTCGACAACTATGATGATATAGCGGTGCCCCCTTGCTGAAGGGGGGTTGCAGGTAGTGTAATCAATCCCCCATTTGGTGAAGGGACCATCTGTGATGATAGGAAACATGGGAGCGGGATGTGCCCTCATCTTTTGAGAGAATATTTGGCACGGATGGCACTTCTTGACCGATTCTATACAATCTTTGATAAGTGTCGGCCATAAGTAACTTGCTTGTAAAATATTTTGGGCTGTTTCCAACCCAGATAGATGACCACCACAAGCTCTGGTATGGAAATTGTTGAGCACGATGACTACCTCCTCATGTGTGAGACATCGACATAAGATGCAGTCTACACCTCTCCGATACAATGTATCATCGAGTATGAGATAATTCTTAGCCTGATGGCGTATACGCCTACGCTCATCATGAGAAGAAGAAGTGGGGCATTTCAAATTCTGGAGATAGATAAGTATATCTCTATACCAGGGATCTGAAGATGTGATCAAAAACATATCTCCCCGGATAGGCGATTCTTTAGGCACAACGTCACCTGACTCAACCGAAAGTTTTGAAATAAGCTCTGCGAAGACCAATGACTTTTTGGACTTCGATGAAATGAAGTCTAAGTCAAATTCCTGGAGGATGACTATCCATCTACTGATTTTTCCGCCTATAACCCGTCGTGTCAATGTATACTGGAATGGATTCATGACAGCAATGACGGTGATCTTGCGAAACAGAACATAATGACAGAACCATTGAAGAGCATGAACTGCTGCCAACACAAGTTTTTCAATATGAGAATAATTGAGTTCTGGTCCTACGAGGCCTCGGCTTGGGTAATAGATAACGTATTCTGAGAACAAATCATCTTCCTGAACTAAAACCATGCCAATGGTTGACTTTGCGACAGCCAGATATAATAAGAAATCTTTGTTATAGTTAGGTGGCCATAGCAGAGGGGCAGTTGTGAGGGCATGTTTTAATGCATCAAAAGAGCACTGAGTGGCATCGTCCCAGTAAAAAGGAACATTTTTCTTCAGTAAGCGCATAAAGCCCTTGGTGATTTCGGCATAGTTGGTGATGAAGCGTCGTAAAAAGTTCGCCTTGCCTTGTAGACTCTGAAGTTGAAGAATTGTGCGTGGGGGGGCAACTGGATTATTGCCTCGACCTTGAGAGGATCAACCATGATCCCTGTTGTTGATACGATGAAACCTAACAAATGTCCTGACATTACGTAGAAGCTGCACTTGGTTGGATTCAAGCGAATCCTAAAGTAGCGACAACGTTCGAAGATTAGTCTAAGGTGTGTGGGATGATCCATTCTCTTGCGAGATTGTGATGCTAAATCATCTAGGTAGGCCTCGACTATATGCTTGAGATCATGAAAAGAAAAAGACACGGCCCGCTGGAATGTGGCTCCATCATTTTTAATACCAAAAGGCATCTTACGATATGTGAATGTACCCCAAGGACAAATGAATGTCGTTTTGTGTTGGTCTTCGGGTTTGATTTGGATTTTATTATATCCCAAAAAACCGTCCATGAAAAAAAAGGCTTCGTAACTAGCACATTCATCAATGATCTGGTCGATGAATGGTGTTGGAAAATTATCTTTGGGACATGCCTTTTTCAAATCATGAAAATCGGTACATACACGAATCGTGCCTTGTTTTTTATTGACCGGCACAGGGTTTGACATCCATTGAGTCAAATGGATAGGATAGATAAAAACCGCCTTTAGCAATTTCTCAACCTCAATCTTTATGGCTGCTTCTTTCTTGGGATTAACTGGACGAAGCTTCTATCTAACAGGCTTGGCATCAGGATAAGTTGTGATTTCATGTTCAACTATTTTTGGATCGATACCTGACATTTCCTCATAAGACTAGGCAAAAACGTCGCATAATTCATTGAAAAGATTCGTGTAGATTTGAATCTCTTCGGGGGAGAAATCTGCTCCGACGAAGATGTTCTCAACGATGCCAGGGTTTCGGGAGATGTTGATTGGTGTAGTTTCAACGATAGTTGCCATATTTCCCTCATCATAAATTTCATGTGTAGCTAAGAGATTAATAGGACACGACTAATCTCCCGTCATGGTCACGGTGAATTCTCCTGCTTTGATTTGGCTTAACTCTGGGAGAAAATATGATCTGTGATGAATATATTCCCAAGGTTTGTCCGGACTAGTCATTGCTTCGATTACTTCTTCATCAGAAGGCAAGAATAAGTCTAACGAATCGATGTTAATGAGAGAACCCTGAGCCCAACTAGGCTCTAGAAGTGGATCTAACTCTTGTGCAGGAGTCAGATTAGTGTTAGTTGAAGCTTGTTGGACTAAAGAGTACACTACCTCAGTGGAAGACAAAGGCATGGACATGCCTGGGTGCCCTGCCTCATCCATCGTGGCCGATGGCGAAGGAATAATCCATGGATCCTTGAAGTAAGTCATGCGGAACGACGAAACTTGAAAAATCTCAGCCTTATGGTGATTAGATATAAATTTGATATCCCCGTGAGGAGGTGGGTAATCGAAGGTACCCATCAAGGATGGGCACAAACCAAATCCTACATTGATGACACCTGGTTGAGGATTATCAATCATTGGGACCGTGGATGCCCCCAAAGCTGGGTCAGGTCTGGAGAAAGACAATTGATCAATGGTCACTATTCGACCCTCGTGTGGAAACAACAAGACCCGAAAAACTGTAGCAACCACAACTTGCATAGCATAAGTCCAACTCCATCCTAACAAGAGGTTATAGTTGAGGGGAGCATTGAATACCTCTACTTCGACACACACGGTCTTCCCTCCTAACTGCACGGGGAAAGAAGGAATGATACCATGTGGTCGGAATGAACGACTGTTGAAAGCAGTGAGGAGAGTAGGTGATGGAGAAAAAATGGGTTGGCCAATGGCCTTCCAACATGCCAACGACATAACGCATGTCGAGGCACCCTCATCGACCACCGTGCGGAAAATATTTTGAGTAAAAGTTTTCGTGGGATAAGCCACTACTATCTGAAATGCTACGTGGTAAGGCAAATGAGGTTTTAAGTCAGTTGTATCTAACATGATGGTACCCAAATTACAAGTCTCAGTAGAGCCCAAAGCGGTTAACAAGGCTTTCCTCTGAGCAGGGCAACTTTGGAGGACCTCCAAAGCAGACATCGCACAAGGGGTTTGTGATAAATCTTCCACCACAGAGTAGTTCTGGGCGGCCCTTGCGTTTGGGTTATGAGAATCTTTTTTAAATGCACCTTTTGGAATGCATGTCATTGTTTCTCCCAATGTCTTCTCAATCTGTAGAGGAAGAGATGGGAGGTCAGCTTCTTTACCCTTCTCAGAAGTGCTTGGTTTACTATAATCGTGTGCTCTAGTCGTTATGAAAGCATCACCCCTAACCATATATACATTCGCGGATGCGGGGTTGTTCGGAGGCGGGAAATTTTCTTGGATGCCCCCTTCCATACTTGCAGAGGCTTGAGTTAGATTTTTCTCATGTTGAAATGGATTAGTCAACACCGCCTGCTGTTACTGCATGAAAATTTTTTGGGCCTCTGCAAGTCGAGGACATAGATGGGTTGGGTGGTCTTCTACACACAAGTTGCATGGATACCTCACCTTCCATTTTTAAGTGTTGTCCCTACCAGCATTATCGTTGGATTTTTTATCCCCCTTACCCTTCTTTCATTGTTTTTTCTTCCCTTCAGGCTGTTGGGTGGCCTTTGGGGTAGTTGACTGCACAATGTGTACTTCCGACATTTTGGTAGGGGGAGTCGCCAAAGAAGTAGTTTGGCTGGCCGCTGTGTGTTATATGGATAACTGCTGCAATTTCTTTGTCAATTGCTTAGCAGCCTTGGTTTTTTCTGAACCGATAATACCATCGGCATGTGGTCCAGCTCTCTGTCTAATTTTATCCAGTATTGAATGTGGCACATCTGGCAAGATGTTGTATAATAAACCAGAATGAGAATAGATGAGCTCAAACTGTTGAGCTCTCATGATGGCGTCTTCTTCAGAGAAAACTCCTGATGTCGCAACATCTTTGGATAACTGCAGGACCAAAGACTTAAGGAACCACTCAAGTAGGAATGCTGGTGGGACTGGTACTTTGATTAAACTCTTCCGGTGTCTCCATTCTCATATGTGATCAGAGATATGGTCCACTATTGTCTGTTCGAAATTAGCGAGCAACTTTGTGCCAACGTCGTATCTCACAGGTAACTGGAAATGGTTAAGGAAAGCCATCACCAGTTCGCCAAAAGAAGAGTATCTTGAGCGATCAAGCTGAATGTACCATTTCATGGCAGTCCCAATGAGAGTACGTTAAAACAATCGCAACTGTACGAAGTCATCTTTTAATGAGTTAGATGAGCACCAAAGATGAAAGGTAGTCACCTGATCTCCTAGATCTTCATTAGGCTTGGCTTCAAACTTTCGAATGTCTGAAGGAAACTTCGTCGGCATAGAAGGCCAATGCGGATCGTGACAAATAGGGTCATTCAACAACCTTATCAAATTTGGCAAGTGTAAAGTCGCCAGGAATGGTAGTTTGGGTTGCTGCTGATAACCGGGGAAAAAGGGAGATGGAGTTTGACTGGCACTAGGTTGCCAGGAAAAGTTTGGCCACTGGCCCGGATTCTGGTAAAAACCATGGCCCTGGCTAGTGTAAGGATTTTGCATATGTGGAGACATCATTGGTTGATTTCCAAAATAGGACATAGATTGTTGGGCATGCATTGTATTCGAAGGACTTTGGGAAGGATCACCCCATGCTGGTCTCGTGGGGATAGGCATGGTAGTTTGTCTGGGGTTCCATTGATTATGGAAAGAATTACCCCAGATCGGCATTCCGGAGGAGGGAACGGATCCTTGCCCTGAATTCCAAGGTCCTGCTAGGTTTCCCCCCTGTGCAGGAATAGTACCCTGCACAGGAGTAGATTGTCCAAAAATGGGGTTGCCCCCAGTCGAGAAAGTGGCTTATGAGAAGGTGTTTTTACCAAATGTTCCATTTCAAGAAAATGATGTCGAACCTACTGACATACAATGCAAAGGTGGTCCTTGACTCCCCACTCCAAATAAACTATTGTGTGTAGGTTGCCTGACGGATTGCTGATGCAAGCCACCGAGTGAAGGGGACGAACGAGGGATATGACCTCCTCCGTAAGGAAAAGTGTTTAAAAGGAACAGAAGTGGCCCCCATGTGACCTTGTAGAGGAGCGCTAGAGCTCCCTGCCCCCAGACCCAAAGTCTGTAAAGTGGAGTAGGAAAGTACAGGACTTGTACCTGAACTAGGCATCCTGTATGAGAATGGAGGGCCTATCGCACTTGGTGTGAAAGGGGTTGTGGCCGCCACTAAAGACGGGTTTGGACCACTGTGCGAAGTAGTTTCAGTCGAGACCATGGTGGCTTGGACCAATGATGGTGGGTTAGAAGATGAAAGATCTCCTGTGGTGACAACCTTGGTGGGAATTGAAGAATTCCTAGAAGGAGTAACAACATTTGTTTCCATTGTTGTGTGTAACACTGTCTGGCACTCGTGAAATTGAATTGGTACAATGAAAGGTGCCAAGAAATCAGTGGTTGGGGTTTAAACCGGGCCAAGAGCGATTGCTTCAAGGTTTGAAACGGTCGATTCCTTCGAGGGTTGTTCGGGCACAGTGGTTTGTAACCCGATCGCTTCAAAAGACCCTTGTTGGTCTAGCTTTCGCCTTAATGGTGGTGGGGGTGGCTCCAGTGTAACTGGCGGCAGGCCAAGAAGCCTTCGTGACCAATGGAGCTTGGGATCCTCCACTGTTTTAGAAGATCCAAGACATGCTAAGGTAGTCTAAACGTTCAAAAGTAACACACACTAAAAAAAGTCCCTAGAAGATAAGACAAGAAAATACTAAATTAATTGGAAGAACAGTTACAACAACCAACACTAGGGCAACTTACTGGTGCAAGTGAAACTCGAACATGGAAGCACCCTCCAGGTATACTCTACAAAGCATGGCCCGATGTCTGTCCTAGGTACCGCGGTATACCCCTGCAGTCACCTGTGTATGTCCCTAACAAATATTGGCAACTAGGTTGCCAGCACGCGAACAGTCACCAGGCGGGTACAGTTGAAAGTCGGGTAGACCACAATGAGCAGGGTATCGAGCCCGAAACCTGTCAAGGGTATCGAGAGAAAATGGTCCGGAAGACAACTGAGGACCTTGAATGGATTCGAGACCCACGAAGCCCCGTGGTAAATGCAAACGACGGAATCCCAAAACAAGCCCTCTATATGTGTTCTCCACTACGATTGGTCCGACTTTCGAGGGGTTATCTCCGCTACCTTTCTTCACGCGACCTCGTGTTTATCCCCTGTGTTAGATGGGGGTCCCGGATATCTTGCACGAAACTGGACTTAGGCACTCCCTATCTTAGACTCCAATGTTTGATTTTAAATGGCCTTGAAGAGTTTCCTCTCCAACCTAATCCAAGGCCCTAGTCCTGAACTAGTTTGTGAACCCTATAAACATAAAAGTCTAGTAGATTTTAAATTTAGCGTTACTTTTATGGATTTGTCTTACGTCAAGGGGTATGAGGGTGAAACTGATGATGGGTAGAAGATGAAAGCAAAAAATGAATGAAAAAGCTAGAAACAAAACTTTTACTGAATGCAAAATTTCAACAACTTTTCAAAATAAATATTTTTATTTTTTCTAAGATTTTGGACAACAAACTCAAAGGAATTTCACTCGACTATGAGCTACTTATGATCTAAGTTAATTGCAAAAACTTATGAAATAAAAGACTTCTCCCTGGCTAATAATGCAGAAATGCACTTTTCAACCAACAAGAAAATGAAAAGAGATATTTTTTTTATTTAAATGCAAGTAACGCAAGAAAGGAAAAATACTGACAAGCAAAAACCAAGAAAAACAATTCTGGCCTAATCATAGATCACAAAGAATCAGGTCAAAAATCACACCCTAGCAATTTTAAAAACAATGACTCTCACACTTGTCTAAAAACGGGAAAAATTCTTTTATTTATAACTGAGAAAAAGCAGGCTAAGGGTAAGATTAATCCTAAGATACTGACTGCTCACACAGAGATTCAAACACATGAGAAAAATAATTCTTATAAGGGAAAGGATGACTGCCTTACCCCTAACAAAAAGTATCCTGCCCAAGCACGCGACTGTTACTCAAACAACACACATGTGAACGTGCGCTGTATAGAGACAGAGGGCATGTACATGCGGACTGACCTTGTACAGGCTGCATGTATATCTAAATTTTGAGAAAAAAATGAAAACAGATAGGCCAAACCAGGAAGAGACCACTGATATTGATAACTAGGATCCCTTGAAGGCTTGGACACTCTTTCTAACAGAAAAAAAAATAATATAAAGAAAAAATGATAAGGCAAAAACAATCTGAGATAGGACTGCTAGCAGACAAGACTCAGACAAAATTCTAAAAAACCCCCTGAGAATGTGTGATTTTGACAGGGAAGAGGATGACTACCTTTGAGGTTCTCTGAACTCTACACGATACTGCTACCTCTACAGCTAGCGTTCACACGCGGGCTGTAATAATGTAGGGCGCAGACACACGCGTGCAAACCTTATGCAGGCAACATGTACCTCTGTGGGTCTCGAAAACACAGTCAAGCAAAAGTCAGGGAAAGCTGGTATGGAAAACCAGACTCCCTGCTAGCTCAGACCTTACAAAAACTAAAAGAAAAAATAGGCAAGAAAAACTAGTCTGTAAAACTACCCAAAAACTAAATAAAATTCCAAGAACCCTAGAGAGTCTCCCCAGTACGGTCACTAATTCTGTTGTTGGGGAAAATCACCCTACGGACTAGCAAATAGAGTTCAAACTTTGCATGCAGATATGACCGAATAGAAATTATTTTCTACCTTCATCCCTAGATTTAAATCCCCTTTTCTTAGTAAATGCATGGAAAGATCAACCTACCTCATTCTCGACGTTTGATGTCGATCCTCTGTTGTGCTCGATTACTTGTTTTCAATACTCCTTCCAAAGCTGACCTGCATCCAAGACAAGCAACAACTATGCATGCATACTACTTATATACTAACAGGTTATAAATCCAAACATATACTGATCAAACTATAAACAATTCATGAATTGGGACGGGAAAAGCATTTTCTTTATTACTTTGAATGAGTTAAGTTACAAAATTTGAGACCGGCCACCGCTCCTTGAACCTAATCCTGGGCTCCTCTTCTTCTG
The DNA here is from genome assembly GCA_009831015.1 of Picea engelmannii. Classification (NCBI taxonomy): domain Eukaryota; kingdom Viridiplantae; phylum Streptophyta; class Pinopsida; order Pinales; family Pinaceae; genus Picea; species Picea engelmannii. Next base: position 132,406 of record ML786222.1, on the reverse strand, counting down.
TCCTTCAACTATTTTGCTTTGAATATCCTTTGGCATAAGGAAAGGCTAAAGGGTTGGGACAATGGGAATACATAAATGGGCAGAGTTTCTTTGCTATGTTTTTCCTCCTCCAAATGGGACTCCTACCCCTTATTTTATAGGCTAGAAGGAGCTAGGTATTTGGACAAACCCTCGGCCATGCATGGCCGAGAGTTTTAGTTAACTCACCCATAGCTTTTTGTTCCATTGGCAACTTTCCTTTTTTCATGCTTTTGTTGGTCCACGCGGGTTGTTTTGGGTCAGCCAACGTGTACACGCATGCAGTAATGGATTAGGGCACGTGGGCATTTATAAAAGAGGATCTTCAAAGAGTTGTTCAACAGTGCTTTGTCAAAGAAGGGATATGAGTTGGCCTGATGCCAGGTAAGCATGTGTGGTGCAATTTAGGGTTATAACAACGGGACCGCCAATGAAAAACATAAGAGGATTTAAAAGATAAATAAAAAATAAGGGTCATAACCATACTCTAGCTACAAACACAAAAATTTCGATACCTACCAACTCTAAAGTATATATTTACCCCAAGGCGAATCAAAACAATCTTGAGAATAAACCATTGTAACAATCATTGATTTTTATCAACAGAAAATTAAATCACAAAATCGTTTACAAAATCCAAACACCACTTATAGCTCAACTTCAGTGTAGAAAATAGAAATCGACGTGCTACAACTTGATAGACTTTGAGCACATTGGATAGGGCCGCTATTAAAAAAAAAAAAATAGGGTTTTAAAAGAAGAAAGGAGAAACAGGGAAAATTCTATAATTAGACCATATAATAGAATAAACTTTGCAATTTCAACAGATGGCCAACATATACAATTGAAAACCAGCTAATCACTAAATATTGTCTAACCTTCAATAGCTAATTAAGAAATTATATAACTATGTGATTTATGAAACTTTACTTTGGAGATTATAAAGGAAAAATACACCCATCAAAACAATGATGCATCATATATATAATTAAAACTTCTAGACCAAACCCCTTATTTGTGCTAGTTTCACCTCCGAGTTACAATGCCATGAGTTGCTTCATGCTCAATAGTTTTTCCATCAGGACAAACCTGGACAAGACAACAAAATCCAAGATTATTTAATGGACATATTTAACCTCCAGGATATTCCTACTCAAGATAATAGATCGCTACATTGGACAATCTAGAATATTAAATAAAATATATATTTAAAAAAAATTATTCAACTGCAATTATTTACTATACGTTAAGATGCACTAAATTGAGAATGTCAGAACATACCTTGACAATGCTTACAAGCACCTTATCAGCCTTTTTTTGGAGTAGCCCCTCATCATCCTAGATTCAAACATCGACTTACTCACTGAGAACAAACTACAAATGTGATAGTTATAGAACTAGAAATAACTCCTGAATGGGATCCTCTTAGTTTCAAGAATAATTTATTGGAGCCATATAATCTTGTAGCAAACCTCCCTCGATCTGACGGAGCAGAAACAAAGTCTACATTGGCTTTGCTGTTGCTCCGGTGGAGCGAGAGAGGTTTGGCCCAAGATTATCCAATTCCTAATTTATTCTCTACTAAATAGGGCCAACCACGTGAAGGTGGAAGCTCTTATGGCCCCTCCCACCCCTCACATCACTCTCAATTCCCCAATACCCAATCTAACTGATATATTTAGGGTAAAAACTGACCTTAATATTGACAGGCATATGTGATTTTTTTTTTATTATAAATGATCGATATTATAATATTATACATCAGTACTAGGTTTTTTTTTTTTTCTTTGCACGACTTGCTGCTAATTTCCTAAGTATTTCATCGATATCTGTGTCATCTTCTTTTACTACATGCTCTTCTATTGTTGATTGTCCTTGCATTCTCGCATGCATTGCATTCCTTGTCACGTACTCACGACGTTGAGGCAACAGATGCAGGTCATCGCCTACAATGACAAAAAATATTAAATTTATAGGGCAAGTTATTGAATACGATTGATTTAGTTCACTAATAAGAAAAAATATGAATGGAATGTAATAATTTACCTGCTCTGTGCTCCTCTTCTGTTAGAGGATCTCGATGTATGTCGTGTATCTCTACCACTGAAACCACAAAATTTATAAGTAGACAATCATAATTGAATTAGTAAAAAGAAAAAATAGAATCACAAAATTCATAAGTACGAAATTATTAAGTTATATATGATTAATGTACAACCATATTACCATCATGGCTCTCATGTGCAGCAACATCATGCGGCTGCACTGACCCAGTTATGTTAGGATAAGGTTGCACCTCACTTTCAAGAGGCTACACCTCACTTTCATGGGGCTGCACGGAAGCACCATCTTGTGGTTGCTCTCTACTATCAACAAACTGTTCTGCAGTACTATTGATGGGCTCGGTAATATTGCTGCTCCCTTGCTATAAATAACAAAGCAACATATAAAATTATTGGATGATATCAAATGAGAATATATTTTAAAGGTAATGAAACCGTGTTATTGTGGTTAGATTTTTATAATATACCATCTCATGCACACTGCATCTTGGTGACTGTCCCAATCTTTTTCGGTGATTAATAATAGCTTGGTATCCATACTTGTAACCAAGCCAGAGGTCTTTCGTAGTGGATTTGGTACCAAAATCGTCCCCCTACACTGCATAAGAGTATTGATTTTTGTTATTGGTTGCCCCATGAATTGCCAGAAACCTGGAAGGCGATATAACTAATAATATTGTTAAGATGTTTGATTACTTACAATTCATGCCTGTAACTTCAAATAGCTAACTTGGCATAGTCTGTGTTGGCCATGTTTCTCAACCCTTGCCTTGGTGGATTTCGTAGTGTCAGGGAGACTATGAAAAATTTCAAGTATGTTATATACCGCAATTGTATTTAAAAATAAAGAAAGCTAAAAGTATTGAATTCAAATTGTAATTTACCTTCCTAGACCAGGTGGATTTCTTCTTTCTTTTCTCAATCTCTTCTCCTTTGCGTCCTCAATGAACGCCTTCCATTCCCTCTCAGGAATAACAGGTGGATGCTCATACCTAGGGTTCTTTTGCAAGTTAACCCTATACATGTCACGCATATATTTTAAATATAGGCCCACCGCTTTGGAGAACTCACTTTTGTCGAAGGTATCTACCCCAAACATACAGTCAAGGTAGTCCAAGATTTCTTTTTTGAGGTGAATACTCTGAGAACTCCACCTCGTGTGTAACGTGGGACCAAAAATTTCCAACGATTGGTCATGCAAGTGTTTATAAAACAAGTTGTTTCCTACATACAAAAATAAATGATCTTTAATTAGAAAATAATAATATATAAGATGATATATGCTTCAGATATACAACAACAAACGGTTAAAAAAATTAAAAACACCTGGAATTTTAATGTCTTTATTGGAACTCCTTTCTCATTCACCAAAAAAGTGCATGAAATTGTTCCTGTACTAGAAACGTGTGACGATCCAGGAAATGAACTGGCAGTGTCATCACTGCCACTGCCACCAGCTCCTGCATGTGGCTCTGCCACCTCCGGCTGAAGGGGTATGTCATGCTCACGGTCCCCAGCTATAGGTGTGGACCTAGTTTGAGTATGACCGAGATCAATTGCAGGTGGAGTGCTGAATAGCCTAGCTGGTATATGGCTAGACGTTGTGGTGTACTCTCTGCAACATGACTACTACCAACATCTACTACAGGAGCCGACTGAATCGGAGCCAAAAATATAAGAATGTAATTTTTTTTTTGATTAGAAAATGTAAAAGTTATAAACATGAAACATTCATAATTGAACTTATGACAAAAAAAAATCACTTTAATATATGGTTATTACCTTATATTTTTCAAGGTCTTCCTTCGACTACTCTATCCTTTCTTTAGTTTCTTGATTTTGATCTTTACTTACAATCAAGCGAAGGATTTCTCTGTTCGTTTTTCTGATGATTTTGTTGATTGTTACCATTATGTTGGGGTCATGCAACAAGTCATCGTCGACCCAATCATCACAACCATGGCCCGTGGACTACATATTTCAAGAAAGAAAAGTTATTTTCAATTATATAAACAAATAATAAATTTCATATTAAATGTAATTTAGAAATGTTAATCATATGCCTGTTCTGGGGGGGCTGGAGATTTTCCATGATCATCCTACCAAGAATTAGGTGTTAGAAATCCATAACAAATGAAATGACTCATTCAAACTCACAGAGTATGATGTGCATTATAGTGAAGTGCATTACCTGTAATTTACCTGTTTTGAGGGGTCGGCTGGTGCTTTTCCACGATCAGCCTACCAAGAATTAGGCATTATAAATCTATAACAAATGAAATGACTCATGCAAACAATAAGAGTATGATGTGCATAATATTTAGGGGTTATAAATCCATAACAAATAAACATCATGAACAACGATAAATTTACAAACAATGGGAATACAAATTTACAAACTGCACCACATCACATCATGATAAGTAAACATAATAGATTTCAAATTACCGCCCCCATAATAGAAATGTCCATATGTATTTGATTCAAGTTTTAATCAATCAAAAACTCCTCCCCTATAGTTATTGATTTTATTGCGCATACGAATACACGATTTCGTTCCCGCCCCTCAAATATGCAATTGGGTTGCTTATTTGTTGTCCTAGGCCATGTACTATTTATAAGCCCCACAATATTGCCCGATGGCTTTGGCCTTCCATCAATATACATAGACCCTCCTTTGTTTCTATCATTGTCTCTTAGTTGTATACAATTTGCAGCCACTTCGTATATCCGCATATCTCACGTATATTAGACTAGCTTCATCCAATATCTATAATTGTAACATGGCCCGGCATACTCCATCAATTTAGTTATTCCTCCATAAAAAACCTTTATGCCATCCATGGAAAATAGCCCCAAGCCATGTAACGATGATGGAACAATGCGATATATCCTCTCATCCAGACAAAAATCAGTGTTTACTTGAGGAAGGTCCTTGGGTACCCATCATTTCACTAAATGTTTGTACCTCAAGGGAACCTCGATGTCATCTATGCTCTCAACATCATAAGAGTAGGACCCCCCTTCAGCAAGAAAAAATTCCATGTGTCTATGGAATTTTCTTTTGATCTTCTCACCTCTAGTTGCTCTCCGTCTACCTGAACTTTCCTCACTCGACAAAGACAGATCTGACAAATACCTGTTTGGTTGTACCTGTAGTCCATCGAATGAGAGAGAAGTTAAGAAGAATGCCCCTTTCAATTCTAGTAATGATAATTGTGTAGGATACAAGGATGACAAAAGGCAAACAACAAATATGCATTCTTCTTAAATGGCAGATTGATCAACTTGTATTATAAAGGGGCAGATTGATCAACTCGTATTTGTGATGTAGAGAGACCAAGTGACATATCAAGTTGGTTCAACAAAAAGCAATGACTCCACACAAAAGCAGGCCACAATTAATAATAAGCCTCAAGTATGGTCTTGTTACTCCTCACTGAGCTTGTTTGGATTCTATGGGTTGTTGGAGTCGGGATTTTGAGGCACATTTGGTCTATATCTTGTCCATATATGTGTTTAAGGTAGGAACCCATATCGATATTGCATTTGAATTGGATAATTCTTGGTTGCTTGTGCTTTGGCTTGGGTTACTATTGTGGTAAAATTGGGATTGTGTATCTCTTCCATACTTTGTGTTTCTTGTTGTGAAATTATTTAAGACTATCCTCGACCCTTTTCTAGGTTTTCCTCTTCCTTATTCTAGACCCACCTTTGTTGTGATTTTGAGCTCCTTATATGGGAAATTCTAAAGCCCCATATTGTCCATTCCTTATGTTTACACCTAGCTCAGGTCCTAGCTTACTATGGTTTCCTCTAGGAATTACTTGAAGTTTACGAATTGACCCATGGGTTGCTTAACTATGGCTTGGTTTAAAGTTTCATTCTACCTATTGAATGCTCATCTCTTGTAA
>ML786222.1:100830-120597 GCA_009831015.1 Picea engelmannii | reverse complement strand
GGAAAGCTTTGTGGAAGGAGCAACAGTAGCAAGGAGACAACAACTCAACGGAGGATCTACTTCAACCTTCGGAAAACAAGGTTAGTTCATTCTTCCTGTGCTTGTCTGAGAAAAAGGGTTGAGATTTTGGGTAGAAGGTAAAAAGGTTAAATCTGAAGGGTCATGATCTGCATATAGGCTTAGAACCCTAGCTTATTAGTCCGTAGGGTAAAATACCCAACAACAAGGAGATCTGCAGTCGAGAAACAACTGAGCGCAAAGGGATCAACATCGAACACAGAGTTTAAGGTAGGCTTATCGGATCCCTATACTTTGTTTTCTATGCATGATTGTGGGGTTATGTTAGGATAGTTGTTAAAAGTAGGAGACTTTAGACAGTTAGCTCTGCCTGCACTTTAGAACCCTAGTGTATTCCATAGGGGGTTTTCCTGTTACATTGGAATTGGTGACTGTACTGGGGAAACCTCTAGGGTTTTTAGGGGATATTCTTTTTGGGTGTTTTAATTGGTTTAATTTCCCTTTTTGAGTTTTTGTAAGTGTCTGAGTCTTTAAGGGATTCTTGTCTTTCATACCAGTATTCCCTGCCTTGACAGCTTGACTGTTGTTGTTTTTTTTAGAAAGTTACAGAGGTGTACGCAACCTGTAGTGGTTCTGAACGAGTACACATGCTCCCTACCTTTAGACATCCCGCGTACATACGCAAGCTGTTGAAGTGTCAGTAGCGTGCCTCTGTTGAGAAAATCATTTTTAAAGAAGAGGCAGTCATCCTCTTCCCTGTCAGAAGTCACACTTCTCAGGGGTTTTCTTGCTCTAGTCCTAGTCTCTGTTATAGCAGTCTAGAGCCTAGGTTTGACGTTAGTTTGCTTGTATTTTAAAAAAATATATATTTATTGTGTTTCCTATTTTTTTTAACTTATTTTTATCTTGAAATTTTATTATTTCTGCTTTGATTGGAAAAAAATAAAAGAAAAAAACTTAGCTTGTTAGGTCTCTTTCTTTCTTGGCATTTGCTTCTCATTATTATTTGAAAAAGAAAAATAAATTAGCATATCATTATGTTTTCTTCTAATTTTAAAAGCATTTCAAAAGAAAACAAGAAAGATAATCATTCTTTTCTAGTGTTCTTATAAGTTTCTTTTTTCGTAAGAGTATTAACAACATCAGTTGCACTACCGTACCCTTTTTGAGTAAATCAAGCCAGTAAAAAGAATGCTAATTAAAAATAACTAGACTTTTATGTTTGTAGGTTCAACCAACTAGTTCAGGGCTAGGGCCTTGAATTAGGTTGGAGAGGAAACTCTTCAAGGCCATTAAACCAAACATTGGAGTCTGAGTTAGGGAGTGTTAAAGTCCAGTAACATGGAAACTATCTGGGACCCCCCTCTAACACAAGGGATAAACATGAGGTTGCATGCAGAAAGGTAGCGGAGATAACCCCTCCAAAGCCGGACCAATCGTAGCGGAGGAATGCATATAGAGGAATTGTCTTTGGATTAAGTTGATCGCAATTGCCATGGAGATTTGTGGGTCTCGAATCCATTCGAGGTCCTCAGTTTTATTCCATAACCCTTTCTTTTGATACCCTCGATAGGTTTTGTGCTTGATACCCTGCTCATTGTGGTCCACCTGACTCTCGACTGTACCCACCTGGTAGTTGTTCACGAGTTGGCAACCTAGTTTCCTATACATCAGGGACTTACACAGGTGACTGTGGGGGCATACCACGGTACCTAGGATAGACATCGAGCCATGATTTGCAGAGTATAGCCCTAGGTTGCTTCCGTATTCAAGTTTCACTTGCACCGGTAAGTTTCTCTAGTGTTGGTTGGTGAAACTGTTCTTCCAACTAGTTAGTCATTTTCTTGATTTTCCTTTAGGAATTTTTAGTGTGTTCTCTGTGCTCCCTAGTTTTCCATAATGAATTAGTCAATCATTTATTTGGGTCTCTGACCTAGGGTGGTAGACCTCCAACTCCGCTGGTCATGAAGACTTTTCAGTCTTCCGCTTAGAAACATGGAGCTGCCTCTTTATAGGCGTTGTTTTGATAACACTAGTTATTCAGAGTTAGTGTGTGAGACTTTTACGGACTTGAACGATCTCGCAAGGGGAGAACCTATGCATAAGATCTTCATGGATAAATATCCTGATGATACCAACCAAGGAACCCCTTCGCAAGGGGATTCTTGTGCTTTTCATTTATTCAGAAATGTTGGTGTCCCTTTGATGTCCACCTTGTACATTCTTGGGTTGAATGTGGGATTACCAGTTTGGTTGGGTACCATTCCAAATGTCCCAAATGATCTTGACGCTTCCTAGTTAAGCGCTTTATGTCATGGGAAAAATGTTGATGTTCCTTTGTCAACAAAGTTTTCTCCTCCTCCTTCTCCTGCCTCTGGTGAAAGTATAGTTACTAGTAACTGGAAGTCTAAACAAAGTAGAAAGAGGAAGAATAGGAAGAAGAAGTTTCCAACCTCTGCAAGTCATGTTGGAGATAGGTCATCAACCTCTACAAGTCATGTTGAAGACAAACACCCAGCCTCTGCAAGTCATGATGGGGGCAATCACCCACCCTCTGCAAGTCATGCTAGGGGAAAAATTCCAGTCCCTGATAGTCATACTGGTAATAGCTCTGTAGCCTCTGCGAGTCATGTTATCGACCCATCACCAACCTCTGCAAGTCATGTTGGAGATGTGCAACCAACCACTGCTAGTCATGTTGGGGGCATTGATTCTGTTGAGAAGCCTAGATAGTTAGGATGTAAGCCTAAGTTCCCCTGTAATCTTTGAAAGGGAGATCACCTTACTCATTTTTTCCCCGAAATTCCAGAGGTACAAAGATTGTGGTATCTGTCTACAAGCTCTTTTGATTCTGAGTCTTCTGAGGTTTCCTCGCAACCTATTCAGCCATTGGTTGAGAAAGTGGTCATGCCGATGCAGTCATCAGTTGATCCCACTCCTATTTTGAGGGGTGAGGTGCCTTTAGACCTTGTAGTCTCGTAGCCTATTCAACCATTGGTTGACAAAGTGGTCATGCCGATGTAGTCTTCAGCTGATCCCATTCTTCTCTTGGAGAGTGATGTGTCTACTGACTATGTTTTTAGCATTTCTAGTTCAATACTATCAGAACAAGGGGGCATTCCACTCGTTCCGAGTACACCCCCTCCAAGCCCTAGGATGGTTTCCTTTGATTGGAATGATCTTGTTGAGCCTTGTCTTCCTTCTTCTGCACATTTTCAAATAAGGGTTGAAGTTAATTCAAAAAACATTTATCGATGTATTGTGAATGAAGGATCTTCAACAAGTATTTTATCCTCCTCTGTTTGGAAATTCTTGGGATCCCCCAAGCTTGTGTCTGCTTCGCATGAGTTGTTTTCTTTTGACGTACATCCTAGTGAATATTTGGGGGTTCTTCCTCAATTACCTATCTCGTTAGGTGGGAAGACTGTCCTTGTTGATGTTATAGTTGTGCAAGTCCCATTAGATTTCAATATGCTTCTCGGGCATGATTATGTATATGATATGAATGTTGTGGTGTCTATGCTCTTTCGGGTGATGCATTTCCCTCACAATGGAATCATTATCACTATTGAACAACTGACATCTAATAATCACCATCCTAATTCGGTGTTATTTCTAGTTTCCCCTTTATATGTTCCTAGTGTTTGTGTAGACTCTACCCTGCCACAGGTTAATTATGTGGCGTCTTATCCTCGGTGTTCAATTGCTTCTGAGCAGGAACCTATGAAATCATGTTTTCCTTCTTGATACTTGGTCTCAACAATTGATCCATTGGTTTATCCAATGGGGGAATGGGAGCCCTTTCTTCCCCTTCTTGATCCAAGTAATTTTGAGTCTCCTTTTGAGTATGATCTCGTTGTTTGTAGATCCTCAATCCCTAGTGCTTGTGATTCTTCACTAATAGACTCTACCAGTCCTGACCAGAGCCTCCATCATCATATAGAATATGGTCAGCTTACTTCACCCTTTGGGACTGTCAACCCTCGTTTGTGTGATTTCTCAGATTTTGAATTGCCTTCATATGAGGCTATCCTTGAAGCCATAACTACGGTTTCTACACCATGGGAGGACTTACATCGTGGTTTGTGTTTTCTTCCCTTTTGGGAGACTTTCCAAGTTGAATATCAAAGAGACTCTTGGTCTGAGCCTAGAAGTGGTATCTACCTGAACCATTCTCAGACATGATTTGTAGCCCCCTCGGGTATTCTTTTAAGCCCTTTTCAGACCCTCTAAACATGAAAATATTGTTGAGCGATCTTGTTTCCCTTCACTCTCACCAAACTAAAATTTGAAGGCACATCTATTCGGGGGTAACTTACCCCTTTTTCGGTCCGGACGGTCAATTGTACGAACAAAGGTATACTCTAGGAGCTTTGGTTCACTAGAAGAGTATTCTCAAGTATAATTTTAACCATTTTTTGGGCCTGAGGGACTAAATTTGTGAAAAAGGAACCCCCCACGGAGTCCATAGTTAAGCTCTTTTCAGACTCCCTAAAATTGAAAAGATGGTCGAGTGACCTTGTTTCTTCACACTCATTAAATTGTTTCAGAAGAACATCCCTTATGGAGTCCATATTTAATCTCTTTTCAGACTCCTTAAATTTGAAAAGATTGTTGAGTGATCTTGTCTTTGTCACACTCATTAAAATGGTTTTGAATAGACATCTTTTTCATTGCTATTTTACCCCTTTTTCAAACCGACTAGACTACCTTCGAAAAAGGTACCCCAATAGAGTCTCCTTTTACGCTTTTTAAGACTCTCTAAAAATGAAAAAATGATGAGCTTACCTTATTTGGGATCATTAAAATTACATCAAAGGACGTTATCATTGTGTCTTATTAATCGCATTTGCATTCCTTCATATTTGGCCTAATGTTGGATCCATGTTTCTCTCAATTGAACCATATGAAGCATGCCTTATACACAAGCCTTGTAGCACTTTGCCTTTGCGTCTTGACACCTTGACCCATGGAGGATTTTTCCCGAGTGTCCTTTTCCTGCATATGTCTCCTTGCTCTGAGAATAAGTATGTTCATTGTGCCTAGAACTAGTATGTCTGCGACACTCGTTCTTCCTTTGTAATGTAGCATTCTTTTATTCTTTTTCAATCTTTCCAAAATTATTGAAAAAGACAAAAAAATCAAATATACCCCAAAAAGAGGAAGGGAAAAGTATTTTCTTTTTGTTGTCAGCACAATGAGTCACCTTTAGACAAAGCACATCCTTTCGTTTGTTCTTCAAGCTCTGGGATCTAATATGACCTTAGGAAGTTGTTCTCGCTACATAGAGTTGTGTCCTCCTCCATTTGGTTATCCTTCCAAACATATGGAGAGTTTGTGTTACCTCCTGCATCGTGAACTTATGTCAATGCCATGCTGCCTGAGTCTCATCATTTGTCATGATTTTTTCCAAGGGAAGTTTTACTAAACTTGATTCATCCCTTCTGTAGTTTGTCTCTTGTCCTCATGCCCAGCCACCCCGAAAGACCAATCAAGTCCTTGTTCAAATCAATAAAGTTCTCTACCTGATCACCGAGATCCTCTTGTCTGTTCCCGATGAGCCGTCAAATACCTCTGGGTAGTGAATTCATACACTGATATTACACTCCTACCCGAGTTTTGAATATCTTGAAGTTGTTGCTTGAGCTCTTAAGGCCTTATATCCAGCCATCGGGCGTCATTGGATTCTTAAATATGGATACTATACATGTATATCTTTTGATTTTGAGGTGTAGATCCATTGTGTATTTCTCACGGCTATACTTTATATAGTTATATGACATGGATATGCAATGTATTTGATTGGCATCCATGATTTTATTTTATCCAGAGCATGGGTATTCCCGCCTCGGTGAGACAAATTGTTATTTTGCAGATGGCACCTCCCGAACTCTGGTGTCTGGGCTCACTCTCTTCGTACATTAGTGAATATTTGTAATGTATTTTGGCCATCAGATTCTCTTCTGACCTCACACATTAGGGGGCATCTTTTATAACCCTAAATTGGACCAGACATGCATACCTGGCATAAGGCCATCTTAATTTCTATCTTTGTTGATCCATCATTTGAACAACTCTTCTAAAAACCACATTTTTTAAGTTGTACGTGCCCTGCATACACACACTTGTTGCACCATTAAAACCGACATATACTCACAAAAAGCGCTAAAAATAAAAAATTGCAAAGGGATACGAGTTTTTGGGCCATTACCTAACCTTTTGACTGCCCATAACCAGTCACCCAACCGAATAGCTACCCTTTTGGCCTATAAAAGAACATGTTGGGGTCCCATTCAAAAGAGAATCATAAGAGCAAAGAAACTCTATCCATTTCAGTATTCCCCCTTTTCCCCAATATTTTGCAACCACATTGTGAGTTTGAGACAGAATTCCTTTTTCCTCCATTGCAAACCCTTGCCATCTCCCTAGAGAGAACTAAAGAGGAGAAGAATACGTGGAAGAAGTTGGTGCATGGTTGTTGGCACAAGGGAAAACCTAGGGTTCAATGCTCAAGAGAACACCAACAAATCCCTAACTACTAGCCCTTTCGGCAACACCTGCGAAGCAGATCAAGTCTCACCCGAGGTAGAGGTAGGGGTGGTTGCAAGACTCGGGTGTCTGCAACCTTATCTGGGACACATATCTATGATTATATTTCTTACATGGCACTTAGAATCAATTATTCCTTAACATACATTCATTAATATACTTCGCAGAAGGCACAGAGAATTGCAGTGAATACTTATACTAAGAATAATTCAGTACTTATCCATAGAAATATAGGTTAGATTCAATAGATCAAACACTAAGCATATCATATATCAGATCTAATGTTCATTCAAACATCACAGAGAATAACTAGATCTACTTAATCACATCAAGAACTTAGCTAAGAAAGATATAAATACATAAGAGGGAAGCACAAAACAATATACACACAGTTACCCTGGTTCACCCCCACCCTGGGGCTACGTCCACAAAGTATTCTTTATATTATCTTGGTCAAGCAGTTACAACACAGAGCTTTAATGACCCTTACTTTGCACAGGATAGAAGATTTGCGCAACTCGTTAGATCCTTATTCCTTTCTCTTTAGCATCAGACTATAACAACCTACACTTAGCTCTCTGGTCTCATTCACAGAGCACTCTAAGATACATTTGATCACATAGATCCAATTACTAGCACTAAGCTTTCATTCATACATCACATAGATGCACTACATTACTATCTCCTCCTTATCTTACTATCTACATTGATTATTTATAGATTACAAAATGGGCCTAAACGTGGGTAAACCCACATTCCAACATCACTTTCTTGTTACATCAACCCAAAACCCTAAAATGGACCCCAAAATAGGTCTTGCTTCCTTATTTTCTGCTTCGCGTTGTGCTCCTTCCTTGGCAAGTTGTCGCAGTCCCAAAAGTGGTCAAGTATGACCAAGTACTCTTAAACTTGGTCAAGGGCCAACAGGCCCCCAACACTCACCTGTGACTTGTCCCGAGTCACTCAGGTCTGACCAATTCTACTTCGAACACCTAGAGCTTGGCTCGAGTGGCTTCGACCTGCTGCAATGTGACAACCTCTTGTTTAGTAAATTCCTAGATTACTGTGTCATTGAGCGGTCCTTCCAAGTGTTGTTCTGTAGTGATGACACCCTGTTCAAGTTTAGCTCCCTGGATTTCAAGTTCAGTGAACAGTTGGCATGCCTTCTCTTGGAGTGGTTGTAGTCATTGAGAGGCATCCATTACTTTACTTTGTAGTGTGTGTACTTGTTGTTGGGTTGTGCGTTGCTCTGTGATCCTCTTCATTCTTTTGACTGGGGTCATAGAATTCAGTTGTGCTTGTAGCACATCTGCATGTTTCTTTTCTTCATGGAGTTGTGCTTCCAATGTCTGCAATTCTATATTCTCTGCAAGGGTTTCATAGGTCTGGGCGCTTCTGGTGCTTAGCTACCTACATTCCGAAGCCAAATTTTTTAATCGGTCGACTGCACTTCGAGCAGTTGCCTCTCATAGATCTCTTATCTCTTGGGGTGTCTCAGGCACGGTGCGGAGCTCTAGATCCATGATGCATTGTTGAAGTTGTTGGATTACGTCTTCTAGGTGGGTCGCCTGCTGTGGAAGACAATATTCCATCTTCATTTCTATGATCATCACAGAGTGCAGTGCCTTGTGAAATATTTCTTGTGTTTCAAGTTGCTCTACTAGCAACTAGTCCTTTCTCTGTTGTAATTGGGATTTTTCCTCCTCCTATTTCTCTTGTAATTCAAGTTGCTCTTGTTCTGCCCTTCTTCGTTTCTCTTCATGTGAACTCTATGCTTGCACCAAAGCCTAGGTGGCTTTCACTATGTCTTCTTGGGCTCGTCAAAGGCAAGCTTCGACTTTCTCGGTGATCTGGTGTAACTGTGTGGGCTCATCGCCTGTTCTTGATATTTCCATTGTTAACGACGTCGTAGAAACTGCTTGGCTGAACTGAAGTGCCTGCTGCACTTCTTTGAATTCACCCGTGATCCAGTGGAATAGTTCCTCCTGCTTTGCTTCTTTCTTTTCTGCGAGCTCTAATGAAAAATCATTCAGCGTGGCAATTAAGAAGTCAAAATAATCTGGGGTAAGCATAGTGGCCTTAGTTTTCTTTCTGGATGAGGGCCTCGGTGGGATAATCTTCCTTTTCTTGGAGGGATCTTCCTCATCCCTAGGCGGGGTAACCTCACCTTTTCTCTGTTCAACTTCTGTGCCCCCTAGTTCTTCATCATCACCTCCCCTCGCAAGTGAGAGTGAAGCAGTCTTCGTGGATGTGCTATGGATATCTTGAACTTCCACATCCTTCTTAGTCTTACGTAGTCCTGGTGTATCTGGCATAGCTTCAGGGCTATCTACGTCGGACATCTCTGCGGGGTCTGTTGCAACAAGGAGGTCTGCTGACCATTCCTTGGTAATCTCCTCTAGGTCATCTTCTGTCAGCTTGTAATATGACTGGAGTTTTTGTTTGTGCTCATTTGCGTGCGCTGTGATGTAGGTGAAGTGACAATCTGCGTTGAATTTCATCAAAGGTCGAAACCTATGAAGATTGTTGGGTGTAATGCGCAGTGTAGATTGAATGGAATTCCTCAACTGAGTGTAGTACGCATGGAATATGGCATTAGATTGCCACTATTTTTTCATGTCGCTGGAGTACCACAGCGTACAAAAATTCGCGGCCAAGGGTTCGAAGGGTTCGATCTCTAGAAACATGGCTCCCTCGGGCAATTCCCACGTGATGAAGGTGATGAGTATGAGAAACCATCTAAAGTGGAACTCATACCCTTGGTCCTATGCTTGTCTATAGTCAAGATCTAGCTGATTTATAAGGTATTTTTCCCAGTTCATTTGTAGTCCCTCCGTGCACTTCCCTGTGAGGTCAACTACAAATCCAGTCACCTGTGTAGGTCTATTTTTTTGGACTAACTTGCCTGCGATCAGCTGGAAACCAAAGCGTACTGCTACATTCTCAATGGAGGCTACCTTGTAACCTCGCATGCCTTTCTCTAGATCATCATATGTGTCTTTTATTCGTTGAGCGAGAGCACGATCTGTGGTCTTTCTAGGGTAAAAGTCTTGTGGGTTAGGGCCCCGCATGCTTAGCCCAGTGATGTGATTGATCAGAATCGGATCCACAATGATGCGTCAGTCCAACCATAGGTATCCTCCATTGTAGTAGGACAACAATAGTCGAACACAGGCATTTACTTCCTGATGCCTCTCGAAATGTGGAATCTTCATTACATTGAGGAGGGTTGACTGCGCAAGGTTATGGGTCCATTGTTGCAGTACAATATTGGGGTTCTTTCCTTTTTTAATAGTCAAATACTTGTGCAGGAATAACATACTGTATACCTTGCGATCTCCAAGGTTAAAATCATTAAATTTAAGCATGGTGAGCTTCTCCTGGTCAGCATGAACTGCACGCACCCCTTTCGGGAGGTACGCAGTGACTACAGCATAATATAATTCTCTAGGTACGGAGTCTCGATTCACTGGTTCGCTTAGTGGTGGGATATATTTAGGCAAGATGCTTGGGATCATATTCACAGTGGCGAAGTCATTTTCAAGCTTAGATCATCTTTTCGAAGGCGGTTGAGATGGTCCTGCTCGAGCAGTGGAGGGGGAAGCTGGTAGTATGCCCAAGGATGATTCTTGTACACCTGTAGACATTCTGCGTTCTCACATGACTCTCTCAGCCATTAAATCAATTAGAAATTCTTCAACAATTTTTTCAGCAACACTGAGCTCGTTCGACATACAAACTTGGGTCAGCTGGCTCAGGTGCAAAATGAATTCAGAGATGACATTGAATAGTAAGACAATGATCTCAAGGTAAGTAAATCTCAGGGTTCGTGCTCAGATTCTCAGTTATAAAAAAGTATTCTCGGTGCGTGGTGCGACAGGTTAATTAGGCAATCTCAGCAACGGCATACTTGCAATGGACATGGGGCCTTCATTAACTCCATTCTATCCATTATGGTGCTATCCAATGGTCTAGTGGTAACCCATAACCACTTTTCGATCCGTTTAGAGCGGCGGTCGAACGAGTATATCGGTTCTAGTGGCTATATTGCTTCATCATGGTGAAGTACTCCATGTCGTTGTTCTGATATCTCGGTGAAGCTCCAATTCTTCAATTCTTCTTGCTACAAAGTGTCCTCTAGAACCTCTTGTAACCTTACAGTATTATCCCTTTTCTTTCTTAACTTTCTAACCTTCTTCCCAGTGAGTTTCGTCTCAGTAATGCTTTTACCATTCTTATGTTTATCTTCTGTCGTCTTAGTTACTTCGCGTTGTGGAAAATATTTCTTAGGGTTCCTTGATAATACTTCTTCTGTATCAAAAATAGGTAACTTCATCTTCTACGGATCCTCAAGTGTTCTCTTAGCTTTGACATTGGGGGTACTAATATTAAATATCTGCGATCTTCTCTTTTGTTCTTCAATCAAGCGTGTGATCCTTCTGGTAATAAAGTCTTTTAACTCTTGCTTCTTCTATTCCAAAACTTTCTCTTCTTCTCTTCGCTTGGTATGTTCTCTATCAATATAGGGTTTTCCTATGAGCATGGTAAATGGGGCATTGTATTCAACAACTTTAATGATCTCAAAGTCTTCCTCTGTCAAATTTCCATTGACAGTCATAGGTATCCGGGCAAGCCTTCCACATAGGTTTATTATCTTTCCTCTGAAGAAACTTGTTCCTCCTAGGGAAGGGATCATGGCAGGCTTCCCTATATCTTCCCAAGTTCTTTCTGGCATAATGTTCACTTGTGCTTCTTCATCAAGGGTACATTCAATGTCAAAGTCCCCTATTCTTGCTTCGATTTGCTCCTTTTCTTTGAATATCTCTAATAGCCTAACACGTCGGTGGTCATTCAAGGTATCTTTCATCTGTAGCAATATCTTTTCTGATTCTTTCTAGGTTTCTTCTATAATCTTGGTCTCTTGATTCTTTCTCATTCTAGGGCAATCCAATACTTCATGGTCCATAGCCTTACAACAGAGGCAACTAGGTCTTCTCCCAGGGCATTATTTAGCAAGATGTCTCGGTCATTTGCAACTATAACAGAGGGTTAATCCTCTCATTATTTTAGATGTTCCCCATCTCCTTTTGTACTACATACCAGGATCATGGTAGCTAGCCTGCAAAAACTTTTTCTAGGATTCTGCATCCACTTGTTAGTCCAGACATTCTTTCGATGTATAGGTATAACATATATATCACTATACTTATCAAATCTATTCATATCAAACATTATTTCATCTATTAATGCCCTATTTTTGAAGCTAGGATAGAATCTATCAAACATACCTAGATCCATGCTTTAGAAACAAAAAATTTCACTTATCTTACTTCTACAGAGCACAAATATTCCAGATCTAAGACTTTTAACTATTCTTACCTTTATCAAGGCATAGAGATTACAGATATTACCTTTTTATTCAAAGATCTAACTTTTTTTCTTCATATATGACCTCTCTTTCTTCAGATCTGACCTATTTTCTTGGCACAAAGCTTCACAGGTCAAATAGAACCCTGCGCACTAGGGAAACAGATCTACGCACAGAGATTATTTCACACAACGTTTCTTCTGCTTCAGTTCCCATCAATCACAGTTCCAGGTCCCGACAACATAACCATTTGTTGGCATAGGGGCAGACCCAGGGTTCAACGATCAAGAGCACACCAACAAAGGCCTAACTATCGACCCTTTCGGCAACACCTGCGAAGCAGATGAAGTCTCACTCGAGGTAGAGGCAGGGGTGGTTGCAAGACTCAGGTGTCTGCAACCTTAGCTGGGACATAGATCCATTATTATCTTTCTTACAGTGCACTTAGCATCAGTTATTCCTTAACATACATTCATTAATATACTTCGCAAAAGGCATAGAGAATCCCAGTGAAAACTTATACTAAGAATGATTCAGTACTTGTCCACAGAAATATAGGTTAGATTCAACAGATCAAGCACTAAGCATATCATATATCAGATCTAATGTTCATTCACACAGCACAAAGCGTAACTAGATCTACTTAATCACATCAAGAACTTAGCCAAGAAAGAGA
Organism: Picea engelmannii; assembly: GCA_009831015.1. Classification (NCBI taxonomy): domain Eukaryota; kingdom Viridiplantae; phylum Streptophyta; class Pinopsida; order Pinales; family Pinaceae; genus Picea; species Picea engelmannii. Next base: position 107,986 of record ML786222.1, on the reverse strand, counting down.
TAAATACATAAGAGAGAAGCACAAAACACTATACACACAGTTACCGTGGTTCACCCCCACCCTGGGGCTATGTCCACAAACTCTTCTTTATATTATCTTGGTCAAGTAGTTACAACACAGAGATTTAATGACCCTTACTTTGCACAGGACATAAGATTTGCGTAGCTCGCTAGATCCTTCTTACATTCTCTTCAGCATTAGACTATAACAACCTGCACTTAGCTCTTCGATCTCATGCACATAGAACTTTAAGATACATCCGATCACACAGATCCAATTACTAGCACTAAGCTTTCATTCATACATCACATAGATGTACTACATTACTATCTCCTCCTTATCTTACTATCTACATTGCCTATTTATAGATTAAAAAATGGGCCTAAACATGGGTAAACCCACGGGCTGACATCCCTTTCTCATTACATCAACCCAAAACCCTAAAATGGACCCCAAAATAGGTCTTGCTTCCTTTTTTTTTTCTTCACGTTGTGCTCCTTCCTTGGCAAGCTGTCGCAGTCCCAAAAGTGGTCAAGTATGACCAAGTACTCTTAAACTTGTTCAAGGGCCAACAATGGTGAAGAGGATCCCAGGACCGATTTCAAGGAGTATTTTCCGGTCTCATATAGTAAGCGACTTTGTGAGATTGATATAAAGAAATAGTTTTTTCATCCCACCAAATGATGTCATCTATCTTCATGATTTTTTTTGTGTTTTTGTTAAGATATCTAACCCACTAATCCATATATAGAATACATGATTGTAGTTTCTATTTTGTATTTTGGTGAATGCAAGTTGGCTTTGGGAGGATATCTGAAGTCGAGAAACAGCTGGGCGCAAAGGGATCGACACCGGACGTGGAGATTAAGATAGGCTTATCAGATCCCTATACTTTGTTTTTTATGCATGATTGTGGGGTTATGTCGGGATAGTTGTTAAAAGTAGGACACTTTGTATGGTTATCTCTGCCTGCACTTTAGAACCCTAGTGTAGTGCATAGGGGGTTTTCCCGCTATAGCATTGAGGAGAATCGGCTTAGTGCAAGAGATCTGGTTTTGAGGAAGGTGGATCTAGTGTGTTGTGCACAAATCACCTGTTCAGTGCGGAGTGAGATCTGTGGATTTGTGCCTATAATAATATTGAAGGATACTAATAAATAAGAAGAAGAGTTGGTGGACGTAGCCCCACACTGGGGTGAACCATGTATATCCTTTGTCGATGTGCTTTGTGCTAGGTTGTTCATGTTATTTATGTATCTATTTTCTTAGTGCACTATTCTTGATGTATGATAGATAAATATATGAATTCTTAGTTCTTTATGATGTGAATGAATGTTATATCTGAGCTTATGCTATGTGTTAAGAGGTTGTAAAGGTTAGATCTTGTGTTGATCTGTAAAGAGGGTTAATCTATGAGGTGAATAAAAATCATAACTTAATGCATATTGTTGGATAAGTGCTATGTTGAGTGTTGTAATTACAAATATGTGTCCCATCTAGATTGTAGACACTTGAATCCTGCAACCCCTCCTACCTCTACCTCGGGTGAGACTTCATCTTCTTCGCAGGTGTTGTCGAAAGGGCCGATAGTTAGGGTTTTGTTGGTGCGTTCTTGAAGCGTTGAACCCTAGGTTTGCCCCTGTGCCAACACATATCCTCCTGTAAAACCCCCAATGAAGCCTGGACCACGATGGAAGGGATTTTTGGAAAAAAAGATGAGATGAGGGGACACATGCTCGAGGTGGAATTTCTCACATTGGATCCAAAAAATCTTCGACAATCTCCAATATTTATTTACCAAATATTAGGATTTGTTGTCACAACTCAAGGCTTATGGGGTTGATAAATATAAGGAGGAGAAACAAATGGTTCTCACCATTCTCTCCAAACTTGGTCCATAATAATCAATGTTTTTATCCACATTTCATTCAGTTAGATTCACATCTGGATCTACCTGGAAGATGCCTTCTCTTGAGGATTTTATCGAGTCTTTGACACAAGAGCAGAGAAAGCTCATCAACATGGGAAAAATCAAAGGCCCAAAGGAGCATGCACTTACTGTGCAAGATGGAAACGATAATCAATATCATAAATCTTAATATAAATACAAAAGGAAAGCACATGCAGATCTGAAGAAGGAAGGGTACTCAAAACCCTTCAACGATGCCTCTGGATCCAAAGGTGGAAAGGGAATATAAGGGGAGAAATGATCTTACTTCCATGAAGGATTACATCCACAATCTGCATGTATGTAGAATCAGATATATCTAATGATCCAAATACTTCAGCAAAACAACCTTGGAGATCACATCCTCGAGGGTGCCAAGAAGAAGAAGTCAGAAGATCAGAATCCCAAGAAAGATAATTCTAGCCATACTTTGATTTCCATCAACTCCTCTCCCGATGCTTGGATCGTAGATTCAAGAGAATCAAACCACATGGCTGCCACAAAAGAGGTTTATTCTTCATTGGATGCATACAAAGGTCCTTCTATTCTTATGGGGGACAACTCTCTAGTCGAGGTCACCAAAACATGTCTTGGATCATGTTGTCATTGATGCAAAAGGATTGATGTCAAAGGAACAATTTCTTGTCACAGTATATTGATGTAGTGATTGATGGATCATGTATTGACCTTGATGTCAATGGATTGATATCAAGAGGAGTCATAGTCATATGCATAGATGAAGATGGATCAATGAGTTGCAATTGGATTGATGCAAAGACGACTCATTATTTTCTTGTCATGGTTGAAAAAATGGATGAAATCCAAATTGGTCCCCTTATGGTGAAATCCCTCACGGGAATACGCTTTGCAGTGAACTTCCAAAGTGGCCCCCTTATGGTGAAATATCTCATGTGAATATGATTTGTGGTTGAGTTATCCTAGAAGTATGATTAGAGAACCCATGCTTAATTATGGAATAATGAGATGAAGATCGTTGAATTTGTCAGTGCAAATATCCTAGATGGATAGTGCTTATCAATCCATTTCCTATGGTATGTGGAACGTCATATATCTCCTCACGGTTTGAGAGTTATGGCCTTACGAAGTTGTTGGACCCTCATATGTTGGCTTGAAGCCCCAAAAGGTCAAAGAACTCAAAGTGCTTGCAAAGAAGAAATTATTTACATAATAAAGTGAAGTGACAAAGTCAAAGAGGATTATTTAAATAATAAAGTGAAGTGACAAAGTCAAAGATAATTATTTAAATAATAAAGTGAAGTGACAAAGTCAAAGAGGATTATTTAAATAATAAAGTGAAGTGACAAAGTCAAGGAGGATTATTTAAATAATAAAGTGACAAAGTCAAAGAGGATTATTTAAATATTAAAGTGAAGTGACAAAATCAAAGAGGATTATTTAAATAATAAAGTGAAGTGACAAAGTCGAGGAGGATTATTTAAATAATAAAGTGAAGTGACAAAGTCAAGGAAGATTATTTAAATAATAAAGTAAATGGAGAAATTTCTAATTATGGAAAGTGGTTATAAGAAGGTTACCCTTAAAATAAGGAAAATGGGTTAAGTGGTCAAGTGGCTATTGGATACATGGGCAAGTGGAAAATTGAGAAAATTTGGACATATGTGAAAATGTGGACAAAGTGGCCTAGAATATGCTTCTAAGGAAGCTACTTGGAAAGTATAAATAAGAAGCAAGGGTCTCTTGTGAAAATCATATTTTGAACATAGCTTGAAGAGCATAGCAAGGGGCTGAAGGAAGGAAGAGCGTGTACAGTTGGATGAAGTCATGGAGACTTGAGTGTGAGTTGATGTCAAGTTCTTGAAGTTTGAAGCAAGTTCCAGATCTTCATTCAATGGGCTCAGATTTGCTATAGAAATTCTAGTATGGTTACATAGTTGTCTTGATGGATATTATTGCTTATTGTGTGGTGAATGCTTAAGGAATTCTTGGTATGGTTGTTGTGATATGGTTATGTTGGTTGATTGATAGAGTGATGAACACTCTTATGGTTCAGTACTGATATGATTGACATAGTATATTGATTTCTTATACATGATTAAGTAGCATTCATATTGTATGGTTGAGGAGCATGAGTAAGCTGTGGGAGAGAATAGATGTGTTGTGATTGGTTATGGTTTAGATTGGACAATGAAAGACAGAAGTAGATGTGACTAAGTGTTGCAAAGTATTTGAGTTTTTCATAGAGAGAAAACCCTAATTACTCAGAAGGCATATGCATGTTGTAGTACAGACTAGCCACATACATACACGAGTTGTACTACAGGTAGGGTGGGTACATACGCGTGATGCACTACTGATAGGTCGCGTACCTGTTGGAAGATTGGTATCTGTTGAGGATTGATTCCTCTTCTCAGTTGGTGCTGAGTTGTGTAAGATGAGTCTTGCATTATAGAGTTGGTGCTCTTATAGAGTTGTAACTCTATTCAGTTGTTGTTGATAACCCAAGGATTGCAGTTTGTAATAAAAAGAGAATTGTACATACATCTTGTGTTCTTTGTGTTCCTTGTGGTGATGACTTATTGATGATATTTTTTGCTAGTATATGTTGTTGATATACGTTCACATTTAACTGGTTATAAATGAAAAGAATAAGTAATGCGTAAATAGTGATTGATAACTAAGGATTTTTTGTGAAGGGGAAGTTTCAAAAATATCCCTACACTGATTCACCCCCCCTCTCAGTTTGGTCGGTGTGTCCAACAAAAGGAAGGATTGAAATCACAAACATAAGCTTCGAGAATGTGTTGCATGTTCCCATACTTTTTGTCAATATTCTCTCTGTGTATCATATGACTAAATATGACACCGGAAAGAGAATCATATTCACATTTGATGCAGTGGATATATATGACATGAAAACCAATTCCAGGGTTGCTACCGGTGAAGTAAATCATCAATATAGACTCTACACATTTTCTAAATTTATTGAACCAGATTCTGCATTACTACTTACCCATGCTGATGGAAGCAACAGGATATGGCACGAAAGGTTTGTGCATTTAAATTTCATATATATGCAACAAATTAGAAAGCATGGAATGGTTGATGGTCTTCCTGACATCCACTTCTCCAAAGGCATTTATGAGGGATGTGTTCTTGGAAAACACCCTTAAGAGAAATTTGACAAAGGAAAGACTCAGAGAGCTTCCTATCCTTTAGATCTAATCCATAGTGACCTCATGGGACCTTTTCTGCATCCATCAATCAAAAAAGAAAGGTACGTGCTTGTTGCGCCTCTTTTTTCACCTAAATGAGAAAAACAGAGGTGCTTACAAGCTTAGTTGGGTTAGCTAAGCAAGATGGCAGTAAAGGAAAGGGTTAGAAGAATAAACATAAAAGACTAAGCTAAGAATTAAACTAGGAAAGAAAAAAAAACAATTAAACTATTATGCATAAGGACATAAGAACAAGAAAAAAAAAAGACTCATGCCACCAATGGAAAGGATTGTATTAGTGAAAAGAAAACACCAAAGAGAAAGGGGACTTTGGGTCCCTTCTTCCTCCAAGGGAGGGCTCTTGGACCCCCAAGATTGAGCTCTTCTTACAACTTGAAAACTTGAAAGAAATGGTGAAAGAATCCCAAGCTAACCCACTCAAAAGGTGATGTGGATTGCCCAAATGGAATGGTGCTATTATTCTCTTGATGAGAAAAGAGGTTTCCCCAAGAGAATAGCAGCAGCATAACCTTGCAAATGAATTCCTTGAAAATATAGTGCACCCATGGCCTCCTTTTATAACATATCTTTGAGGCATTATGCAACCAGTTCTTAGTGTGAACAAGGGGCCCTTTAGGGAACCCTTGGGTCTTTGACCAGCCCCCCACTTGGATTCAGCTTGGATTTGAGGGTCAAATCGACTTGGGAGTTGAACCAAAAGTGGGTGAGGGGTCGACAAGAACCATAAATGTCTCGTTCATGGAAGTGTGCGGCTTTTACTATAAACAGTCATGCATGTGCACAGGTTTTCCTATATAAAGTAGTGTATATAGAGCATGTCTGCGGGTTTTCCTATATAAAGTAGCGTATATCGGGCATGTGTGCGTGATTCCTTTGGTGAATTTGGGCACTTCAATTTTTTGACCCAATTGTATAGTTTTTGCCTCTTGGACATGCATTTCTGAAGCCATGGGTGAACTGATAGGTGTTTGGAGATGTTGGATTCCTGTAACCATTTGCGGATGAAATTTCAGTGATAATAGTGCTCATTTTTGTTGATGATTTCTCACGCTTCACTTGCATTTTCTTTCTCAGGCAAAAATCAAAGGTCTTTCAACACCTCAAAGATTTCAAAGCCCTTGTTGAGACACAGTCAGGAAAGAAAATAAAAATACTTCGAACTGATAATAGGGGAGAGTATGTCAACCATGATATCCATAATCTTTGTCATGAGGAAGGGATTCCATTGCAGCACATAGTTCCCTATACTCCACAAAAAAATGGAGTTGCTGAGCGGAAAAATAGATCTCTAAAAGAGATTCATCTTGCATGCTACATGAAAAGTCACTTCCATAGATATTATGGGCTGAAGCACTTAATTGTGCAACCCACATCCAAAATATATCTCCCCATATATCTGTCAAGGATAAGATGCCCCACGAGGCTTGGATCGTCTTCAAACTAGAAGTGACCCGCTTTCATATTTTTGGTTCACATGCATGGCCCCAGATTCCCTCTAAAAAGAGGAAGGAACTTGATCCATAGAGAAAAGAGTGTATCTTTGTTGGATACCTAGGTGATGTGAAGCGATACAAACTTATTTATATTTCCTAGGATCAACTCATCATTGAGAGAAGTGTCCAATTCGAGGAAAGTCTCTCGCATGTACCTCAACAATCGTATGCAGACACCTTTTTTCTTCTACCTGTCAGAGATGATGATGTTGGAAATATGGCTACAGCAAAGATGACGCAGATGATCAAGGTTGTCATTGATGGCAATCGATTGTTTAAGAAGAACAGATACGGCAACACAAATGCGAACTGCTGCAACACAAATGCAAACACAGACGCTGAAACACAGTGTTGGAACAGAGCTGGAACACAGAAGCTAACGCAGAAGGTTAAGGTTGTCATTGATGACAATCGGTTGGTTATGGAGCACTCACAAGTGTTAGAACATAGAAGCTAAAGATGCCGAAACACAAATGCTGAATCACAGATGCTGAAACGTAG
>ML786222.1:78822-100730 GCA_009831015.1 Picea engelmannii | reverse complement strand
TTATGTTTATAACACTGGTTTTCACAGTAAAGACTTACTGCCACTAAGATTAATGATTCGAAGTTAAAAAGGAGAGAAATTGTTAATAATTTACAATAACTGATTCACCCCCCCCTCTCAGTTATTTCATACCTGTAACAGATGAGCATGCACAAGTTGACTCTTCTTCAGATGAGAGTTATGAATAAGAGGATTCATATGATCAAGATACAGATTCAGTATAGTCATATGTAGATTCAGTGCATGCAGATTCAGATGTAGATCCAGAGCTAAGGCCCAAGTGGGCTCATATTACTCTTCATGGGATCTTGTTGGGGATCCAACTGATACTAGGAGGAATCTATATTATTTCGAGGAGACTCATCTTGCACTCACTACCACTAAACCATTGCCACACAGGAATATTTTCTTGGTTCAATCTTCAGATCCACTATCTTATGGTGAGGCTGCTGGAAATTCCTTTTGGGAATCCACCATGCAAGAGGAGTAAAACTGCCTCCTTGAGACCCAAACTTGGGATCTGGTTCCTCTTCCTTTTGGAAGGAAACTTGTATGGTTTAAATGGGTGATCCAAAAAGGATCAAAATAAGTCTAAGGATAACTCAAAATTCATAGAAGCACCTCAAGAAGTTGATAATGGCATCAATAGACAGAGAAAGGGAAAAAATTCAAAGTTCTCAAAACTCGATGAAATTGGTATCATCGCAAAGAGTGCATCACAATATTTCCAACGATGTAAATGACTCGTCAAACAGAGTTATGAATCAAAAGATATTCACGGTCAAAATTTTGGTCAACCTAGCCCAGTCAACAGGGATGAATCAACATCAGTACGAATGATGTTAGTGTCTATATAGGGAACGTGGCACATGCAGAAGGTGATAATGTCATGATGACATCAACATGACATCATCATGATGATGTGGCAACACCAGAGGCTGGCACGTGTCACTCATTTTTGGCCTTTTCTCGTCAATCAGTGGACCAATAGAAAAGCACCACGTGGTAGTCTGTACAACCATGTGGAATCCGTATAGCCACCCGACAGGTGACATGGCAAGCTGACTAGACTGAAGTGATGTGACAGTGACTGTGCACATAGGTGACGTGATCGAATGAATGGCTAGCACATGGCCTAGTCATGGGTTGCCACGTGGTAGTGAGGAAATGCACAAGGACGCCCAACATTCGAAAGCTCAAAAGAAAGGTGGGGTTTGCTAGTGCCAACCCCAATCCACCATACTTATTTCCATCACCAAAGTTAGCAGGGAATCCCATGGGTTTTAAACTATATCTATCTATATATATATATATATATATATTAACCAACGGTGTATTAAAATGGGAGGTCCATGGGTTTGACCTTAGGACCTCCCCCAACAACACGCCTTAATACACATCCTCCAACCAAAAGACCAAACAACCCCATTGCTAACTCCGCCCACATTTTTTATTTAAAAAATTGATTTTCACCAAGCACGGGGGGGAGGAGGGCACGCGATAGGTCATACCAGGGAACATAAAACGATGCAGGAGTACAATCATTAATTCAGATTAAAGGCACGCAACCCGAGATGAAATTTCTCATGGGCATGAAAGTGCCAGACTCAGATCGAGGTGTGGAGACAATCATTTTTGGGTAATTCGATGCCACAAATTCAATGGTGTTGCTTGTTTTCTAATCTAAGAAAAGATTATGCAGCTTAAATCCATAATGAGGTATACTTATGTATTTTTCCAAATTCTTTTGTTGAGTTAATAAAATACCTACTTGCTATAGTGGGAAAACCCCCTTATGGACTACACTAGGGTTCAATCATGCAAGCAGTGCTAACCGCCTAAAGTATCCTACTTTTAACAACTATCCTGACAATACCCCACATTCATGCATAAAATACAAAGTATAAGGATATGATAGTCTTACCTTAAACTCTACATGTGGTGTTGATCCTATTGCGTTCAGTCGCTTCTTGACTGCAAGTCTCCTCCCAAGGCTAACCTGCATTCACCAAAAGACAAACAAGAAAAGAAGAACATGCATCTTATATATGAATTAGTGGGTTAGATGTCATAACAAAATTTAAATCAAACATGAAAATTGAACACATCATACGGTGGGACGAAAAAAGTACTTCTTTATATTAATCTCACAAAGTCACTTACAAAATGAGATCAGGAACTGCTCCTTGAACCCAGTCCTGGGCTTCTCTTCACCAAGCACCAACTACTTCCATGTATCCTTCTTTTCTCACACTTCTCTCTAGAGAATGGGCATATGCTTATGAATAAGGAAAAAGGCAAGAATAGGGAATTTTGGCTTAAAACTCACAATGTGGCTACAAATTCTTAGGGCAAGGGGGGAAAGTGAAATGGGCAAAGTTTCACTATAGCTATGTTTCTCCTTGGAATGATACCCCAACACCTCCTTTTATATGACAAAAGGATGGTTATTCGGTTGGGTGACAGGCTATAGGCAGTGGATTAGTTGGGAAACTACCCAATAGCCCATAATCTCAACGAATCCCTTGCAAATTTTTATTTTTTGCAACTTTTGTGGGTATACGCAAGTTGTAATGGTGCAGCTAGCGTACGTACATGGGAAGTAGTGGTGCAGGGCACGTACATCTTCCAAAATAGTGTTTTTAAGAAGAGTTGTTTAGTGTTGTCTTGGAAAAAATAGTAAGTAAGATGGTCTGATGCCAGGTATGCATGTATGGTGCAATTTAGGGTTATAAAATATGCCCCCTAATGTGTGAGGTCTGAATATCATCTGATGGACAAAATACATTACAAATATTTACCAATGTACGAAGCGAGTGAGCCCGAGACCAGCATTTGGGAGGTACCATCTGCAAAATAACAATTGTCTCACTGAGGCGGGCATACACATGCTCGGGATGAAATAAATCATGGCTTCCAATCAAATACACTGTAGATCCATGTAATATAACTATATAAAGTGTATCCGTGAGAAATACACAGGGGATCTACATCTCAAAATCAAAGATATACTTCTATAGTATCCATATTCAAGAAGCCAATGATGCCTGATGGTTGGAGATGAGGCCTTCAAAGCTCGAGCAACAACTTCAAGATCTTCAAAAATCGGGTAGGAGTGTAATGTGAGTGTACTAATCCACTACCAATAGGTATTCAATGGCTCGTCGGGGAACAGACAAGAGGATATTGGTGATCAGGCAAAGAACTCCATTGATTTCAAGAAAATATTTGATTGGACTTTCGGGATGGCCGGGTATGAGGAAAAGAGACAAACTGTAGAGAGGCCGACTCAAGTTGGGTAAAAATTCCCTTGGACAATAGCATGAATGATGATCAGTCTCAGGCAGCAAGACATTGACATAAGTTCACGATGCAGGAGGCAACACAAACTCTCCATATGTTTGGAAGGATAACCAAATGGAGGAGGACACATCTCTATGTTACAAGAACAAATTTATAAGGTCATATTAAATCCCAAATCTTGATGAACAAATAGAAGGATGTGCTTTGTCCAAGGGCAACTCATTGTGCTACCATAAAGAGAAAATACTTTTCCCATCCTCTTTTTGGGGTATATTTGGTTTTTTTTTGTCTTTTTCAATATTTTGGAGAGCTTGAAAAAGAATTAAAGAATGCTACGTTACAAAGGATGAACAAGTATTGAAAGAATACTAGTTCCAAGTGCAAGGAACACACTAATTCTCATAGCAAGGAGAAATGTGAAAAAAAAGGACACTCGGGAAAATTCCTCCATGGGTCAAGGTGTCAGATCGTAGAGGTAAAGTGCTACAAGGATTGCATATAAGGCATGTTTCAAAGGTTCAGTTGAGACCAACATGGATCCAGCATTAGGCCAAATATGCAGAGATTCAGATGTGATTAATAAGACACAATGATAACGTCCTTCAATGTAATTTTAAACGAGCCCATAGAAGTTAAGCTCAGTGGTTTTTCACTTTTACAAAGTCTGAAAAAACATAAAAGAAGACTCCACTGTGGTACATTTTTCGAAGATAGTCTAGTGGGCTCAAAAAAGGGATAAACTAGCACCAAAAAGATGTCTATTCAAAACCATTTTAATGAGTGTGACAAAGACAATATCACTCAACAATCTTTTCAATTTTAAGGAGTTTGAAAAGAGATTAACTATGGACTTGCTGCCTTTTTCTAGATTTAGTCTCCTTAGCCCGAAAAAGGTGAAATTTATTGAGGAGAACTCTCCCGGTGAGACGAATCTCCTGAAGTGTACCTTTTTCCTACTTAATCTACAAGCCGGAAAAAGGGGTAAACTCATGCCAGTAGATGTTTTTTATGAACTAGTTAATGAGTGTGAAAGAACAAGGTCACTCGATGATCTTTTCAATTTTAAGGAGTCTGAAAAGAGCTTAACTATGGACTCCATAGGGAATGTTCTTCTAGACCAATTTAATGCGTGTGAAGGAACAAGGTCACCCGACTATCTTTTTAATTTTAGGGACTCTGAAATGAGATTAACTATGGACTCCGTGGGGGTTCCTTTTTCGTAAATTTAGTCCCTCGGGCCCGAAAAATGATTAAAATTATACCTGAGAATACTCTTCTAGAAAACCAAAGTTCCTATATTATACCTTTGTTCGTACAATTGACCATCCAGACCGAAAAAGGGGTAAACTACTGTCGGACAGACGTGCCTTCAAATTTTAATTTGGTGAGTGTGAAGGACAACAAGATCGCTCGACAATATTTTCATGTTTAGAGAGTATGAAAAGGGCTTAAAGAAGACTCCAGGGGGCTACGACTCATGTATGAAACTATTTCAAGTAGATCCTACGGCTAGGCTCAGACCAAGAGTCTCTTCAATAGTTAACTTGGAAATTATCCCAAAAGGGAGGAAAACACAAACCACAGTGTAAGTCCTCCCATGGTATAGAAACCGTAGTCATGGCTTCAAGGATAGCCTCATCTGAAGGCAATTCAAGATTCGAGAAATCATGAAAATGGGGGTCGACAGTACCAAAGGGTGAAGTAAACTGACCATATTCCATATGATGATGGAGGCTCTGGCCAGGATTGGCAGAGTCTATAAACGAAGAATCACAAGCACGAGGGATTGAGGATTTACAAACAACGAGATCAGACTCAAAAGGAGACTCAAGGTCACTTGGACCTAGAGGGGTAAGCAAGGGATCCCATGTCCCCATTGGATAAACCAATGGATCAATTGTTGAGACCAAGTCTCGAGAAGGAAAACATGATTGCACAGGTTCCTGCTCAAAATCAATTGAACACTTAGGATAAGACGCAACATAATTAACTCGTGGTGGGGTAGAGTCTACGCGAACACTAGGAACATATAAAGGGGAAGCCTAAAATAACGTCGAATTAGGATGGTGATTATCATATGCCAGCTGGTCTATAGTGACAATGCTTCCATTGTGAGGGAAATGCATCACCTGGAAGAGCATAGACACCACAATGTTCATAGCATACACATAGTCATGCCCAAGAAGCATATTAAAATCTAACGGGCCTTGCACTACTATAACATCGACGAGGACAATCTTCCCACCTAATGAGATAGGCAACTGAAGAAGAATCCCCAAATATTCATTAGGACGTCTATCAAAATCCAACAGCTCATGCGAAGTAGATACAAGATCGGGAGATCCCAAGACTTTCCAAACCAAGGAGGATAAAATACTTGCAGAGGCTCCTTCATCCACAATACATCAATAAATATTTGTTGAATTAAGTTCAACCCTTATTTGAAAGGGTGCAAAAGAAGAAAGATGAGGTTCAACAAGGTCATTCCAATCAAAGGAAACCATCCTAGGGCTTGGAGGGTGTGTGCTTGAAGCGAGCGGATTGCCCCCTTGTTATGAAAGTACTAAACTGGAAATGCTAAAAACATAGTTGGTAAATGCATCACTCCCCAAGAGAAGAGTGGGATCAGTCAAAGATGGCATCGGCGTGAACACTTTGGTAGAATCGACACTCTTCAAAAGAAGACTGGGATCAACCAAATACTATGTCGGCGTGACCACTTTCTCAACCAATGGTTGCATAGGCTACAAGACTACATGGTATAAAGGAACCTCACCCAAAAAAGAGGAGTGGGATCAACCGATGAATGCAGCGACATGACCACTTTCTCAACCAATGCATAAATAGGTTGAGAGACTACATGGTCTAAAGGCACCTCACCCCCCAAAAGAGGAGTGGGATTAGCCGATGACTGCATCAGCATGACCACTTTCTCAACCAATGGTTGAATAGGATGAGAGAATACATGGTCTAAAGGCACCTCACCCCCCAAAAGAGGAGTGGGATTAGCCGATGACTGCATCTGCATGACCACTTTCTCAACCAATGGCTGAATAGGCTGAGAGACTACATGGTCTAAAGGCACCTCACCCCCCAAAAGAGGACTCGGATCAGCTGATGACTGCGTCAACATGACCATTTTCTCAACCAATGGTTGAATATGCTGAGAGAATACATGGTATAAAGGTACCTCACCCCCCAAAAGAGGAGTGGGATCAACCAATGACTGCATCGGCATGACCACTTTCTCAACCATTGGTTGAATAGGCTGTGAGACTACATGGTCTAAAGGCACCTCACTCCCCAAAAGAGGAGTGGGATCAACTGATGACTACATCAGTGTTGTGCCTCTTTTGTCACATGAATGGGCAAAATAGAGGTGCTTACAAGCTTAGTTGGGTTAGCCAAGCAAGACAGTAGTGAAGGAAAGGGTTAGAAAAAGAAACATAAAATACTAAACTAAAAATTAAACTAAGAAAGGAATGAACAACTAAACTATTGAGCATAAGGACATAAGAACAATAAATCAATAAGACTCATGTCACCAATGGAAAGGATTGTATTAGTGAAAAGAAAACACCGAGAAGAAAGAGGACTTTGGGTCCCTTCTTCCTCCAAGGGAGGGCTCTTGGACCCCCACAATTGAGCTCTTCTTACAACTTTGAAACTTGAAAGAAATGGTGAAAGAATCCCAAGCTAATCCACTCAAAAGGTGAGGTGGATTGCCCAAATGGAATGATGCTAGTATGCTCTTGATGAGAAAAGAGGATTCCCCAAGAGAATAGCAGTAGCATAACCTTGCAAATGAATTCCTTGAAAATGTAGTGCACCCATGGCCTTGTTTTATAGCACCACATTGAGGTATTGTGCAACCATCTTTTAGTGTGAAAAGGGGTTTTTTAGGGAACTTTTAGGTCTTTGACCAGCCATCCAATTGGATCCAGCCAAGATTTGGATGTCAAATCAACTTGGAAGTTGAACCAAAAGTGGGTGGGAGGCTGACCAATCTCATAAATGCATCATTTCTCAGGTGTCCGCTGCTTTTAGTGACCACAATCACGCATCGTGCACATGTGCGCTTTTCTTTCATTTCTGAATGGTGCATGTGTGTGTGCGCCCTGTGTAGTCATAACGCGCCTTCATTTTATAACTAGTTGTATAGTTTTGAACCTTTTGGAAATGATTTTTTGTTAATTTTGGTCCATGGGTGAACTCATCGTTGTTTGAAGATGATGGATTCCTGTAACCATTTGCAGATGAAATTTCAGTGATAACAGATGCCCCCTGATGGATAAGGTTAGGAGCATACGTATAGCCGAAATTCATCAATGTTTCTTCTACTGAGACTACCGTGGTAAGAAAGAGCGATAGGGAGAGTATCAAGAGTGACCCATTGGAGGGATAAAGGAACCTGTAGGACCCAACCTTCCGTAAGGTATGCAAAATAAATTGTGTAGAAATGAGGCGGGCATGCCCCATGCTCATGTCATGTAACTCAAAAAGAAGGGTGTTGTATGGTAACTGAAACTGTGTGTTGATGTAGACAACTGCAGCACCCTCGGGGGTGGTTGTGATAAAGGTAGAGGAAAATTCTGAGGAGGAACATACTCTGAACAGTAGGCAATGACACCTGTAAGAAGTATCACGAATTCTGTAGGCATTGATAGCCCAACAAAGTTCATAGGTCTTCGGCAAAGATAAGAAACAACTGCAATAGTCACAAAGTAAGACCCACCATAACATGAGAAAGTGTTGAAGTCGAATGTTATGGGGGTCAACGATAGCAGGGAGCAATTATGGTTCTCCCTGTGTCGTCCAAGACCTCTCATTGGAAAGGAAATGAGAGTCAAGATATTGTCGCCCTTCTAGAAATTGTGTTGATGTCGACAAAAGGGGGACGCGACTCCAAGAAGAAAAGGGCTTCATGAAATCTACTAGGTGAGGTGAGGAACTAAGGAGGTACATGGACGAAGTCAAGATGTGTGGAGACTCAATACTACCCTTGGTTGGGGATATATGCGAAGTATAAGTGGCTGCAACCGTTCAACTAGGTCGAGTGTCAGGGGGACAACAAGACGTAGGATAAGTTGTTCCAGAGGCGGGACAAAGTGAACAAACTCAGAGAGCATAGATAGGTGGACTGTGGGATACTCGGAGTATATGGACGATGTCAATATGAGTAGATGATAAGGAGTGCCCCAACCAAGGGCGACATGGGTTGCGTTTTCCATGAAGGTCGCCAAAGGTGACGACAAAAAGCTATGTAACATGCTGGAAATAACGGCTTAATTAAAAAAAGAATTAAAAAAATTGTGGGGATAATAATGTAGATACAGAAACGGGTGCCCCAGTGTAGGATGGCTTGGCCTGGGGATGGTGCAAGTTGGTGGAAAGAAAAAAAAAAAAAGTGGAGGGTGGTGGCCCCACAGGCTGGTTTCTGTAGTAAGGTAATGTATGGAGGGAAATCTAAGGATGGGCAGACTGATGATGGGAGAAATGGATGGTAAATGATGTTGCGGGAGTGCAGTCAAAATAATCCGTGAGGAAGTTCCCTGGGAGTCCAGTGGGTAGGCTAGAAAAATGAGGAAAAGGAATATGTGGCTGATTCGTGACATGATGTAAGACTATCAAGACTCCCATTCCTAAAGGGTTGAAAACATCATGAGTTTCAAAGTGCCAAGGGGTCTATGAATGGGACAACTCATATGGGGGAGAGTGCTACCGGGTGACAGTACCCAAAATGCAATGGAGGTGGCGGTACTGCAGAGCCGGATATGGGGACCCTAAAGGCAATTTCAGAGGGTGTGACTGGAGATGCAATTGAGATTCAGAGGGAATGATTACATGCCAGTGTTGATTATATACCTGAAGGGTTTGTGCTAGTGTATGATGACCAAGTACCTGCACACATGAAAACCAAATACCCGACATGAACAATATCTGAAGAGAATCAAACATACAAGCATTTATTTGATAATTTTGAACATGAGCATGCGTACTTGGACAGGGTATGGAAAAAATGGCTCCCCGGGGGCTAAGGATGAAAAGTGGCCTAGGGACTGTCTTGATGTAGAGGATGGGGTATTGATCCCGTGGCTTAAGACAGATCGAAAAATGGACACCCGGAGCTCCCAGAATGGGGTCTGGAAGTTTGGAAAAGAGGACTATATATAGTTGTAGGGCCCACATTGCCACCTCATTTGTACCTGATGTCAGAGTGATTGGACAAGAGATATTCAGAGGAGTTTTGGAGAGTCCGGGAGAATGAGGCAGTTGATTCAGGACCAACAAGCTTCAAGTTAGTGGTCTTATCATCTTCAATAGAATTAGGTTTTCTATTTGTGGGCAGGGCCTGTACGGAGGGTCGTACAGGGAGTTTTGTGGGTGTGGGCCCCCCAGTGCTCGGGCGATCCGAAAACATGCATGCATGGGTGCATGCCTGTTATCCAGATATCTTCGTACGAGTGCACCCTAAGGGGGGGAAAATGCACACATGTTAGCTAAACAGCTGCGCATGGGTGTGCGGCTGTGTAGTCGACAGGTGCGCTATGATGCGCGACTGTGTTCGTGACAGGGGCGCATGAAGGCACCTATGTATAGCCAACAGGCACACATAGATGCGCGCCTGTCGGGTGAACAGGCGCGCATGTGTGCACGCCTATGGGGTGAATAGGTTCGCATGTGTGCACGCCTGTGGGGTGAACAGATGCGCATATGTGTGTGCCTGTGGGTTTAAACAGCCGCGCCTTTGGGGCAAGGCTGACGGGTGCAAAACTCATATTTTTTGGAGATTTTAATTTGTTTATGTTCGATATGGATGATCTAGGACTGGATTATATGGTTGCAGGTGATCTTTGGGATGATGTCGATTCATTGGCGAGAGAGGGACTGGTCACAACTTAGGGAGGTTGTGGCTATTGAGGAGCTGACGGTTCGTGCCACTTTGGAAGCTTGTGGGCTGCTGAAGTTCTTTGAGTGCCCCTTGATATGGGCCCAGGAGTACCTCCTACAATTCTTGATCTAGATGTGGAGCCTGAATCTGCATTGTTTTATGGTGTGGGGTGAGTAGCTAGCCTTCACTGTGGTGGAGGATGTGTATTTTCTGACTAGGCTCCCTTTTCGGGGAACGCCCTTACCGACGGAGCCCGTGTTACCTAGAGACGGGAAGTATTGTTCAAGAGATGACTTTATGTCGGGCTTCGTGGTGAGTATCAGGGCTATGGATTCTTTGGTTCATCGTTGTGTAGCAGCGATGGTTGTGAGGGTTTATTGGTCCCTTGCGACTCAGTGGATCAGTGGTGGTCAGCTGAGGATTATGGGGAGGGCATTGGCGGGAGAGCATTTTGCCTGGGGCTTGATGCTGCATACTAAGATGGTAAGGCAGCTCGATAGGTGTCGGGTTGCGAACTCAAGGGACTTTGCCTTTGAGTCCATCTTGGTGGCATGGATTTTGGAGAGGGTGTCGATGTTGTGCCCTAGATTTTTATTGGGCGCACCTGGTGTGCAAGAGTCGCGACTAATGTCATGGTCGTGGATTTTGATTCGCCACGGTGGTGGGGAGGGTGGCCATTGTTTTACAGCCAAGGCTGCATAGGTGTGGTGGCATATGTCGCAGATCCTACTGTAGTATCTGTACTGTGGGGTGGACTTCCAGGGTGATCTGGATATGGTTTTACCTCCAGGAGAGGTGTTCGACCACCGAGGTATGATGTGATGTTTTATGTTTTGATATTTAGATAGTATAGCATGTGTATTATGTATAGATGGATGATGATGCTATCCTTTTTTTTTATATGTGCAGATGTGGGACCTCGCGGGCGTGAGGTTGAGTGGGTTAGAACGTCAGCTTGTTAGGGGCCGGTGAGGCCTCTGTGGGGAGATCTGTGGGCGGGAGAGAGACGACAGTGCGAGGATGTTGAGGCAAGACCAGCTAGTGATGAGAGAGAGGATAGGAGACGGCGTTTTGGCAACCCTGGTGTAGGGCCATCACATGCATATCCGTCGCCACTTGGAGGCAGTGCTACAGGGTGTGCCTGAGGACATGTGGTCACACATCCAGGATGAGAGCATCCTAGAGCAGTGTGTGGGATTTTCGCTGATGTGGTGGATCGTGGTTCGACGAGCAGTAGTAGTAGGTGCTACGATGACCGGGCGGTTACCTCCAGGTCTGAAGGGACCGATAGTGGGTGGGGCACCACCGCCTGAGGGAGGGCCAGGAGGTGGTGCTCTAGAGGCACCATCAGTGTCTCTCTGTGTATTTTTGTATATTAGATATAGGCTGTTGAGCCCATTTTGGTGTGGTGACACCAGTTTTGTACCGGGGTGTTTCACTGGGCTATGGATTTTGTACATGATGTATTCTATGTGTATGTAAACATTTTGATGGCACTTTTGACCGACATTTATATATATATATATATGGATCTATATTTTGGGGTCTTTGTGATGTTCACATGTGTGTGAGAATTGTTTAATGTTATGTATGATGTCTAATCTATATGCTGTGACAGACTTTTGATGGTTTATGTGTGTGTAAAGGTGTCTTGATGTGATATATGCCAATCGAGGACAATGTTAGCTAGGTTATCTGTAATTTAATTAAATTGTCTTGGAATATGTGTAAATGTAATGAAATCAAAATGTCAAGATAAAATTCTAACTTACAGGTATTTGTGAAAGAGGCAAGGATTGCGGACACGGTACACATTGTTGAACTGGAGGACGACTAGTTGGAAATCAAGGAAGACTCTAAGGTGACGAATATGATGATGGTTGGCATCAGCAAGGAGCCCAATGACGACAGTGTACTTGGCCTGGTTGTTGGTCGCTGAACCCAAACATATGTCGTTGGAGTGGAGAAGTTCATGTGAGGGGGAATAGAGGGCCCAAGCAGCCGAAGTGAGATTCTATGTTCAATGGCTGGCATCGTCGGCGTAACCGATGTGGTAGGCCGATGGAGGAGGCATATGTCAATAACACAAATGGTAGTTTAGATGTGAGGTATGGAAAAAAGATTAGAAATAATATAAAAGAAATAACCTAATATAGAATGGCTACGCTTAGGCGTTAAATTTCTTTAAGTATAACCCATTGATGGGTTCTTTGAGAGAGAGGCCTTTGGGGGAATCCAGGATGTATGCACCTTTGGTGAGGCAATGTTGGATAATGTAGGGGCCATGCCATAGTGACTCGAATTTTCCATGACCGAGGGTATCATGAGTGATATCATAAGCAAGGATGAGGTCACCTTTGTGAAAGGAGAGAAGGTTGACATGACGATCAAAGGTGGCCTTTGACCATTTTTTGGCTGCCTCATTGTTTTGTAATGATGATCGAAGATCTTCATCCAAGGACTCTACGTTTAGGAAATGCTGCTCCATTGGATCAGTTTCGTGTAATAGCTCAATTGCGGTGCGTAAGGTGGGAATTTTGCACTCGATAGGAAGAGTGGCCTCAACCCTATGGACTAGATGAAATGGTGTGAAACCAGTGGTTGTTTTCACGGCCGTACAGTAAGCCCATAGCGTGGAAAATAACATATGATGCCAATTGATCTTATGTTTGTTAACCGTGCGCTGTAACATGGTCTTGAGGACCTTGTTAACTACTTCGACCTATCCGTTGGACTGAGGGTAATATGGTGAGTCAAACTCGTGGGAGAATCCTAACCAGGATGAGAGTTCGACAAAAATCTCATTCTCAAAATGTTTCTCGTGATCAGAGACTAGTTGGAGTGGTACTCCAAAGCGGGATATAATGTGACTAAATAAAAAACGTGTTGCAGTGTCAGCGGTGTTGTTGAAGGTAGGCATGGCTTCAGCCCACTTTGTGAAGTAATTGACTGCGACAACGATGTATTTATGTCCATTGTTGGATGGTGGGTTACAAGTCATGAAGTTGATGCCCCATTTACAAAAGGGGCTTGCAGTAATGACTGGGTGGAGAAGAGTCGGTGGTGCTCGTACGTTGTTGGCATAAAGTTGACATTTATAGCATCATTTCATGGCATGAATGTAATCGTGAAACAATGTGGGCCAAATGTAACCTACGTGGATGATTTTTTGAGTGATGGACATCCCCGAGAGATGGCCCCCGCATGCACCGCTATGGCAGTCATTCAAGACTCTATCAGCCTCGTCAATAGTCAAGCATCGACGGAGGATGGTGTCGACCCATCGCCGATATAAGATATCTCCGATGAGGAGATAGTTGGGGGCCTGATGGCAGATACAGGGATGATCATCTCGTGAGAGGTGGTTACCGAACTTTTGGGTTCGGAGGTAGACGAGGAGGTCACCATACCAAGGATCATCCAAAGTGATGTAAAAGAGATGTTCATCGAGGAAGTTGGTATTGATGGGAGCACTGGTAGTATCGGAGGGGAAGGTTGTGACGAGTTTGGTGAGGACGAGAGCTTTCTTTCTCTTGGGTGTTGAAAATTCGAGATTGTACTCCTAAAGGATAACAATCCATCAGGAAAATTTGCCATTAATTTTTTAACATTGAGCAAGTATTGCATGGGGTTGGAAGCTGCTATGACTTTGGTTATGTAAAGCAGAATGTAATGGCACAGTTTCTGGACTACGAAGACGACTATAAGGGCTAGTTTCTCTTCGTGATTGTACTTCAAGGGTGGCCCTGAGAGGTTTTTACTAATGTAGTAAATGACATGCTCATGATTGTCATCGTTGATTTGAATGAGAACTCCTGCTACTGAGACAGTTGATGCTAATATGTAGAGGATATAGTCGTGATTATAGTCGGGTGAACTAATTAAAGGGGCATTGGAGAGTGCCATTTTAAGATCGTTGAACACTTTTTGGGCATGTTCATCTCGGTGGAATGGGATGTCGTGGTGTATTAAGCGAAGGAAACCATGTGCTCGAGTGGCATAGTCTAGGACAAATCGCCTTAAAAAGTTAGCTTTTCCTTGTAGGCTCTGGAGTTGGCATAAATTTCGGGGGGGGTAGAATTTTTGTGATGGCCTGGACTTTGGAGGGATCCATGGTAATACCACTTTGGGAAATGATGAATCTAAGGAGGCACCTGATAGTGACGCAGAACACACACTTGGGGGGGTTCAAGCGGATGTTGTACTAACGACACTGTTGGAAGATGATCCGTAAATCATCAAGATGTTGGGTGAGTTTTTTGGATCGAGCTATGAGGTCATCCAAGTATGCGAGGATGATATGATCTAGATCATGAAAAATGTATGTCATAGCCCATTGGAAAGTTGCACCAGCATTTTTTAGGCCAAAAGGCATGACATGATATGAAAAAGTACCCCAAGGGGTGGTGAAAGCGGTTTTGTATTAATCGGCTGGGTGGATTTGGATTTGTTTATAGCCAGAGAAACCATCCATGAAGGATAAAGCCTCATGGCCTGTGCAGTGGTCGATAATTTGATCGTTGAAAGGTGTTGGAAAGTTGTCTTTGGGATAGGCATGATTGAGATCACCAAAGTCTATGCATAGACAGATAGTGACTTGTTTTTTGTTAATGGGTACAGGGTTGGAAACCCATGAGGTATAGGCAATGGGGTAGATGAACCCAACCGCGAGTAATTTTTCAATCTCAGCTTTGATAGCCGTGGCTTTGGACGGGTGTAGTGGTCATTGTTTTTGGCGAACTACTGTGATATCAGGCCAGGTATCTATGCGATGTTCGACAATAGAGGGATCAAGGCCAGGCATCTCTATGTATGACCAGGAAAAAATATCCTGGTATTCTTGGAAGAGGGCTTTATAGGCGGTGATTTCTTGAGGAGTGCATGCGGCGCCAATGGTGATTTCCTTGACGACTCCATTTTTTATGGAAATATCGATTTTGATGGTGGGGGAGATGTTGGCCATATTACCTTCTTCAAAATCATCAGGGGTAGGGATGGGGTTGTGGAACCAGTCGATATGCCCTGATGGTATACAATCCTTGGTTTCGACTGCGTATATGGGGTGTTGGTTAGGAGGCATGAAGGCTTCCTGTGGAAAGAAGAGCGCTCTGTGGTGTAGCGCATCCCATGGGTAGTTGGGGATGGTTAATTCCTCGAGTATGTCCTCGTCACAGTAGAATTGTTGGGAATACAAGGGATTGAAAAGAGTGATATCAGTGACTGTCACCGTGTGGTTGTCCTCTGGTGATGAAGAAGTAGGGGGAATGATGCAATGAGATTGCGATGGTTTGCTCAACATAAACCAAATATCGAGATACTGAGGATTATTAGTGGTAGTTGGGTGTAAAATTTCCGTGGGGAAATGAATGGGAGAATTGGGGGGATTTGGGGGTAAATCCTTGTATAAGTCATCCAAGAACCACAGAGGAATAGGGAGTGCTTCTGGTTCAGGGGAAATAATGTGAAGAACCTCTAGTGATGGGGTAAGGTTAATCATCGATTCTATAGGGGGTGCAGGGGTTTGAATCAGGGTCATTTAGCGTTGCTTGTATTCAATGATCATAGGACATTGCTATGTAAAATGATCTAAGGATTCGCATAGAGAGCAAGGGCATCTCATACATTCGTTGATTGAAGTCATGACATAATGGATGTCAGTGATGTTTGGTGGGGATGATGTAGTTGGACTGGGTTCATGCTGGAGGCTTTGTCATACTGCTACGAATGTATGTCGGAATTTGGGTAGCGCTGGGCAATGGTGTGTATAATGGCCATATTCTGAACATATGGCACAAGTGAATTTGGTTTGCAGCCCTTTGCTACTTACATTAGGGGAGGTAGTGGTCGTACTTGCTAAAGTGACGAACAATGATGGTGTTTGATTGAGTTGAATTAGGTTACATAACTATGGTAGCGATGGGCATTTGTTGGTTGGGTGTCCATCTTTCCAACATAGCGCGCAATGAAGTTGGAGGCATGGGGGAAGTGGAGCTGTGGGCTCCTTCTTCTTTTGCCTGCCCCCAGCTGTGGCAGGGAGGTTAGTGAGTAGGGGTTTAGAGGGTATGGTGGGAGTGAGAATGGGAATCTGCATTGGGATTCCTTTTGTTTGGGGGGGAAGGGATGGTTGAGGAACCATCTCTGGTGGATGTAAATACCAAACTAGGATTGCCAACACCATATTAGGAAGGGTAAGCGTTGTGGCTACTAGGAAATCTTGTACGCCTGGTGGAGGGTAAAAGAAGGGGATTTGAGTAATGGCTTGGGGAACTGTCTCCCAAACTGGGATATGGCCTTGGGGTGAGGTGAAATCGTGAACTAGTGGAGTTGATGAGTTCGTAGGAAGCTCGTGAGGGAGGGGATCTACGACTAGTGGGATGTCAGATATGAGAGAAGCCTCCCTGGGAGGAAGGGTATCCTCAATGTCAGTTCCTTTGGATGAAATGACACATACCTGATTGGAAGGATGAAGGAGCGGTGGTGCACCATGGTAAGTTCCTAACAATGATGGGTCTTTGAAAATTCTGAGCCCCATTTTGATGAGTGGGTATGCTTCAGGATTAGTCTGGATGAGAGGGAGAATGTTATCGATGTTGGCAGAAGGGTTAGGCTCATAATGTGAAACTTGATCAATTGTATTTATCTTCCTGTTATGGGGGAACATCATGGTTTGAAAGATGGAAGAGGCAACTGCCTTCATAGCGTACATGTAGCTACGACCAAACAAGATGTTGTAATCGAGTGGGGCATCGATAACTTCAATATCAATGAGAATGCTTTTTCCCCCGAGTTCTATAGGAACATTTTGGAAGAGCCCTTCAGGAGAAGATGTTCGTCCGTCATAATCTCTTAAGGTAATGGCAGATGGTATGAGTTCGGGGGAACCAATTTTCTGCCATACAGACTTCGACATGATGCATGTGGATGCGCCTTCATCGATGATGCACCAATGAACTGTAATGTTCTGAATTTTAATGGGGATTTGAAAATCGATGAGAGCGGGGAGGTGAGGTTCTCCACTGTCGAGATCAAATGTGATGAGTTGAGTATCCATGGGTTCGACTGCCCCCAAGGTGGAAAGTAATAATTTTCGCTGAGTGGGACAAGTTTGAAGAACTTCTAAGACTGACATTGCAGCCAGGGATTGTGCTAAGTCATCGACCAAACTATAATTATGAGCTGCCCTCGCCTATAGGTTGTGTACATTTATACACAATGGGATGCGAGGGATGTGAATAGGTTTTTTCATGTTAGGGTGAGGGATCATCGAAGGGGGTCCCGTTGGTGCTAGGATTGTTTCTGGGGGAGTGGGAGGAGACTCAACGGGTGCACAGTATTGACGACTACGTGTCTGTAGAAGGACTTCTTCCTCGCTAGTGAGGAGGATAGTACGATCTACGAGGTTGGTCGGGTTGAGATATTATCCCAACTGTGGCGGGGTAGGCTGCATGTCCTGTTGGGTTTTCATCACACCCTAGTGTGGAATGGGGTTTTGCAGCATGGCTAGGGGTGGTTGTTGCACATATTGTTGTGGGGCCTGCTGAGGGGCAGGCAGTGCTGGAGGATGTGGTCCATTTCCTGAGTCTTTCATCCCTTTAAAATCAGCGATTTGGGGGCAATGATGAGTATAATGACCAAACTCATCGCAAAGGGAACAAGGGAAGTCGGTTCGAAGATTATTGTTATTTTTCCCTTGATGTATGTTGTTATTTCCCCCCTGGGAGTTCTAATTCCCTTGGTTCTGGTTGCCCCCAGTAGGTTGGTTCTATTGGGGGTGATTTCCGCCTTGACCTGGGTTGTTCTTGTTCCAGTTTTTCCCTTTATTTTTGGCATTATTCGACTGATGGGTTGGATTTTCCATATTCATCTATTCAAAATTTTGATATTGCTGAATGGGAGAGGGTTGAACAAAATTCACCCCAGCATGAGGGTGTCCTTGTGGTGGAGCCATGGGTTGTGGAGGACCAAGAAATGGATAGTACGGATTCTGTTGGGGTAATGATCCGTAAGGTACATAGGAAGGTGTGGCGCTTTCGCTAGTACTTAGTGTATAAGCTGAGGTAGAGGGAGTACCAGAACTTGTTTGGATAGGTGGTCGTGTTGTGGGTGTCGGTGGTGGCCCACTAATGGGTGGAGGAAGGGAAACAGGGTATGGTTGTTGATAAGGGGGTGGGGGATAATAAGGGGTTCCTCCATATGTCGGCGGAGATTGAGGTGTGCCATACATTGGTGATTGTTTGGGTTGTGGTGCGTGGTGCGTGGTGTTACCAATCAATCTGTCTACTGAGTGAGACATCCGAGGTTTATCTTGGCCAAATGGCATGGGTTTTGGGAGATCAGGAAGTACTATGTACAAGTATCATGATTGTGAATAGATGAGGTCGTATTGTTGAGCCTTATTGATGGCTTCTTCTTCTGATTGAGGGAAGGTGGAAGCCACATCTTTACCGAGGAGAGAGACAAGTCATCTGAGAAACCAATCATGACATTGTTGTTTGATGGTTTCTTCTTTGCAGAAACTACATCGTCGATGCCACTCATGAATGTGATCAGCGATATGTGTGGCTGAGGTTTGTTTAAAATTAGAGAGTAGTTCAATACCGTTGGCATGGTTGATGGGTAATTGGAAGAAGGTCAAAAATGTTTTGGCGAAGGACTCAAAAGTCGCATGGGACCCCAATTTTTTCGTCTACATACCATTTGGCTGATGGGTCAGTGAGTGTGCATTAAAATAATCGTAGTTGGATGGAATCATCCATAATGTTGTTGGAAGAGCACCATAAATGGAAATTCATGACATGGTTGGCAGGGTCATCCCCTGCCTTTCCTTCGAACTTGGGGATATCTGAAGGTAGTTTGGTAGGCATTGCAGGCCATGTGGGGTCATGCAGTATAGGATCATTTGTGAGTTTTCTTAAATCTGGTATGTTGAGAGAGGCCAAGTATGGAATCTGGAGTGGTGGTGGAGGGTTAGTTCCATCCATGGTGTGAGTGGTTTGTGAACCTGACCCTTTGGGGGGACTAGGTGGGTTTGTACTTCCCCCGTGAGAAGAAGTTGGCCCCTCGCTTCCGTGTAAAGGAGAGCGAGTGGACGATGGACCTTGGGAATTGGACCCAACTAAGGTGGAACCAAGAAAAGTTGATCCTAAGATAGTGGCACTCACTAGAGTGTGTGAAGGTGGAGCCTATGAGTTGGCAAGACTAGGAACTCCCCCTATAATAGGAGGGAGGTTTAGCAAGCATCTGGAACGATGGAGGTTCTGTGGGTCCCCTATGATGTCCGACTAGCTGAGTGGATGTGTGTGAAATGGTGATGAGAGTAATAAATAATCAAGAGCCTTTGTTTGCAATTTCTTGAACTTTACACGATATATATCTAAATTGAATGTAATCAGAAGTGCATCATACATAAAGTGTTTTGATAAAGAAGCATCTATGTAGATAAGTGGATTTTGTCTATGTGGGGGGACAAAGAAAACAAATGTTCGTGTCCTAAAAGATGTAACGTCCTTCATCTCAAAAACGTACTGGACCTTCCAATAGCACTCGACATTGGGGTCTGAAGTCACCGGAAGAGAAACTAGTGAAGGATGAAGCAATCAGTTATAATGAGGGGTAGAGGGGGCATATCCCGAAAGAACTGGATATATTTCCCAATAGCCACACAAAATCTGATCAAGGTGCAATTGCAGCCCACAATTGCCACCTAGGTAGATGTCCTAAAATTTGGTCACTAGGTACCTCAGTCAAAGTGTGGCATTTAGATTTTCAGCCTAAGAAATGGGTCACGGGCTGGATCTCATCCAAGAGGTGGGTGCCTCAAGGGGGGACACACAGAACAACCGAACCTCTCCCTTATACCCTTCATGGGTATCTCTCTGCCTTATGGTGTTAGGAACACTTGATTTGGAGGATTTAAAGTTCCCTATTTGACAACTTCTATTGTTTTGACAATGTGAGAACCAGATAACGAGGATTTATTTGGATGTCTATCCCCGAAATCCTACCTAGACTAAAAGATTTCTTTTGGCACCTCCTGTGGAGGAAAAATTAGTGAGTTTTTAGAAAAAATTTAGATGTGGTTGTTTGAGATATTGGGGGTGTGAGCTGATCTCGTTGAAATTAAGTGGGAGTGGATAGTCTCATCAAGAAAAGGGTGGGGTGTTTCAGAATCCCGTTGGAGGAAACCTACTTTGACCTCCACATTTCGATATGAAAACTATGTGAGTGATAAGTGACTTTTGTGTGTGAATGAGTGAAAGTGTGCCAATGTTTTAATGAATTAGGTGTCACCTTGCTGCATGTGGACTTCGCTTGGTCATTACAAGTGTTGATTACCTAATTAACTAAATTCCTTTGGTACAACCTTGCGTAGCTCAAAAGTCCCTAGGAAGCTAGCATGTGGACATGTGGGTTCGTTACTATTCCTTTAAATCCCTATTGTGATTTAATCTAAGAAAGATTCGAAACTATCCTAGATTGTGATCATGTGGGCATGTATGGGCCCATTACAAAACCTTTAAACTTCCCTAGTGATTTAATCTAAGAAAGTAAATTTCAACACTATCCTATCTTTGTAGCATGTGGGCATGTATGGGCCCGTTACAATCTTGAGATGTGTTTGAAAAATAAACGAAGAGGAGTCACGAGGGGGATTTTTTCCTCTCCTAAAGGTTTTAGTCTTTTTAAGGGAGATGAAATTGTCCTACAATATTTTCCTGATTCTCAAGATCGCTTTGAAGCGCGAGAGAAGAGCATACTAAGTGATTGTTATCCAATTTCTGGTCCCAATGCAATTTTTATGTGATTACAAATGATTCCAACTTATACTCTTAGTCAAAGCAATCCATCCATGTGGCAAAATGAAATCAAAAAGAGGAAATAATGATTTTAAACCCCCTAAGTGCCTATGTGTTTTGACTAATCTCTTTATATGGAGAGGGAACTAAGTGTGGTGCAGATTACAACATGCATGGAATTATTTTTAAGAAGGCTAGGGGCCTTCCACAAATCATAAAAAGGCTTACAATGTGTATCTTTCTACACAGGTGCACGGGTCTCAGATTAGACAGAGGCGCACTAAGCACCAATCCACAAATCGAAAAAGACTTTTGGGCATAGGTGCGCGGAAGGCACTGAACAACACAGTAATTTTGGCGCACATGCACGTGATGTGCGACTGTGGGCCAATAAAACCGCACACACCTGTCACACGGCCGTGAAGAAAATTCCGAATGGAATTCTCTCAATTCAGCTTTGAATTGGATGTTTTGCAGGTCGACTTGGGCCGGTTAAGGTACCTGCAAGTTAAATAAACCAAAAGAAGAGCTAGAAAACCCCAAATGGGGTAGGAAATTGATACCTTTCCCCAGTGGAGTCACCAATCTGTTGCGCCTCTTTTGTCACCTGAATGGGAAAAATAGAGGTGCTTACAAGCTTAGTTGGGTTAACCAAGCAAGATAGCAGTGAAGGAAAGGGTTAGAAAAAGAAACATAAAAGACTAAACTAAGAATTAAACTAAGAAAGGAAAGAACAACTAAACTATTGAGCATAAGGACATAAGAACAAGAAATCAATAAGACTCATGTCACCAATGGAAAGGATTGTATTAGTGAAAAGAAAACACTGAGAAGAAAGAGGACTTTGGGTCCCTTCTTCCTCCAAGGGAGGGCTCTTGGACCCCCACAATTGAGCTCTTCTTACAACTTTGAAACTT
>ML786222.1:63086-78772 GCA_009831015.1 Picea engelmannii | reverse complement strand
GAGGATTCCCCAAGAGAATAGTAGCAGCATAACCTTGCAAATGAATTCCTTGAAAATGTAGTGCACCCATGGCCTTGTTTTATAGCACCACTTTGAGGTATTGTGCAACCAGCTTTTAGTGTGAAAAGGGGTTGTTTAGGGCACTTTTAGGTATTTGACCAGCCACCCAGTCGGATCCAGCTGATATTTGGATGTCAAATCAACTTGGAAGCTGAACCAGAAGTGGGTGGGAGGCCGACCAATCTCATAAATGCATCATTTCTCAGGTGTGTGCAGCTTTTAGCGACCACAGTTGTGCATCGTGCACATGTGTGCTTTTCTTGCATTTTTGAATGGTGCATGTGTGAGCGCACCCTGTGTAGTCATAGTGCACCTATATTTTATAACTGGTTGTATAGTTTTGAACCTTTTGGAAATGTTTTTTTGGTAATTTTGGTCCATGGGTGAACTCATCGTTGTTTGAACATGTTGGATTCCTATAACCATTTGAGGATGAAATTCCAATGATAACAATCAGGATGACCAATTTCTCAACCAATGGATGAATAGACTGTGAGGAAACCTAATAAGACTAAGAGTCAAAAGAGCTTGCAGACAGGGACCACAATCTTCGTACCTCTGGAAGGCCAAGGCACAAATGATTAAGGTGATCTCCTTTGAAAATATTACAAGGCAACTTAGGCTTACGTTCTATCTGTCTAGGTTTCTCAACAGAATCAATGCCCCCAGCATGCCTAGCAGTGGTTGGTTGCACATATCCAACATGACTTGCAGAGGTTGGTGATGGGTCGATAACATGACTCGCAGAGGCTACAGACCTATTACCAGTATGACTAGCAGTGAATGGAATTTTTCCCCCAGCATGACTTGCAGAGGCTAGGTGTTGGTTTTCAATGTGACTTGCAGAGGTTTTTGACCTATCCCCAACATGACTCGTAGAGGTTGGTGATTTATTCTTCCTATTCTTCCTCTTTCTATTTCATTTAGACTTTTAGTTACTAGTAATTGTACTTTCACCAGAGGCGAGAGATGGAGGAGGAGAAGACTTTGTTGACACAGGAACATCAACATGGTGCCAATGACATAAATTTCTTAATTGAGAAGCGTAAAGAGAATTTGAGACACTGGGAATGGTGCCCAACCAAACTGGTAGTCCCACTTTCAACCCAATAATGTACAAAGTGGCCATCAAAGGGACACCAACGTTTCTGAAGAAAGGAAAAGCAAAAGAATCCCCTTGTGAAGGGGTTCCTTGGTTGGTATCATCAGTAACTTTAGCCATGAAGATATTATGCACAGGTTCTCCCCTTTCGGGATCGTTCAAGTCTGTAAAAGTCTCACACATTGACTCCGACGGACCAGTGTTATCAAAACAACGCCTATAAAGAGGCGGCTCCATGTTTCCAAGCTGAAGACCGAAAATTCCTCACAACTGACAGAGTGGGTGGTCTACCACCCTAGTTCAGAGACCCAAATAAATGACTTACTAACTCACTATGGAAAACTATAGAGAATAGAGCACGCACTAAAAGTTCCTAAAGGAAAATCAAGCAGAAAACTATCTAGTAGGAAGAATAGTTACGCCAGCCAACACTAGAGCAACTTACTGGTGCAAGTGAAAATCGAAAACAGAAGAACCCTCTGGGTATACTTTGAAAAGCGTGGCCCGACGTATGCCCTAGGTACCATGGTATACCCCCATAGTCACTTGTGTAAGTCCCTAAAGTAAAGGCAACTAGGTTTCCATCTCGTGAACAGTCACCAGGCGGGTAGAGTCGATAGTCGGGTGGACCACAATGAGCAGGGTAACTAAGCCCAAAACCTACCGAGGATATCAGAAGCAAGTGGTCCAGAAGACAACTGAGGACCTTGAATAGATTCGAGATCCACGAAGCTCCATGGAAAATGCGACCAACAGTATCCCAGGACAAGTCCTCAATATGTGTTCCCCACTACGCTTGGTTTGTATTTGGAGGGGTTATCTTTCCTACCTTTCTGCATGCGACCTCATGTTTATCCCTTGTGTTAGAGGGGGGCCCCAGATAACTTTCACATTTACTGGACTTTAACACTCCCTAACTCTGACTCCAATGTTTGTTTTTTAAGCCTTGAAGAGTTTCCTCTCCAACCTAAATCAAGGCTCTAGTCTAGACTAGTTGATTGACCCTACAAACATAAAGTCTAATTAATTTTAATTATCATTCTTTTTAAGGCTTGATTTACTTAAAAGGGATGCGGTAGTGAAACTGATGTTGTTAAGACTCTTGTGAAAATTGAAACTTTATAAGAACACTAGCAAAGAAGGATTATCTTTCTTATTTTCTTTTGAAATGCTAAACACAACACTATGCTAATTTCTTTTTCTTTTTCAAATAACAATGCAAAGCAAATGCCAAGAAAGAAAGATGTATAACAAACTAAGGTTTTTTTTTATATATTTTCTTCCAATCAAAGAAGAAGTAACAAAAGATTCTAAAAGAAACTGATGAATACATGATTCATGCCCCTCCCCCCCTCCAGCCATTAGGGTGATTTGTTTTTCAAAATGAAACTCATTTTTCTTAAAATTTCAAGCTAAAAATAAGTTAAAAAAAGCTAGGAAACAAAAGAAATCTTTTTTAAAAAATACAAGCAAACTGACGTCAAACCCAGGCTAAAGATTGTAACTACAGAGAGCAGTACTAAATCAAGAAACCCCTGAGAAGTCAGACTTCAATCAGGGAAGAGGTTGACTTCCCCTTCTTAAGGAAAAAGCTTCTTGACACAGGCACACTATTGACACTGAAGCAGTCTGCGTATGTACGTGAGCTATCCAAAGGTAGGGTGTGTGTGTATGCGTGCAAACCCACTACAGGCTGCGTACACCTCTATAACTTCTCAAAAAAATAAAACTAACAGTCAAGCTGACCAGGCAAGGAGTACTGGTATGGCAGACCAGAATCCCTTAAAGACTCAACAACTTACAGAAAACTCAAAAAGGTAATCAAAACCAATTAAAATACCCAAAACAATATCCCCTAAAAACCCTAGAGGTCTCCCCAGTATGGTCGCCAATTCTTCTATAGTGGGAAAACCCCTCTATGGGCTACACTAGGGTTCAATCGTGCAGGCAGAGCTAACCATCTAAAGTCTCCTACTTTTAAAAACTATCTCGACAATACCCCACATTCATGCATAAAATACAAAGTATAAGGATCTAGTAGTCTTACCTTAAAATCTGTGTCTGGTGTCGATCATTTTTCATTCGGTCACTTCTCAATTTCAAGTCTCCTCCTAAGGCTGACCTGCATTCACCAAAAGACAAACAAGAAAATACAAACGTGCATCTTATGTATGAATTAGTGGGTTAGATGTCATAACAAAATGTAAATCAAACATGAAGATTGAACACATCATATGGCAGTATGGAAAAAGTACTTTTTTATATTAATCTCACAAAGTCACTTAAAAAATGAGAACGATGACTTCTCCTCAAACCTGATCCTGGGATCCTCTTCACCAAGCTTTAAATGTTTTCGCGTATCCTTCTTCTCTCACACTTCTCTCTAGAGAATGGGCATAGGATTATGAATAAGGAAAAAGGAAAGAATAGGGAATTCTGGCTCAAAACTCACAATGTGGCTGCAAATTCTTGGGGCAAGGGGGGAAAGTGAAATGGGTAGAGTTTCACTGTAGCTATGTTTCTCCTTGGAATGAGACCCCAACACCTCCTTTTATATGACAAAAGGATGGTTATTCAGTTGGGTGACGGGCTATAGGCGATGCATTAGTTGGGAACTACCCAATAGCCTATAATCTCAATGAATCCCTTGCAACTTTTTATTTTTTGCAACTTTTGGGGGTATACACAGGTTGTAATGGTGCAACTAGCGTACGTACGCAGGCAGTAGTGGTGCAGGGCACGTACATATTTCAAAATAGTGTTTTTAAGAAGATTTTTTCAGTGTTGGCTTGGCAAAAATAGTAAGTAATATGGCCTGATGCCAGGTATGCATGTATGGTGTAATTTAGGGTTATAACACTACCCATTTGAGAGCAGGACCCAAAGACGTAGTCCACCAGTGACGAACTCTGTTATCAAGTTTTTATGTTCAGATATAATGTTCATGTCTCTTTATGATTGGTCTTTCCTTCTTTATTGTGCATTTCAGTTTATGCTCATTTAATACAATTATTTAATAAGTCACATCGATGAAAAGATCCTGGATCAATGGGTTTACGAGACCAAGAGCGCAGTGGATGGATAGATTAACATATACAAAGCCAGGCTAGTTGCCAAAGGCTTTCAGCAGGTGCATGGAATTGACTATGATGAGACATTCACTCCATTAGCGAAGATGGATTATGTTAGCACTAGAAGTCACCTCTGGATTGTGGCAAAGGTAAGCCCAATACCCATCAGTTTATATGTCACAATGAATAAATTTAAGGGTGGTCTAATGGACGCAGCCTCAGGATTATGTCGCTTTAACTCAAAAAACTGGGTTAGTGTGCATAAGAAGATGAGGTCTTGATATAACTTCAGTTAGTAAGTTGTAATAAAGGTGAGTAGGGGGGAGAACTTGAGGAGAGTGAAGAGGTCTACTATGGACATCTGGTCTTCCAACAGCCTAAAGAGGAAAAAATCAGAAGACAAGATCCTCTTGGTTCAAAGTTTTAAGGATCTGAATGTAGTTATCATTCAACTGAAATCAAACATACATCACAATTAAATAACAACGACCCGAATGGATCATCCATGCCCTATTCATTCAGCGTTGGATGGAAAAGTCAGCACAAAAACTAATTAAAATGGGTCGCGATGTCACTGTGATCAAACCTACACCACAAAAACATAACTACCCTCGACTGGATCCTCCATGCCCGAGTGTTATAACATAGTTGTTTACAGAGATATGAAAGAAGTTGACTTACATTAAACAAGAAGTATCAACTACATATACATAACCAAAATAACTAGAGCTTCATTAAAACTTTACAATATAGGATCCTAGCTCAACCATCGACCCTTAAAAAAATGTAAAAACTATCTACTTATACTCAGAAGAGTCCCCAACTATCAGGAGTGTGATATGATCACTACAATCAAAGCTTTACATCGGTGAATTCTTCTCTTAGAATGAACGTGCATCCCTCTGTTAGACACGAGCTCAGATCAGCATGGGTCTGCAGGGAAATCTGCTTGCAGGGGTACCATGGGCTGACGGTTCAATCCCCATGGTCGAGCCTTCCATGCCTTCCATTTATGGGGTGAGCCGAGGTTTCAACCACCAAACCTACCTTCCATTAACTTCTTTTCCTTGGATATTGAATGAGACTTAATGCTCAGGGGCACGACCACTTGCTTCTCTCTGATAGGATGCCATATAAACATGAAATTGTGGGGCCGCTCAGAGGTGGTTTGGGTTCAGACTACTTTTGGGCCCGCAATCCATCACATTTCACCACGTAGTATTTTCTCCATACCATGGTTTCCATTGTAGGACCTCTCAAGAAAAATATCGCCCAAGCATGTTGTGTCCCCGCAATAAACTGTGGTCGCTGATCTAGTCATGATTTGATATTTGAGCACACTGGATAGATTTGGTGCCACCGCCAAGCTTACTCGCCCACCAACTTTAGGATCTGCCAAAAGTGTGCTTTGGGGTGGGGAGCTACTTTTGGCACTGAAAAATAACACCTCCCGGAGGATGATCTAACGTGGAGGCTAGCTGTCACCATGTTGATGTGTTGCGGACAGAGAGGTAACATGTGTCACTTGAAAACAAGATACAGGTGTGTATAAGAATACTTGAAAAGAGTGCCACATGTCAAAACCATAAGGGTGTCACCTATCTATGCTAATATCTGACATGCATTTGGCTCTCTAGGGCTTGGGGGATAGCTCCTATTTACCTGATGTGCTTTTACCTGGAGCTATGGATTTGGTGACATGTGTCTCTTTCAATTGGATGACCGAGATCCACTTTGGGTCTCTGGTCTCCAGGAGAATCAAAACTCAAACCTAGGATTCCAAGTGATTTTACCCAGAGCCATGGATCTGATGACGTGTGCCTCCTAGATTTGGATGGCCTAGATCCACTTCGGGTCTCCAGACTCTATGAAAATTAAATCTCAAACTTATTTTTCCTTCTGTGTTTTCACCTGGAGCTATGTATCTGACAACACGTGGATATTGTTGATCAACGACTTGGATTCACTTCAGGCCTTCGGCCACTTTGACACTTCGGCCACTTCGGGCCTTCGGGACCTTGGGGAGGCACTGCCGCTAAGATCAACAACTCCTTTCTTATTTTGAGATCAATGGTCCACGATTTATTTTGGGATTTTGGGCTTCGACTCTCCAGAAGTTTTATGCACTTTTCACTTTGAAAATCCCAAAGCTCATTTCTCTGAACACTTGGATCGGATTCCACATGTCCCCCTTGAGATCAATGACTCATGCTCGCTCTGGGCCTTCGGTATTTGGACCTTTTTCTCTAGCGCTATACTTCATGCGACTTTGAACTTATGAATGCCCATGAGACGCTGATTCGAAATGCTCCTAGAATCTCCCCCGCTGAAAGATTAAAATTGCTTGTTTCTTTTAAGCCCAAAATGGGTTTCTTTGTATGTCTCCCTTTATGTCCATGGTTGCGGCCTGCGCGATCAAGAATCTGAATGACTGGCTGAGGGCTTGGGAAAACAAATGATCAGTGACAGAGGTAAAGAGATAAGTGATTAGCTTAGAGAAAACATGAAATCTTAGGGCCGAGATTTCTCAAGTAGGACAACACATAACAAAAGGTCGCTCAAACGATCGAGGGAAAATGTAGAGCGAACTACAAGTCGAAAGGGAAAAACTTAAGAATGGATCTGAGAAAGGAGGATAGACAGGAAAAAATACAGACTTAGGTAGAAACCACAAACCCCTAAGGTTTTGAAAAGTTTATGTGATAACATTTGGCTCCACAGGGGATGGCATGCTCCCTGCGGGTTGCCAAGAACCAGTAGTTCCAGTGCCTTAGTTGTTGGGCTATGGAGTCTAGCTCAAAACTTTCACAAAAGAAAATGGGGAAATATGTACACTGCTTTACCTAAAAACGAAAACAAACACATGGGCTCCAAAAAAGATATTATTTATGTACAATCGTAGGCTAAATGATTTTTACAAAACACTAGGTAAAAGAAAACTTCCACCGTAGCCACCCAGATTGATCGGTAATATAATTCCTCTCTTCACTGCAAATGATCCACAAAAGGTAAGGGAAGTATGATAGCAGAACGAGAACATGATTTGGAACACCAACCATACCCCTAAGTGATGATAATATGAATAGCCTTGCAGGCTCTAGTGCTTTTGGAAAACATAGCTCCATATACAACCCCAAGGGGTCACACAATTTACAATCAGGAAAGATCAATTGGCAAGAAATTACCTCTTGCGCTTCCTAGTTTCTCACCCATTTTTTGATGTTCTTAGAGTGTATAGGTGGGTAGAGGACTTATGTGGGTCGGTTGATCCCAGGTGATACTTGCTCATTTGCAGGTTCAATACAGGATATAAACTGCACCTTTTTCTCCTCCA
Organism: Picea engelmannii; assembly: GCA_009831015.1. Lineage (NCBI taxonomy): Eukaryota > Viridiplantae > Streptophyta > Pinopsida > Pinales > Pinaceae > Picea > Picea engelmannii. Next base: position 71,205 of record ML786222.1, on the reverse strand, counting down.
TTTCTCCCTTGTATACTCCAATAACATCTGCTAGATGAGAGAAAGAAGTCTTTTCATGTATATCCATGGATGGATCTTTCTCTCTATCATGCTGCTCTTGGTGGGATCTTTCTCTTTCATAAGAATATTGGCAGCCTATGTTTTCTTCTTCTGAATACTCTTCAGGGGTAGGTGAGCGCAAAACTCTTATATCTTGCAAAGAGAAAAGAACGATATCTTGATTCTTTTCTTCAACCATTTCTTCTTTTAAATATGATATAGTGAGTGTACTAGGGGCAGAAAATAATGCATCCATAGTTATGCCATCATCAATGCTATCATCAATCACATCTAGAAGGAATTCTTCTTGGGAAACAGAGAGAGAAAACTTTTCATCCATATTTGCAAGATACTCATTTTCTTCCTCGCTTTCTCCCTCAATCAGATCTTTACCAAACTCATCACATGAGGAACACTCTATCATTTGCATAATGTGGAGTGCAAACCTCTTACAACAATCATAAAAAATAAGATGGGCTAGGTAAATATTCCCGTAATATGAATTAAAAGCATCGTGAAAATCCTTCAAAGAATGGATACTAGCAGTAGGGAGAGATAGACACCACCCAAGAGCATCTTCTTCTAGAGAAAAAAAGAACATATTGATCCAGACATCCTCGTGAAAGAAGCCATGTTCAAGCATGTATGCATGAAATTTTAATAAGTTCTCACCGGGATGGTCATGCTTGCTTCCTCTGAATATCGGAAGATAATCATCCCATTCATTTATAGCCGACACTAGATGTGGATAACCATATATGGATGAGAAATTGAAAGGAGCAAACTTCTGAACCAAGATAGCTGAGAGATGTGGCTCCTCCTTTTCTCCTTCATGGCTTTCCCCATGATCAGTTTCACAATCACTATAATCAGGAACCATGGAAGATCTCTTCTTTTCATCATCCTCGTTGGGATATCCATCAAAAGTTGTTTATTCTTGGTCGGTATCCAACATCACCTCTTCATCATAAGCATGGCTACCAAAAACCTCTTTTTCAAGGACTGGAGTATCCTCTACATCTTCTTCGTAAGAGCGGCGATCAAAATCTTCCTCCAATCCCTCCATCCTTGCAGAAAGAGATTTTACCAGCTCCATCAACTCCTCCGAGGTAAATCCTTCATTCTCACGACTTCCGTCCTCATAGATTTCATCCTCACATCTTTCATTTGAAACAATCATACCTTGAACACAGTCTTTATATTCTTCACAACAATTATGAAAAATTAACTTGGAAGAATAAAATTGTTGACAGTGTTTATTGAAAGTTCCATGAAACTCTCTCAAGGAGGGGATGATAGCAGGGGGAAAGGATTGAAACCACTCACATGAATTCTTGTCTAATGAGAACATGAACATATTCCATAATAAATCCTCATGATGTATCTCCCACTGATGCATGATTTCATGAAACTCACGAATATGATCGACAGGATTGTCATCTCTGTGTTTTCTAAATATAGGCAAATAATCACTCCATCCTTCCATAGTAGGGACAAAATTAGGAAAACCAAGAACAATAGAAAAATTAAAGGGAGAAAACCTTCGAGCCAGGATTTTGTCCATTTCAAACTAGTGGAGTCACCAATCGATCCTTTAACCATGGAGTCACCAGGTGAATGATATGCAAAATGAGTGTGTCTGGTCTTTGTCCACCATCAAAGACCAACTATGATCATTGTATTCTCTTAGGGGCTACTAGGTGTAGCCAGAAGCGGTCACACTGAAACAGCAGAGCCTAGATAGTGGAGCCGCCATAGTGGAGTCGCCAGGTGCAAGTTGCAATCTTCATAAGGTTCTGAATTCTGATGCATCTTTAGAATTAGAAGTTCGTTGTTGTTATAACCAGGGAAAATCTTTGATTCATCCCTGACAACGATGCCATAAATGTTTGCATTGGAAGTCACCTATGGATTACGGTAGAGGTAATCCCAATACACATCATTTTATATGTCACAATGAATAAATTTAAGGGTGGTCTAATGGACGCAGCCTCAAGATTATGTCGCTTTAACTTAGAAAACTAGGCTGGTGTGCATAAGAAGATGAGATCTTGATCTAACTTCAATCAGTAAGTTGTAATACAGGTGACTAGGGGGGAGAAATTGAGGAGAGTGAAGAGGTATGCTATGGACATTCAGTCTTCCAGTAGCCTAAAGAGGAAAAACTCAGAAGACAAGATCCTCTTGGTTCATAGTTTTAAGGATATTAATGAAGTTATCACTGAACTGAAAAAAAAAATACATCACAATTCAATAACAATGACCTGATTGGATCATCCATGCCTGAGTCATTCAACGTTTGAGGTAAAATTCAACACAGAAACTGATTAAAACTGGTCGCGATTTCACTATGATCAAACCTACATCACAAAAACATAACTACCCTTGACTGGATCCTCCATGCCCAAGTGTTCTAACACAATTGTTTACATAGATATGAAAGAAGATGACTTACATTAAACAAGAAGTCTCAACTACAAATACATAACCAAAAGAACCAAAGCTTCATTAAAACTTTACAATACGGGAGCCTATCTCAACCATTGACCCTTAACAAAATGTAAAAACTATCTACTTATACTCATAACAGTCCCTGAAAATCAGGAGTGTGATCTGATCACTACAATCAAAGCTTTGCGTCAACGACTTCTTCTGTCAAACTGAATGTGCATCCCTCTGTCAGACGTGAGCTCAGATCAGGATGGGTCTACAGGGAAATCTTCTAGCAGGGGTGCCACGGGCTGACGGTTCAGTCCCCACGGTCGGGCCTTCCATGCCTTCTATTTATGGGGTGAGCTGAGGTTTCAACCACCAAACCTACCTTCAATTAAATGTTTTTCCTTGGAGATTGAACGAGACTTAATGCTCAGGGGCATGACCACTTGTTTCTCTCTGATAGGATTCCATATAAACATGAAATTGTGGGGCCGCTCAAAGGTGGTTTGGGTTCAGACTGCTTTTGGGCCCATAATCCATCACATTTTACCACATAGTATTTTCTCCATACCATGGTTTCCATTGTGGGATCGCTCAAGAAAAATATCGCCCGAGTATGTTGTGTCCCTGCAATAGACTATGGTCATTGATATGGTCATGATTTGAGATCCGAACACATTGGTTAGATTTGGTGCCACCACCAAGATTTCTTGCCAACAAACTTTAGGATCTTCCAAAAGCGTGCTTTGGGGTAGGGTGCTACTTTTGGTGTTGAACAATAAAACCTCCCGGAGGATGATCTAATGTGGAGGACACATGTCACCATGTTGATGTGTTGCGGATAGAGAGGTAACATGTGTCACTTGAAAACAGGTTGGAGGCGTGTCTTTTAATATTCCTCGATCTCATTGGTGATCGTATGGAACTTTTTCTTGAGCTCTGTTGCTTGTGTCAGCGCCTGCGCGGTCTTCTCCTTGATTGTGTCCACTACCTGGACTGCCACTTCGTCGTTGATCAATCCTGCACATTCTGCCTAGTTCTGCGATATCTATGTCTTAGCTTCCTCTGCCTGTGCCACTAATTCAGCTACCTGCTCCTGTAATGGATCCATTTGAGCATGATGCTCCTTTTTCTGCATTTGCACAATGATGAGTTCTGCCTATAGATTCTTCATATCCTGCGTCCCTTTGACTCGTTCTGGGATTGGTATTGTCTTTTGCTTCTGCTTGATCTCTTGGATTGCTACATTAATCCTTTCCTCTTCCTTTTCCCACTGTTGGACCTGCGGATCCTCCTCCAACCTGGTCCAAAGTTGTGTTGCTTTGTCAAACAAGTCAGTGGTTGTGCTGACCCATTTCTCTATCTCCTACAGCTGCGCTGTTGTTTCTTGCTTCCTTTGCTCCTTCACTGCTGGTGGTGTGGTTGGTATGAACTACTCTTGGAGATTCTCGATCTCCTTCTAGTATTGATCGATTGCCTACACAATCTGATCAATCTTTTCTACTACTACAAGTTCATTCCCCTACGCGGTGTTTGGAAGCTTCTCAAAAATTCCTCCTACTCTTCATTCCAGTTCATTCCTGCATTCTCTTTCCTCCTGGGTTTCGTACTTGGCCCGCTCACAGACTTTTTCTAGCACCTCCCGCTTCTCTATTGCTCATTGTAATTTGACTAAGTCTTTGTGTGCATGAAACTATACCTCGTGGTCGACGCTAACCTGCAACTTGTGTAGTGCCCTGGATGGCATCCGCGTCAAGACCAATAGGATGTGGCTTAAATCCTTCAAGGGTGTCTGCCCCACGATTTCGTCCATGCGCAGCATACTAGGTGTGATGTAGACCGTTGCGTTTCAGTGCAATAATGAGTGGACTGGATATCGTTCTTCTACCTCCACTCTTTCCTCGGTCTGTGGTGTTGATGGTTCTATGCCCTTGCTACTTCTTGCTATCTGTACTTCCCTAAATTTCTTAAGGAACTACCCCATTTCTGCCAACTCTTTTTGAAATTTGTCCCTATGATGTGCTGCATGGTCGAAGTCCTCAAATAGAAAATCCTGGACCATTCGGGCTATCATCTCTGCATCATCATTTGTAATCGTATGTTTTGGAGGCGATCTTTGTGCCTTCATTTTCTTGAGCGATCCTCTGGTCCGCGTGGCTGGTCTCTTGCTTCCCCGTATTTCCTGGGAATTGGGACTTGCTGCAGTCTCTTGCTCAGCCTCGACCTACTTCTTCTTCTCTTTGGCCGGATGTGTATTCCCCTTTTTCCCCTTTTGGGTTCCCATTTTCTTTGGCCCTTCATCTACCCGTGTTGTCTTTCCTTGGCCTATTCTTGGTTTTTTGGGCACTTGGATTTATGGAGGCTGTGTTTCTCCCTGCTCTACCTCTTCCTCTATTGTTATTTCTAACACTTCTTGGGTAATGGCTGGAATCCTCCATTCCTCAGGCCATTCGCTGATGACCATGTCAATATCACCCTCTGTGAGGTAGTAGCGCATCTATATCCACTATTTCGTCAGATCATTCTTTGCTTGTATCCACATTGTTTGTTGTGTTGAATGGAATTTGGCAATGTCTGCATATCACGCAACATCTTCTGGTGTAATTCTCCACATATTGGAGATGGCTTCCTGTAGGTCGCGTAGGTATCCCTCAAAAATGGATTCTTTCACCTTCTTTTTCCTCGAGTCTGACCTGGCTCTAAGCAAAAAGTACCTCGCTCCCTGTGGCTTTGGTCTGGTACAAAAAACTACATACCTTGGCTCTTGCCATCCCATGAAGGCTATTAAGGTAATCAGCCATGAGTAGTGGAGCTTTGTGCCTAGTTCCTTGCATCCTTGTAGTCCTCTAGGAACAAGTTGAATAAGTATGGTGCCCAGCTCATTGAGGTGCCTTCTGCACACTGGTCTACAACTGCAACAACTCTAGTTGGCACTTCCTCCCTATAGAATTTTCTTAGAATCTTATAGGCTAAGATTTTCATGTCCAATTTTGTGGCTGCGTTGTTTATTTTTTAGATGATGATCCCTCTTTTCATCTCTTCCACCAGTGCTTTATCCTTTGTTTTTTCATCCAAAAACAATGCGGGATCCATACCTCAGATTGCTAATCCTATTATTTGGGAAATAAGCTCAACGGTTATGGGGACAGGCTTGTCTAGCCATATGTCCCCTCAATGTGTGACTGCTAATAGTTGTTTGACGCATGTTATTGCATATTGGCCTATGCCAAAATGTGGTAGGTCTAGCAGACATAGAATTCTCATTTTCTCTAGCCAGTTGCCCACTAGTATGGTTGGTTGATTGTTTCTCCAACTTGATTTTTACTCGTGGTCTATATAAAGAACCTCTGTGCAAGTTCTGGGAACTTGGTTTCATCTGCTACATCGTGATCTGAATATTTGAGCTTCTCGACATGGTCCAGTAGCTCTGGTCCTACCTATACCCCAGCTGGTATGCACGGTAGAACAATTTATGCTGCATGTTTCTTGCGAGACCTTGGTATTTGTATTTTGTCTTTCTATTGTGGTGGTGGCTGGCTCAAAGTTCCAGTGGCTTCCGATTTCTCCTTCGTAACCCATTCCAACCAAGCCGAGACATCTTCACCCGTATCCTCTACTAGGTGTTCTAAGATGGTCCTTTGAGACTCATCTAGCTCCACTACTGTTGTCGGCTTCAGCATCATGCCATTGACTTTCGGAGTTGTTTCTGTATTCTCTGGTTGCATCTCTTTCAGGGTTTCTACTTCATGTTTATGTGGCTCTTGCGCCACTGCTAGCATATCTATATTCATGGCCTTTGTTGTTGGCTATTGGATTTCCTCTAGTATTGGTGTGGATTGTATGGGTATCATTTCTAGGGATGGGATTTCATCGACATTGATAACCTACGATAGTTGTTGTTCATCTTCTTCCACCTTTCCTCCTAACCTAGTTTGAACTCTAGTCTTCTTGACGGTCTGGATTGCTTCTACTTTCTTAGGCGGTGAATGTCGAATTTTTGCCTGACTTGAATGGTCTCTGTGGTCTCTGTGAACTCTCTATGTGTTCTTTAGCCTCTATCACTCTTTGTATGTTCTCTCTTCATGAATAGACTATGGGATCCCTCGCCCGTGTGTTGTATGGCTTTCCCATGAAGCTTATCAAGGATGCTTCCTTGAGTATGGGTTTAATGCACCTTGATCACTGGTTCAATGCATCTATGGCGGTTTCATACTTGCCATTACTCTTTTTGTGTCGTCTCTAGTTGACGCAATTAATGTGGTGTCCCATCGATCCTTGTCATCCTTTAATTCCACCTAGTGTTGTCTTGTCGTACTGCTTTTGATGGCTCTATTTTTCTCACTTTTTTCCCTTTAGATGTGACTGTTATCCTTTGTCGAATTTGTGTTTCTAAACTCGTGTGGCCTTTCTACCTCTGGCGCACTGCGCCCACTTTGGTTTTGTTTCCTTTTTGTTTTTTTTCGATATATATATATATATATATATATATATATATATATATATATATATAGATAGATAGATAGATAGATAGATAGATAGATAGATAGATAGATAGATAGATATATTTATTTATTTTTATTTTTTTACTGCGCGGTGGATGGTTGATTGTCCTTATACAACTTTAGTCGGCTCCCATCGATCATTCCTCTGAGTTTTGTGCCTGCTAAATCTCTTAACTGTACATCTCCTCCATCTGTGACGGATTTTACCTCGTACGGTCCTAACCAATGCATTCTGAGCTTTCTCGGGTGCTGAAACGATTTGTTTTCATACATCAATACTAGATCTCATTCCTTGAACATTTTCTTCTTGATGTGTTTATCGTGCCAAGCCTTGTCTATGGCCTTCTAAACTTGTTGGTGGAATCCTGCTAAGATTTGGTCTTCCTCCATGGTCAATAACTGATTTAGTATCTCCTGTATTGTGCCTTGTTCGATCATTTGTGTGAAGGCTACTATGCGCAAGCTTGGTACTAAGAATTCTAATGGCACCACTGCTTCTTGGCCATAAACCAGTTTAAATGGTGTGTGCCCTGTCAAATTTTTTCATTTAGTCCTATATGCTCATAATACTGATGGTACTTTGAGGTCCCAGTCATCTTTGTTGACGTTACAGATCTTTGTCATCACGTTCTCCAGAATTTTGTTGAACGCTTCCACTGTGCCATTTGCCTATGGATGATATGGTGTGCTCTTCTAATGATGGAATTCAAACTCTTCAGTCATCGTGCAGATGGTGTTGTTTATGAAGTGTATGCCTTGGTCGCTCATGAAAAATCTTGGGCACCCAAATCTGGTGATTACGTGTTCAAACAAAAAGTGTGTTATTGTTTCTATGCTGCAATCTTTTACTGGTGCGGCTTTCGCCCTTCTTGTTAAGTATATCATCGTGGTGATAATGTATCGTGTAGTGTACCAATTGCTCTGATACCAAATTGTAGTGTACCTATTCACTACCCAGGTTTCCAAACCCCTCAATTACCATTCTACACATGAATGTTCACATAATTGATACAGGAATTATAACCACATGCATTTAAACATAATTAAACACATTTAAATCTCAGAGTAAAATATATAATTCACTCCTGCAATTAAGCAAACCATAGCATTCAACAACAAATTCATTTACACAGCGGAAAACA
>ML786222.1:15940-48848 GCA_009831015.1 Picea engelmannii | reverse complement strand
AAATAGAATAAGGCGGATGTAAGAAGACCTAATAGAAGCTTCCGCTTCTAGAAGGATCTTCCTCTAGATGCTTCTCTTAATAGACACATTTAGTATAAATAAGGGTCGAGGGTATGAAAACCCTAGCTTGGAGATTATTTTAACAGAGCGCTGCTCGACTGGAGGTTTCCCCCTCGAAGAGGCCAGTGAACATTGCTTTCTGAATCGAAGTGCTTTTCTATTGCTATTTCGTATATCATTTTTGTGTATTGTGAAGATTATGCTGGATATTTTACTGTTATTCTGCCATTTCTAGCATTTTATTTCTGTTCTGCATATTTTATATATCTGGTATCTTAAATTGTATGTTCCCCTTGGGAACCTTTCCTTCCTCAGGTGTGCCAAAACTAGATCGCCAACCTCAAATCAAAGTTGTCTCCGATGTTGATCTGCTCTGCGCTTGTACTCCTGGTTCGATTCTGTCAGTCGCTACTTCACCCTGCTCTGAAGTTCCCTCATCACCTCAGTGAATTCTTCAGTGCTTGCGCTCTGAGTCATTATCTGTTCCAAATTCCTCAGCTCCGATACTCCTCTCGGATGTCTGTTGTATACTATCTCAAACGGACTTTTCCCTGTGCTTTGATTCACCGAATCATTGTAGGCGAATTCTGCCTGTGGCAATATGCTATCCTAGCTGTTGTGGTGATCCATCACTAAGCTCCTCAGCAAGTCTCCTAGACTTTTGTCTGTCCATCTGTCTGATGATGATAGGCTGAACTGAACATTAAGTTAGTTCCCATCTTCTTCCATAGTGTCCTCCAGAAATGTCCAATGAATTTGGTATCCCTGTCCGAAAGTATTCTTTTCGGCAGTCCATGAAGTCTAACAACCTCCTTGAAAAACAAATTCGCGATGTGTGTTGCATCACTGGTCTTCTGACACGAAATAAAATGTGCCATCTTTGAAAACCTGTCAACTACCACAAAGATGGAATCATGTGCCCTTTGTGTCCTCGGTAATGGCTGATAGAATCCCGCATTCTTCTTTCTTCCCTTAGAATGTTGGCAAAATCTACATCTGTCAACAAACCTTTTAACTTCTGACCGCATCCCTGGCCAAAAATATGACTCGGTCAGCTTCGTGAATGTTTTGTCATGACCAAAATGCCCTGCTAAGCCTCCGCTATGCTTTTCCTTCAACAAGTTCTCCCTCGTGGAGAAATATGGAATACACAATTGATTTCCTCTGAACAGCAATCCATCTTGGATCATGTAATCTATCCACTGACTTCTGTCTTTGAGAACTGGGTTCTCAGCTGCTCCATACGCCTCTGCAAAATCTGCATCACCTGCGTACATCTCCCTGAGATCATCAAAGCCTAAAGTCTTGACTTTGAACTCCTGCAACAGCAAACATTTCCTGCTCAAATCATCAGCCACTTTGTTAGCAGTACCTGAAACATGTTTGATAACAAATGTAAAATTATGCATGTATTCTACCCATTTAACATGCCTCTGATTTAATTTTTCCTGCTGAGTTACATACTGCAATGCATGATTATCACTATATAGAATGAATTCCCTTGGAATCAAATAGTGTCTCCATTTTTTCAATGCATGTATGATGGCATAAAATTCTTTATCATATGTGGAATATTTTTCCTTTGCCTCATTCAGCTTCTCGCTGAAATAAGCGATTGGTCTGTCATCCTGACTCAAGACCGCTCCTATGGCAAAGCCACTCACATCACATTTCACCTGGAACGTCTTTCAAAAATCCGGCAACACCAACACCGATTGCTCTATGATCTTACGCTTCAATAGATTGAAGCTTTTCTCAGCCTCTTCAGTCCAATGAAAAGATTTATGTCTTTTCCTGACTGTGTCCATCATTGTTGCGTTGATTCCGCTAAAATTCCTGATGAATTTCTTGTAGAAACTCGCCAGTCCATGGAAACTTCTTACCTCGAAAACATTTCTTGGTGATGGCCAATTCATTATTACCTCCACTTTACTTGGATCCATCTTCAATTCATTTGCTGATATGACAAATCCTAAGTAAATGAGTTATGTCTTCATAAATGAAGATTTCCTCATATTGATCAACAACTTCTCTTGTTGTAGCTTCTTCATTACTACAACTAAATGCTTCAGATGTTCTTCTTTCGTTTTTATGAAAATCAATATGTCATCTAAATAAACAATGACAAATTTACCTATGAATTCTTTCAGCACTTCGTTCATCAGCCTCATGAATGTACTTGGCACATTCGTCAAGCCAAATGGCATGACTAGCCATTCATACAACCCTTCGTTGGTCTTGAAGGTTGTCTTCCACTCATCGCCTTCCCTCATGTGAATTTGATGATATCCGCTTTTCAAATCGACCTTTGAGAAAAATTTCGCTCCACTTAAACAGTCCATCAAGTCATCCATTCTTGGCAATGGGAACCTATACCTGATGGTGATCTTGTTGATGGCTCTGGAATCGGTGCACATTCTCCAGCCTCCATCTTTCTTTGGGCTGAGTATCGTTGGAATGGCACACGGACTCAAACGTTCCCTGGCCAATCCCTTATCCAATAACTCTTGGACCTGCTTCTTAACCTCCTCGTTCTCCTGAGGCATCAACCTGTACGCAGCTTTGTTTGGAAAACTAGCTCCCGGTACAAGGTCTATGTGGTGACTTATGCTCCTCATTGGCGGCAACGAATGAGGCAGTTCGTCTACCACAATATCAGCGAACTCTTCAAGTAGTTCCTGAATTTCTTCTAGCAAATCATCCACTCTTGTGCTGGTCAAAATGATTTTGGGTTTTCTGACCATAAATAATTGTGGATCTTCTTTCTTCTTAACTTCTGTAAGAAGCTCCTTCCCACTCATGAGAAGTATTTTGTTGTTCACTTCTGGTTTTACCTCCTTATCTTTTATTGGAAGTAACTTATGGGTTCTCCCATTCTTCTCCAGGGTATACATATTCATTTTTCCATCGTGAATTACGTTCCTGTCATACTGCCATGGTCTCCCCAGCAGTAAATGGCAAACATCCATAGGAATGACATCACATAAAATCGTGTCATTATATCCTCCTATTTTAATGTCAACTAAGCACTGTTTAGTGACACTCACATGATGTCCCTTCTATAGCCATGAAACTTTGTATGGACTCGGGTGATCAGTCGTCTCCAGCTCTAGTTTCTCCACCATCTCGGTCGAAACGAGATTGTCTGTGCTACCACTGTCCACGATAACTTTGCATTTCCTTTATTTGGTCTTGCATGCAGTTTTGAAAAGTCTGCTTCTTTGAGTTGTGTCCTCCACCTCCTTCTTGGGTGTTAAGAGAACTTTTCACATCATCAACGACCTTCTGTCTTCTGCGTCTTCTACTTCAGCATCTCGCCTCTGTGCCTCGGTGATGTGAGATTCTCCTCCATCCTTCTTTCTATCTGGACAGTCAACTTCCTTATGCCCATTCTTCCCACATGTATAGCATGTGATTACTCCACCTCTTCCTCTACCTCGACCTCTAGTACGAGGAAGAGTGTTTGCATCAGCATAATCTCCTCGCTGATCAGTTTGCTGCCTTCTCTGTTTGGCATGTGGCCCTCGCTATGAGGTTCCACCTCTTTCAACTTTACCCTGAGGCCTCTTCTACTCCTCCTTGGGCTTCTGGTATTTATCCTGGGCAACTGCCTTGCCTCTTGGCTGACTTCTGCCTTGGCCTCACTATGTTGGCTTATGGCTCAGCTTTTCCTCAGCTTTCAACGCCATCTGATACGCATCCTCTACCATTCTGATGGTTGTCATACTCATCTCATCCTGGATATCGTATCTTAAGCCATTCATATACCTGGCAACTTTTTCATCATCGCTCTCCCGATGACCTGCTCTGATATTGAGCTTGTAAAATTCTTCGGTATACTCCTTCACTATCATCAACTTCTGTCTCAGGTTCTACATTCTCCTAAACAGTGTGATTTGATAATCCCTTGGGATGAACTTTGCCTTCATCTTCGCAATCATTCGATCCTAGTTTCTGATTTTCTGCTTACCTTTGGAACGTCTATAAGCCTGAAGCTCGTCCCACCATAATGTTGTGTGTCCTTTCAATTTCGTGACAGCATGCCTTACCTTTTTATCCTCTTCGATATCTTCGTAATCGAAGTAGGTGTCAAGAGCTCTAATCCAATCCAAAAGCTCTTCTGCATCCAGACTTCCTTCATAAGTTGGAATGTCCATTTTTGTATTTGAACTCATCCGAGCGATAGCCTTAATTAACCGCTCATTAGCTACATCTTTGGCTGCAACTTCTCCTTGTTGTTCGGCTTCAACTTCGCCTTCGGAGTCACTGAAATCTCCCACACTAGCTGTGCGTCTCTGCGTTGCCTCCATATCTTCCAGCCTCGCTCGAAGATCTCGTATCTACCTCTCCATTTATGGATTAGCTACTGGTCTACCCCTTCTTCTCACCTCCCTATCCTCGGGTTCAGGTGACTGTCTTTCTCTTCTGGGCGGCATGGTGAATTTTCTTCCCTTCTTCTCTGCTATAGAAAACAGAGATATTTTTCTTGCTTTGATACCACTCTGACGCAACCGTGCCAACGCGGCACGACTGCTCCCACCAGGACCTTCCTTTTCCTAGGCCCGAAGAGTTAAAATGCTCTTCAACTCCCTTGTCGGAAGTTTTCTGGACCCATAGAATGCTCTTGGTGATCTCCCCTTTGCCTTATCGGGAAATCGGACCTCGCAAGGTTGCGAGTCCTGCACTCGGGTCTCAAAATCCCCAAAACCCGATGAATATTTGCCCGTGCTCTTTTCCTCTTGTCGGATATTGTCCCGTCGGGAAATCGGTGGTTACACTGTCGTAAACCACTTACCTTACGAATCCCTGATTCCCGATCTTCGATGCCACTTGTCGTCGAGTCGTGGAAAGGCTCGACCTTCCTACACCTGTCCTCCACTACAGGCCTTAACCCTGTCGGGAAATCGCGTATCGAGATATCGCGATTCCCATGGTCGAAGTTCACGGGACTTACAAATAGCCAAACTCCGATCTATCAACACCTGTCCTCCACTCAGCGTTGTGGCTGCGTGGTTATCACGTTTCAGAGTTTTGCGATTCCTCCGGCAGCGATACTCACAAAATCGAGAATCCTGACTTTTCGAACCTCGATGCACGTGTGACCTCTCTTCCCACGTCACCGTCTCCTCAACGCTCAATCGGGTATCGCGGGATCGCAATTTCTATTGCAACGATTTCCCTGCCTACGGAAATCCCAAAACACTGAATACCGACTCTTCCAGATCCTTGGACACGCGTCCCGCAGATCAATGACTCCCACTATTTCGGGAAATCACGAATCGCGATTTCAATATGCTCGAGTCTCCTGTCTCCAGAAACCCCTGTTCTTCGATTCCCGATTCCTCGGGATCTCCTGCCACGTGTCCCTGCGGAGATTTATGGCTAAGATTCTCCGTTGGGGTTTCGAGACTCAAAAGGTCTCAGTTCTCTCGACTTGTATAACCCCTATGCTTCCAAAATCCCGATGACTTCCCAGAACACTGACAAGTGTCCTGCCAAGATCAACGGCTAGGATCTCTTCTCAGATTTTTGAAACTTTCAAGGTCTCTGATTCTTACCCCGTGAGAAACCCGATGACACCAATATCCCAATGTCTCCTCCGGGTTCTTCCTCTGGCTCCCTCAAGCTTAAACCCTGCACAACTTCCAGATATCTAACGGTCGACGGGATTTCAAAATGTTCCTCGACGGATCCTGACCATTGATTCCTCTTCCTTGAGGATTTCTCTGAAATGGCTAAGTGCTTCTCCTCAGCACTTGTCTTTCAAAGCCTGTGTTTGGCACTCGTTCTTGAAACGTCCCCGCACAACTACCAGTGCTTTCCTTTGACGATACCACGAAGGTGCTACACCTCCTGAGCTTTGCAACTCTGATTCTTCAGGGAAACCTGCACGCACCCTTTGTGCTTGACGTTCAACAACTTCTCAAGTGTCGAATAATTCAGACTCTGCGCACTCTCTGCAACAGCAGTCGTCTATCTCCTTTACTCAGACTAACAACTGAGACTTCTTCTTCCTTCAACCTGCACACTCATTGCACGGTTGCAACGACCCACTTCCACTTCTAGGAAAACAAGAAAAAAAGTTAAACTATCGAGCCCTCATCAACGCACTCCTTGATGAATTCAACTGCACACCTTGCAGGAATATCCTGGCTCAGATAGAGAAACAATTGAAACTTATTCTCTCTCAGACTTCAGTTTAAAACCTGAAATCACATGCACAGCATATATAAAGCAAATGCATATCCAGAAAAAAAACATTCATGAGCACATAAACAATCTACATAGAGAAACAACACCAGTCACGAGTTTGAATCAAAGACTCTCTTCTATTAATTCAAATCTGTACATGGGTGTTCTTCATACAATTCTCTGCTTACTCTTCTCTTTTGAATGCTTCTGAATAATGTTACAATGATACAACGAGGGTGTCTATATTCGTTTTCCCTCTCGAACTCTAAACTATCAAATCTAGACTTAAACATCTATCTACCAACATTAACTAAAGTAAATGCCTCCTATCTACTTCAGACAAGAGCGTAAAGCTCGAGGTCTGATACAATATACAAAAGGTGCTCCTTCATAAAGGATTCATTTAAGACTTGTGCTACAATCCCAAAGCATTTTCAAAATTTTGGGTTTGTTTTCTCCAGCTAATCTCCGCGTGATGTGTTGGCTCGCTTGATGAGTTGGCGATGCTCCTGCATCAAGGTGCAATATGAACTCTTTGGGACTGTATAGTATTTCTACATCATCGTGCAGTGATAAGGTTCATGACTCGATATTTTGTAGATTTCGCACCATAGTCTTTCGATGGTAATGGATTTGGCATACCTGCTTCCATATACTGCGTGAACATTGGGCATTCATTCTTGTGGTGTCCTTCCATCCTGCATGTGGTACACCAAACAACTTCTCATTTTTCCTTGTTCTTATTATGGTTCAAATGAAATGTTAGATTCTTCAAATCATCCTTCAATTCCTCGATCGTTGAGTTTGTCTGCTGGTACTGGTTCTCTTCTAGTTGCAAGGATGCATGCAAAGCCTCTAACTATGACTGAAATTTATGTTGTCGTAAAGGGTATTTTAAATGCGGGAGTAGTGAGTTGACAAATAGGTGCCGATACTGCATATTAGTCATGAGGTATTTTAATGTTCCCTTCATTCGCTTGAATCTCTGATCGATATCCCATATAGACTCTCTTGGTTTCTGTCTTATTTTGATCATCTCATTCATGTATTGATCCTCTGAGCTCGGCCTCTGGAACTCATTTATTAATAACTTCTTAATGTCGGCTAGTGTCCTTGTCATCCCCGGGGCACTGTTTGTGTCTAGACTCATGTACTATTCTAGTGCATGGTCTCTTAGCGTGATAGCTAGCTACACAAGTTTGGTATCTTCACCAGTTATCTGTTTTGCTTCCCATATATTTTCACAAATGAACAATTGTTTGTCAGGGTCTTCTGTTGTTTCTCCTCGAAATTTTGGTAACCTGATGGTGGGATTGTGTCCTACCATTCTAAATATTAAACTACTACCTCCTCTGTGTGGTGTATATACTTGACTACTACTGCCTAGACTGGCTCCTCCAGTTGTTTATCCTTGTGTATATGTACTTCCTACTTTTGGAATTCCTCCGAACTTCAATTGTCTAAACAATGGTGTTCTCTTTGGTGTATTAGTCGCACATGGGTTCATGGGTTCCACACTGACATTAATATGGATAGGATGGATGCCTTCTCCTCCCACTCTTGGACCTCTCGTCTTCCTTTCATATGTTGTGCACAAGATTTCCTCAATCTGCTCCACAACCTAGAGATCCTCTACCTCTTCCTCATCACTCGCCAAGCCTTCCCTCACAGCTACGGATCTCTTCTTGGTATTTACCCTATATTGGTAGGGTACTCCACTATGCAACCTTCCCGTTGATGCCAAGATCCACTTGATCTATTCATTGTCCATCATGATCAGGTCCAAAGGTTCCTCCTCTTTCTTTCCCTTATCCTTACCTCCTTCCATTCCTCCTCTCTCTGTCAATGCTTCCCCCCTTCCCCCATGCATGCAGGGAAGTTTAGCTATTTGATTCCATTGTCATTACACCTTGTTTATATAGAAGTATCTTAATAGAAGTATACATTGATTGAATGTACCTTCCTCGAGGTCTGCGTAGAAATTCCTTCTCTGCTGCGTTGTATGACTTCGTTGTGTCAACTGCAAACTCTATTATGAAGCCTGCCACAATACTACCAAGCCAAAAGTTTACTGCGCAAGTGAATTTGTTGTTCACTTGTTGTGACTACTCAATCTATACTAGGGTCCAGTCTAATTGTTGAATCTGATTCGTCGTGTGGTTATCCTTCGATCTTAGTTTCCACTACTGCAATAGATGTGAAAAGTCATAGAAAAAGACTTTGTGCAAATCCGTAAACACGTATTTGTCCAGATATTTGCAGGGTGTTATTCTAGGGTTTCTATTGTCTTTTTGTGCAAACTCTAGCTCTTTGGTTCTCAACCAGCTTTCGATTTCTTCTTTTGTAGGGTTCCATGGTCTAAACATTCCCTTCTAATGGCTCATTGCTCTCTTCTTTTATTTTCTCATTCCTCACTCAACCTGTCTCAGTTACTCAATCCGCCTATGTTCCTACCAATGGCAATGAAACCATTTGTTGGTTACTCTCCTCTATTCTACTCTGAGCTTCTTATTGACCCAGGGTTCATGTCATTCAAGTTTCCAATAAAACCTTCTTGGCCCTTGGTTATGGAAGGAAGCAAAGAACAAGGAAGGAAAGGTAAAAAGTGAGCTTCGCGGGAGACACAATAACTATCACTGAGTCGAAGTGAGCAAAAGAGCAGGAAAGATGGAGCGAAGTGTGGAAAAGAAATCCATTGGATGAGGAGATCAGGGATGAAAGATCAGCAAGAAAGAAGGATCATGGACAAATCAGAAAGCAGAGAAAGACATCATTGGATTCTTTGGAGCACCGTGCGATGAAGAAGGAATGACAGGCTGGCGAAGTCTGGAAAAAGAGGGTCAAGTTGACCTAGAGTTTTGGTATCTAGGATTTTGGCACCTAGGTTTTGACCTAAGGTTGTCGGTGAGGGATTGTAATGTATAAATAAAGGTCAAGAGGACCTAGGTGGGGTTGTGGTTGGTCATTGAGTATTGGTATGATATTGTTGTTATAGATCTGTTGTGAAGAGAGAAGATTGGACTGTGAGATCTTTAGCTATGTGTGAAGGTCAAGTCCTGCTAGCCGAGAGCACAGATAATAACTGTATGCTTTTCCTTAATAAATCATAACCACAGTTCTGTGGATGTATCCCTAGAGAGAGTGTGAACCACGTATATTTTGTGTCGTATGTGTGATTGATGCTTGGATCTCTGTCATTGTTATATTGTTATTTGCAGTCCTATATTAGATCAGATCTATAGTTGTGCAGGATAGACCTAGTTGATAAGTGATATATGAATGTTGTATTGTTGTTGTGATAGATCCACTTGATATTCCCCTGGTTGTAGACATCCCTGTCCTACAAACCCCCTCTTAAGCTTCTTTGGGTGAGATTGCATCTGCTTCGCAGGTGCTACCGAAAGGGCCAATAGCTAGGGCTTGTTGGTGTGCTCTTGGAGTGAACCTCGGGTCTACCCCTGTGCCTACCGAGACAAGAATATGTGTAAGGGAATGTCAAGGTGGTTCCCATCGAAGATAGAGATTCATAAGTGGATAGAGGATCAAGAGAGGGACTTCGTTGAAGCCCAAAACAAGAACCATAAGCTAAGTACTGAAGGTTGGTTGTAGAGACACATCTTCACCGATATTCATGAGATATTCTTTGGAGGAATCCATAAAGATCTAGACCTCATGTGTTCTGGACATCGGAGTTGATTAAGAAGGTTAAGAGAGTCGACAACTTTGTATCAAGGGTTGTAGATCACTGGTTTGATAGTACCATTGAAGGGTACATCACCAAATTTGTTGTTGACAGAACATAATCATATATCCAGGCCGAGAGATACTTATTCAAAGGACCCAGAGGAAAATTTTTACAATTTCTAAAGAAAAGAATCAAGATGATGTTGCATGAAACGAACTTCTTAAAGATACAGTAGATTAGTTGGATCTGAAAAGGCTAATGTTCAAGAATTCAAACAGCAACAGCGGCACAGAAGCCAGACATACGCACAGTGGGAAAGTATTTCGAGGGGTTCACCTTGAGAACCTATTCAACCAAAACTATGGAGATGAGGGTTTCTATAGTGGAGAGGAGGCAGATCTGATAGACGAAGAACATTCAAAACCCACTAGAGAAGAGGAAGAGAAAGATGAAGAACTTTGCCACAACGAGCCAGAGACATTAGGAACTATGCAGACCACTGAAGTAAGTAATATAGATCCTTTTGTTATTTCATAAACGCTAAGTAATCAGAATATTTTGAATCACCTAAATCCACAGACTACTATTACTAGTAGTACAACATCTACTCAGACAGGAAACCTAGGCAGCTCTATGGCAAATGAGATGAGACTCCCTATTTTTAAAGGAGATGGATCTGAAGATCTTGATCAACACTGGTTCTTATGCGAGGCCATATGGAACATTAAAAATATTACCAATGAAGTTGTTAAAAGAAACCAGTTTAGCACTATGTTGATGGATCGCGCGCTGAGCTGGTACATGAAGCTTGTCCAAGGACTTGCACAGCCTAAGCCACTAAGTGAGATCAAGAATGCATTGGTTGCAAAGTTTAAAAAACCTAAGTCAGAGTCACAGTGTATTACTGAGCTAAAGGAGATCAAATAGAAGGTATCCAAACCTATTTGGGAGTTCGATCAAAGATTCAAGACCCTAACAGGCCAATTGACTTTTAAGATCCCAGATGAAAAGAATAAAGAATGGTTCATCGCTACTCTTTTACCACACATCAGAGTTCCCATGATGTAGCAGAACATTGCATCATAGGTAGAAGCTTTGGAGATCGCCATGAATATTGTATCAGCACCTATGGGAGAATCTAGCTCAGGCATGAGCCAGATCTTGAGCCAGCTGACTAGTTTGTCTCTGTAGGTTGAGGATATGAAGAAGGAAAAGGGTAAGGACAAAAGAGAATATATCTAGTGTGTAAGATGCAAATCCAAAGGTCATGATAAAGAACATTGTCCCCTGTTTCATGAATATTTGGCCTCAGGAGCACCGAGCCCCTTGAAGCAAGTTAACCTGCCCTGGTGCGAAGTATGCAGAAACCAACATCGCCCTGGTGAGTGCTACTATATGCAGAAGTACGTTCAGACACCCACAAACTTGTATTGCACATTTTGTAAGTCTGTAGGGAACGATGATAGATATTGTAGGGATTTTGACCCGATGCATGAAAGATCAAGAGACATATACAAGATCCAAGGTGAAGTACACCAAGAAGGAAACAATGCATAGTATAATTCCCCAGGAAGAGGAAGTTTCAATCCCCATGGTGGATACAGAGGAGGAGGAGGAGGAGGAGGAGGAATGGGTCGAGGCCAAGGATAAATAATCTGTTACAACTACACACAGCAAGGACATTTAGCAAGGGACTGCCAGAACCCTTGCACCACCTGCAGTTATTGCAATTCCTTCGAGCATGTCATTGAGGAATGCCCTTTGCTGCTAGATAAGCTTCAGGAATGACGAGGACCTTAGAAAAACCCGCAAGTGAAACTGATATATGATGAACCTCACGAAGCAGACCCTAGATTCATTGTTATCACGTGAGGAGGCGTTGTTACAGGAGAAGACAGAGCATCCCAAGGAAAGACTGCAGATGACCATGGAGTCAGGAAAACTACAGCGAAGACCCCAACGTTCGATGCTAAGAAAGAAAGACATATATTTGAGGAGGCAAGAAAAGAGTTCAAAGGAGATCAAAGGTCTTCATCAAAGAAACAACCAAAAATCAAAGAATATGGCATGCCTCAGGCATTTGATCAGTCTGCATCGCCAACAGAAGAAAAAGAGGTAAGCAAACTCATGGAATTTTTGTGCACTTGTGTTAAGTTGATTCAAGATAAAAGCATTGTACAAGAATTACAAGATTTAATCAAGCAGTATGAGCTAGGAAAGATAGATTCCTTACTAAATAGGGTAGTGCACCAAATTGGGAAAAGGATAAACACAAATAAAGAATTACACATGAATGCTCAAATAAGAGAATATGATATAAACTATGTGGTCCTCGACTTAGGGTCGGAGGTCAATGTCACGACGAAGCAAACCTGAGCACTAATGGGAAAACCAAAGTTGATATATTCCCCTATCCAGATTAGAATGTCTAATCAGCAAGATGTCATCCCATTTGGATGATTGGAGCATGTCCCTATGGACATCGATGGAGTTAGAACCTTTGTAGATTTTGAAGTAATTGAAATTGTTGATGGCAGCTTCCCTTATCCTGCATTACTAGGAATTGATTGGGCCTTCGACAATTCTACTATTGTTCATCTAAAGAAGAGGCGTATGAAATTTTAAAGAGATGGCCTTAGGGTCATAGCACCTTTAGATACATATGAGGGTCCTCGATACACAGAGCATGTCAGAGAAGAAGATCATGCATACGAACTGGAAAACATCTACAAACTAACAACTAGACAACAGGATTATATCAATCCTATAGCTAATGGGAATCTGAGTTGGTGAAGCGACAACACATGTTCATCAGACTCAGAAAAAGCACTGGAGAACTAGAAGAACCAGATGTATGAAGTCTCTACTAGAATATGTGCTAGACTAACCAGAGAGGTTCACTGGATCGACACAACAGTGAGTAACTTACCCACATTTGATGGGTTGAACCCTTTAGAAAACTTCTTATCAGAGTTTGAGACAAGTGTACCAACACAACATAGGTTGTTGGCAATGGATGAGTCCATGAAAGACACACCAGAAATATGGTGGGGGATGCACAAAGGAAACATCACAAACTGGACATAATGTCAAACTTTGATGACAGCGCATTTCTCAGCACAAGTAGGAAGCTACTAAGTGAGGTACACAGGTCGAAGTTTCCCAAAGGACCATGTGCGAAGCTGCGAAGAGTCTTGGAGTGACATTCCTCGAGAATAATGGGTGCATAGATTAATTAATACATTGGACACGATCCCTATCAACTGGTACCTTCAAGCAGAGCTATGCCTCGTCACTTCAAATTGGGAAGGTATGATCCAAAATTTTGTAACCACCTTTTTATTTGAAAGTAAATTTCCTTCAGTATACCAAGCATTACATATTGTGAGATAGAAATTATTTAAGGAGGCATCTGGCCTCCCTTTGGAGAAAGAAGAGGATGAATGGACCGCGCCATTCCAGAAATTGCAAGGATGTTACAACATTAATGCCGATGAAGATGATGATCCAAGGAAGGTAAACATCGCTGAGACAGAAGGCCACAGAAATGTGGAAGGACCAGGAGTTGAGCTACCATTCATAGGATAGCCAATCAAAATAAAGAAAGTCAATATTGGGACAGAGGAGACACTGAATCTTGCCAATGTCGGAGATTATTGGGATGCTTCTACCATTGATAAGATTATAGAGTTATTGCACGAATATCAGGACTTGTTCCTGACCAATTTCACTGATATGAAGGGAATCAAAGGGCCTATGGGTGAGATGAGAATACCTTTGAAACCAAATGCGAAGCCATTCAAGCAAAGACCTTACAGACTGAACCCGAAATACAAGGAAAAAGTGAAGATCGAGCTTGACAAAATGTTGGAAGCGGGGATTATTGAACCTATTGAAGAGTCGGAGTGGATCATCCCTATGGTGGTATAAGAAAAGAAGACAAGAGAAATTAGGATCTGTGTGGACCTCAGAAAGTTGAATAATGCCTACCTGCATGACCCTTTTCATACACCATTCACAGATGAAGTGTTGGATAACGTGGGAGGCCAGGAAGTATATTCTTTTACAGATGGATTTTCGGGATACCATTATATCCACATTGCCAAGGAGGACTTTCATAAGACTATGTTTTCCATAGAGTGGGGATCCTGTCAATATACAGTAATGCCATTTGTATTGAATAATGCCCCAGCCATCTTTTCCAGGGTGGTGGTCGAAGCGTTCAAAGAATTTTTGCATAAATTTTTAGAAGCATACTTTGATGAGTGGACTATTTTTAGTTTGTTGAAAAATCATATTGAATGTCTAAGGCTAATGTTGGACAAATGAAGGCAGTGTCAAATTGCATGGAATATGAAGAAATGCATCTTCTTGTCACCATTTGGAGTGTTATTAGGTCATATTGTATGCAAGCAAGGATTGCTGGTAGACCCATATAAAATTGCAATTATAGTTGATTTTCCACCTCCTACTTCAGTCAAACAACTGCACACTGCACTGGGCCATACTGGATATTACAGGAAATTTATCAAAGGATGTGCCCAAATTACAACATCAATGGAGAAGTTGTTGAAGAAGAACTGCTAGTATGAGTGGACAGATGAATGTCAACAGAGCTTCGACACACTGAAATAGAAGATGGTTAGAGAGCCCATTCTGGTTTTTCTAGATTGGAGCAAAGAATTCCATGTGCATGTCGATGCATCTTCTATTGCATTAGGAGAAGTACTGGCACAACCTGGAGAAGGGGACATTGATCGTCCATTAGCATTTGCTAGTAGGAATCTATCCACAGCTGAAGTTAATTACACCACTACAGAGAGAGAGGGACTAGCCATGGTGTATGCACTGCAAAAATTCCTACTTGTTGGGAGGACACTTTAAAATGTTTACTGATCACTTCGCACTGGAGTACCTAGTCAACAAGCCAGTGTTGGGGAGGCGAATATGCAGATGGATTATGTTATTTCAAGAATATGATTTTGAGATCATAGTTAAGCTAAGAAGAATAAACAAGGGCCCAGACCACTTATCAAGGTTGGAACATGGTGAAGAACCCACCAGTTTGGAGGATACATTACCGGATGCACAGCTTCTCACCATTAGAAAGATTGATGACCACTTCACAGACATAGTCTAGTTCCTGTCAACAAGAATGGCTCCAAGTGTGTATACAATTCCTCAAAAGAAACAGCTAGTGGTGCGTGTTGCAGACTTTTCACTTATAGCTAGACAACTATAAAAAATGGGACCAGATGAAATATTAAGGAGGTGTGTTATGGAGACAAAGTGACCACTGATCCTAGAAGAAGCTCATGAAGGCATCACAAGAGGACATTATGCAAGGAAAGCAACTGTGCAAAAGGTTTTGCAAGCTGGCCTTTGGTGGCATATGTTACACAGAGATACTAAAGAGTATGCCAAAGAATGTGATGTATGCCAGAGAATTGGAAAACCATCCTGGAGAGATGAAATGTCATTAGCACCGCAGATGACCCTACAAGCATTTGAAAAGTGGTCCATTGACTTGGTGGGACCTATAAACCCACCAGTAAAGCACACAAGAGCAAGGTACATTATTATTGTGAAAAATACTTAACCAGATGGGTCGAAGCCAGAGCAGTCAAGGACTGTAGTGCAACTACAGCTGCGCGTTTTATATTCGATGACATAATAACCAGGTTTGGATGCCCTAAGATTCTTATGAGTGATCAAGGTACACACTTCATCAATAAGACAGTTGAATCCCTAACTGAAGAATTTGCAGTCCACCATCAGAAGAGTACACCTTACCATCCACAAGAAAACGAAACGGTTGAAGCATTCAACAAGATCTTGGAGACATCATTGAAAAATATTTGCAGCGTGAACGAGGATGGTTGGGATTTAAGAGTATAGGTAGTACTCTGGGCCTATAGAACCACTTGCAAGAAATTAACAATGCAGACCCCCTTCAAGTTGGTTTATGGTCTTGAAGTTGTTGTCCCGATGGAATACTTAGTACCAAGCCTAAGAATTGCTACATTTACAGACATGGATGATACCGACGTTGTTCGCGAGAGGCTTGCACAGTTGGTTGAAATGGAAGAAGACAGATTCATTGCAGGATTCCATCAGCACGTTCAGAATGAACGAGAAAAGGCCTATCATTACAGGCACATCAAGAAGAAGACATTCAAGCAAGGTGATTTAGTACTGGTGTATGACAGTAAGTTTTTCAAACACCCTGGGAAGTTCAGAATGCATTGGCTTGGACCATATGAGACTACCTATGTTACAGAAGGAGGAGTTGCATAGCTTAAGACATTGAAGGGAGACTGGAAGGAAGGATTGGTCAATGGGAGTCAGCTAAATTTGTACTATGATAACCAACTGCCTCATAGCTCTCAGTAAAAGCATGAGGAAAAGGGTCATGGTACCAGGTGCAATTGAAACTGGGTACCAGACACAAAAAAGACAGTCTGCACAAGGATGGAAAGGAGGCATAAAGCAGAAAGCAAGGGCTACGTTGCGTAGTCCAAAGTCGAAGTAAAAGAAGAGGATCAGATCTGAAGTGCCTCGGGACAAGTCACAGGTGAGTGTTAGGGGCATGTTGGCCCTTGGTTATGGAAGGAAGCGAAGAAAAAGGAAGGAAAGGTAAAAAGAGAGCTTTGTGGGAGACACTGTAACTGTCACTGAGTCAAAGTGAGCAAAAGAGCAGGAAAGATGGAGCGAAGTGTGGAAAAGAAAGTCGTTGGGTGAGGAGATCAGGGATGACAGATCAGCAAGAAAGAAGGATCATGGACAACTCAGCAAGCAGAGAAATCCATCATTGGATTCTTTGGAGAACCACACGATGAAGAAGGAAAGACAGGCTGACAAAGTCCGAAAAAAGCGGGTCAAGTTGACCTAGGGTTTTGGTATCTAGGGTTTTGGCACCTAGGTTTCGACCTAAGGCTATCGGTGAGGGATTGTAATGTATAAATAAAGGTCAAGAGGACCTAGGTGGGGTTGTGGTTGGTCATTGATTATTGGTATGATATTGTTTTTATAACTCTGTTGTGAAGGGAGAAGATTGTATTGTGAGATCTTCAGCTGTCTTTGAAGGTCAAGTCCTGCAGCTGGGTGTGCAAGAAGGGGAGAGAAAGAGAGAGAAGAAAGAATATCTGCTAGCCAAGAGCATAGATAAGAACTATATTCTTTTCCTTAATAAATCATAACAACATTTATGTGGACGTAGCCCTAGAGAGAGGGTGAACCATGTATATTTTGTGTCATATGTGTGATTGATGCTTGGATCTATGTCATTGTTATATTGTTATTTGCAGTATTATGTTATATCATATCTATAGTTGTGCAGGATAGACCTAGATGATAAGTGATATATGAATGTTGTACTGTTGTTGTGATAGATCCACTTGATATTCCCCTGGTTGTAGACATCCCTATCCTACAACCCCCCTCTTAAGTTGCTTCGAGTGAGACTGAATATGCTTCGCAGGTGCTGCCGAAAGGGCCAGTATCTAGGGCTTGTTGGTGTGCTCTTGGAGTGAACCTCAAGTCTTCCCCTGTGCCAACAAACCTCTAAAACTATCGACCCTTCTGGTAAACCAGAAGGCAACACAGCACACAAAATGTGTCGTGCAGTCTCACCCGATACAGATTTAATGGGTGGCTGTAAGACTCAGGTGTTTATAGCCCAGGATTGAGGATGAGATATGAGATATGTATTTAGAGCCATTTACTATAAATTGTGGTTGTAACCTACTATTATTCACGACTGTGCATTACCTTCAACAACTTATTTCCCTAATAACGCAACCATATTTCATAGCAATATAATAACCCATTCATTCATTAAGCACAATATTTAACTATTGAAAATAGGATAAAGATATGCATGCATTCATCATATTACACAGATATTATCGTGGTTCAACCCCTCCTAGGATACGTCCACAAACATTTGGCTCTCGGCTCTTTTATTATGGTAGTTTTGCATCTACAATGTCGCGCACTTACAATTCTCCTCAGATGGGTAATATTTATATGAGGTGAACTAGACCACACCAGGCTCCTCATCCTGCGATCTAATCCTCAAGATCTACCTTCTCTCCCCTCCTCTAGCTCAACAGCTTACAAAATATTTCATACAAAAACATTACATATCGCATCAACTCATACATATCTACAATAATGCAAAGCCAACTACTAACTAAATCGAAACAACTACCAAATCCATCAAAAATACAGAACTCGTCCACAATACCTCAGTATCGGTATTTATACATCTTCGGATCTTTAGCCCTTACAATTCATTACAAAAACCCTAACCCTACCGACGTTAGGTCTTCCTCCCATGTGCACGTGTTGTTCCTCCATCCAGCTATCGCTTTCCTTGTGAACGCTTTCTTGCATGCACGCATGTTGCATTTCCTTCCAGCTATTGCTTCACTTTCTGCACACTTTCTTTCCCCATGATCATCCTTCTTTCCACTTCAACATGCTGCCAATAGCATGTAGGATTGTTTAAATATATATATAATATGTTGTAGACTAGGAATATTCTATTGTTATATATGAATATTAAAGTTGCTAATGATGGTTGTTGTGTCAGGAAAGAAGACGTTATTGCATGACTAAAAGTATTGATGTTGTTGCATATGGAATTCATCCATATGAAGGAAAAAACATGAAGATGAAATGTTGAATAAGAGGTTGGTGAAGGGAGCATGGGAGCTTCTACCAATACCATATAATCAGGTAGCATCAAATACATTAAAATACAATTATGCATGCATGAATTTGATGCACTTATGCTACATGAATGTTGAAGGGAATTTAGGTAAGAATTCCCTCAGTCGGATTTTAATATCTAAAGGGATATTATTGTGTATGATTGAATGCATTAAAAGGAATGATATAACACGAGGTATGGTAAAGTATGAAGGATTGGGATAATTATAAAATTTGTTTAGCTTTTGAACGCATTCATATGACATAATAGCATGTCGAGATTGTATTGGTTATGAGGTAATAACTAGAGAAAATAAATGGATATAATCACGTTATAGGAATTAATACCAACAAAGTTATCCATGTGTGAGGCCATGACATGGTTGGATATGGAAAGGATATAGTGTCACACAAGTATCCAATGGAATTCCTACCTATAATTTATGTTTGGACTGCAACCTTTTTTCCAACATTGAAGAACATCAAAGGAATTATATTATTGGTGTTGTGTTTGGGTTGAAAAGGAAGGCATTCAAATGGTTGAGAAAGTAATGGGAAGGATATGGATAATGTGTCAAGGAATTGGCCAGACTGTTATCACCGGAATTTCATCTGCAAATGGTTACAGGAATCCAGCATCTTCAAAACACCCATTAGTTCACTCATGGACCAAAAATGCATTTCCAAAAGGTCCAAAACTATACAACCAGTTATAAAATCAGCATGTGCTAAGACTACATAGGGAGCGCACACACATGTGCCATCCATAAACGCAATAAAATCACACATACGCATGATGCGCGACTGTGGACGCAAAAACCTGTGCACCCCTCAGAACGGCGCATTTATGATATTGGTCGGCCTCCCACCCACTTCTGGTTCAGCTTCCAAGTCGATTTGACACCCAAATCTCGGTTGAATCTGACTGGGGGTTGGTCAAAGACCTAAGGGTTCCCTAAAGGCCCCCTTGTTCACACTAAGAACAAGTCACATAATACCTCAAAGTTATGCTATAAAAGGAGACCATGGGTGCACTATTTTTTCAAGGAATTCATTTGTATGTTTATGCTTCTTATATTCTCTTGGAGAACCCTCTTTTCTCATCAAGAGTATACAAGCACCATTTCATTTATCCATTCATATCACCCCTTGAGTGAATGTGCTTTGGATTCTCTTCACCATTTCATTCTAGTTTGTTACTTGTAAGAAGAGCTCAATATTTGGGGGTCCAAGAGCCCTCCCTTGGAGGAAGAGGGGACCCATATATATCTCTTTCTCTTTGGTGTTTTCCCGCTAATACAATCCTATCCATTGGTGGCATGAGTGTTGTTTATTTTCAATTTTAATGTTCTTATGCACTCTAGTTTAGTTTCTTTTATTGTTCTTAGCTTAGTTCTTTGTTTATTATTTATGCTTGATATTTCTAACTCTTTCCTTTACTGTTGTCTTGCCTAGCTAACCCAACTGGGCTTGTAAGCATACTTATTTTTCTCATTTAGGTGACAAAAGGGGTGCAACAGATTGGCAATCATACTGGGGAAAGGTATCAATTTCCTCCCCCATTTGGGTTATTTTAGCTCTTCCTTTTGTTTATTTAACTTGCAGGAACCATAACCGTCCCAAGCTGACCTACAGAAAGCCAAACTCAAAGCTGAGTTGAGAGAATTTCATCCGAAATTTTCTTCCTGGTCATGTAACAGAAGTACGCGGGTTTTTTGACCCACGGGCATGTCTTCAGCGCACATACGCCCAACCCACTGTTTTTCTCAGCGCATTCTACGCACCTGCACCGAAGGGTTATCTTTTAGTTGTGCATTGGTGCCACATGCGCCTCTGTCTACTCTGTGACCCGTGCATCTGCTCAGAAATTCACACATTGTAAGGGTTTTTGTGATTTTTGGAGGGCCCAACCTTCTTAAGCTTGATTCCATGCAAATTGTAATATTCACCACACTTAGATACCCTCTCCATATGAAGGGATTAGTCAAAACATAGGCACTTATGGGGTTAAAATCACTATTTTTCCTCTTTTTCTTTCATGTTGCCACATGGATGGCTTGCTTGGATTAAAGTTTAAGTTGGAATCATTTTATATCACATATAAAACTTGCATTGGGACCAGAAATTGGATATCAATTGTTGAGTATGCTCTTCTCTCACGCCCCAAAGCGATCTTGAGAATCAGAAAGAGATTGAGGGAAGATTTCATCTCCCTTAAAAAGAAAAAATCTTTAGGAGAGGAAAACAACCCCCTCAGGACTCGTCTTAGTTCATTTTTCAAAACACATCCTAAGATTGTAAGGGCCCATACATGCCCACATGCTACAAAGATAGGATAGTGTTGAAAATTTACTTTCTTAGATTAAATCACTAGGGAAGTTTAAAGGTTTTGTAACGGGCCCATACATGCCCACATGTGCACAATCTAGGATAGTTTTGAAGCTTTCTTAGATTAAATCACACTAGGGAGTTAAAAGGATTAGTAAAGGACCAACATGTCCACATGCTAGTTTCCTAGGGACTTTAAAATTCTGCAAGGTTGTACCATTAGCATTTAGTAATTAGGTAATCAAGACTTGTAAGGACCACACAAAGTCCACATGCAGTAAGGTGACACCTAATTTATTAAAAATTTGGCACACTTTCACTTGTTCACACACAAAGTCACTACTCACTCACATAGTTTTCATATCGAAACATGGAGGTTGAAGTAAGTTTCCTCCAAAGGGATTCTGAAACACTCCACCCCTTTTCTTGATGAAACTATCCACTCCCACTTAATTTCAACGAGATTGGCCCACACCCCCAATCTCTCAAACAACCACATCTAAAAAAATTCTAAAAACTCACTAAGTTTCCTCCACAGGAGGTGCCAAAAGAAAGTTTTTAGTCTAGGTAGGATCTTGAGGATAGGCATCCAAATAACTCCTCGTTATCTGGTTCTCACATCTCCAAATAGTAGAAGTTGTCAAATAGGGAACTTTAAAATCCTCCAAGTCAAGTGTTCCTAACAACATAAGGTAGGGAGATACCCATGAAGGGTCGAAAGTCGAGGTCCAGTTGTTTTGTGCATCCCCCCTTGAGGCACCCACCTCTTGGATGGGATCTAGCCCGTGACCCATTTTTTAGGCCGAAAATCAGAATGTTGCACTTTGACCAAGGTACCTAGTGACCAAATTTTAGGACATCTACCCAGGTGGAAATTGTGGGCTGCAATTGCACCTTGATCGGATTTTGTGTGGCTATTGGGAAATATCGCTAGATCTTTTGGGATATGCACCCTCTACCCCTCATTATAACTAATTACTTCATCCTTCACTAGTTCCTCTTCTGGTGGCTTCAGACCCCACTGTTGATTGCTATTGGAAGGTCCAGTGTTATTTGAGAGGAAGGACGTTATGTCTTTTAGGACATGATCATTTGTTTTCCTTTGTTCTCCCACCTGGACAAAAACCACCTACCCACATATATGCTTCTGTATCAATTTATTTATGTATGATGCTCTTGTGATTACATGCAATTGTGAATTATATTGTGAAGGTCCAAAAATTATAAAGGCTCTTGTTCATTTATTTGCTCTCATCACCATCCGCAGACATCCACTTTGCTAGTCGGACATCATACGGGACCCACAAAATCCCCATCATTCCAGACACTTGCTAAATATCCCTCCCATTCTAGGGGGAGTTCCTAGTCTTGCCAACTCATCGGATCCACCTTCTCACACTCCGGTGAGTGCTACTGTCTTAGGATCCACTTTGCTCGATTCCACTTTACTTGGGTCCACTTCCCAAGATCAACCATTCATCCACTTTCCTGTATAAGGAATCGGGGGGCACACTTCTTCCCCAAGAGGAAGCACAACCCCACCTAGCCCCCCCTCATGGGTCAGGGACACACATCACTCACACCATGGCTGGGACAAACCCTCTTTCAGGGTCAGGCACACAAAACATTCCCACCATGGCTAGAGATAATCCTCCACTACCACCTCAGATGCCATACTTGTCTTCCCTCAACATATCAGATATGACTAAGCTCACCAATGATCCTATTTTTCACAACCCCACATGGCCCATAATGCCTACCAAACTGCCTTCAGACATCCCCAAGTTTGAAGGAAAGGACAGAGACGATCCCGCCAACCATATCATGACCTTTCACTTATGGTGCTCTTCAAACAACATCATGGACGACTCCGTCTGATTGAGGTTATTTCAACACACACTCACTGGCCCATCAGCCAAATGGTATGTAGAAGAAACATCAGGGTCCCATACGACCTTTGAATCTTTGGCCAAAGCATTTTTGACCTTTTTTCAACTCCCAATCCATCATGACAACGATCTCGAATTACTCTCAGAGTTTAAACAAAATTATGCCATGTACATCACCAACCACATTCACGAATGGCGTCGACGACGTAGTCTCTACAAAGCTAAAGCCACCCCGTAGCAATGGATTAACTAGTTTCTCAAATCACTTGTTTCCATCCTTGCAAAATATGTGACTACCACCTTCCCCCAATCAGAAGAAGAAGCCATCACCAAGGCCCAACAATTCGAACTCATTTATTCATAGTCAGGATATTTATATACAGTACTACATGACGCCCCAAAACCCGTGCCATTTGGCCAAGACAAACTTGGGATGTCTCACTCAGCGGATGGATTGATTGGTACCACTACACACCACAATTCACACCCACAACAACCACCTATGTATGGAACACCTCAATATCCACCAGCATATGGCAAACCCCCTTATTATCCTCCTCCCCCTTATCAACAACCATACCCCTTGACCTTTCCTCCACCCATCAGCGGACCACCGTCGACATCCACAGTATGCCCAGTGGCCCAACCAAGTTCTGGTACCCCCTCTATCTCTGCTTACACCCTAAGCACTAGTGAAAGCACCACACCTTCCTATACACCCTACGGATCATTACCATAGAATAATCTGTACTTTTCATTTCCTGGTCCTCCCCAACCCATTATTTCTCCACAAGGAAAACCACATGCTAGGGTTAATTTTGTTAAACCCTCTCTTGTTCAGCAATATCAAAATTTTGAATAGTTGAATATGGCTAATCCGGCCCATCATTCAAACAATGCCAGAAAGAAAGGAAAAAACTGAAATAATAACAATCCCAAACCAAGAGGACACCAAAACCACCCCCAACAGAACCAACCTACCGGGGGAAACCAAAATCAGGGGAACCAAAACCCCCAGGGGGGTAATAACAACAAATTCCAAGGGAAGAACACCAAAAATATTCAGACAAACTTCCCTTGTGCCCTTTGTGGCGAGTATGGTCATTATACTCACAATTTCCCTCAAATTGTTGATTTTAAATGGATGAAAAAATCTGAAAATGGACCACGTCCCCAGTACCGCCTGCTCCCCAGTAGGCCCCACAACAATATGTGCAACAACCCCCCCTAGCTGTGTTAAAAAACCCCATACCACACCAAGGTGTAATAAACACCCAACAGGATATGCATCCGACCCCACGACAGATGGGTTAGTATCCAAACCAAGGTACTCCTACCAATCGCACTATCCTCCTCACTAGTGAGGAGGAAGTCCTTCTACAAACATGTAGTCGTCAATACAGCGCACCCTCTGACCTTTCTCCCACTACCTCAGAAGCCACCCCAATCACAACTGGCCCACATTTGATGATCCCTCACCCTAATACCAACACCCCCCTCTGTATTCCTCACATCCCATTACGACGAAATGTCACCAACCCTCAGGCTAGGGTAGCCCACAATTATAGTCTGGTCGATGACTTGGCACAATCCCCTGCTGCCATGTCAGTCTTAGAAGTTCTTCAAACCTGTCCTACTCAACGGAAGTCATTACTTTCTACTATGGGGGCATTTGACCCTGCTGATACTCGACCCATCACCTTTGATCTCAATAGTGAGGAACCTTGTCTCCCTGCTTTGGTCACTTTCCAAATACCGGTTAAAATCCAGAACCTCACAATTCACTGATGCATTACTGATGAAGGTGCATCCACATGCATCATGTCCAAAACCGTCTGGTAGAAACTTGTCTCTCCTGAGCTCATAACATCCACCATTACTCTGAGGGCTTACGATGAACAACCCTCCTCTCCTGAGGGACTCTTCCAAAATGGCCTCGTTGAACTCGGAGGAAAAACTATCCTCATTGATATTGAATTTATCGACACTCCGCTCGACTACAACATCTTATTCGGACATAGCTACATGTATGCGATGAAGGTTGTGGCCTCTTCTATGTTTCGCACAATGATGTTCCCCCACAACGGGAGGATCGTCACTATTGACCAAGTGTCATATTACGAGCCCAACCCTTCCTCCAACATCGATAACATCTTACCTCTGGTTCACACTAATCCTGAGGCCTACCCACTCATCGAAATGGGTCCTAGAATTTTTAAGGATCCATCCTTTCTAGGGACATACCATGGAGCACCTCTTCTTATCCATCCCTCAGCACAAGTATGTGTCATCTCATCCAATGGAACAGAAATTGGAGATACCCTTCCTCCCACAGAGGCTTCATTATTATCTGACATCCCACTAGTCACAGAGCTCCTTCCTCAGGAATCCCTTGCAAACTCCCCAGTTACCCCTGTTCCTGAATATACCCTCCCCGAGGGCCACATTCTGGTTTGGGAGACAGTTCCCCAAGCCATCATCCAAATCCCCTTCTTTTACCCCCCACCGGGTGTACCCTTCCCAATATGGTGCTGAAAATCCCAGTATGGTATCTACATCCGCTTGAGATGGTCCCTCAACCATCCCTCCCTCCCCAAACAGAAGGCATCCCGATGTAGATTCCAATACTTACCCCCACCATCCCATCCACACCCCCACTAATTGGCACCCTTGCTATAGCTTGGGGTAGAGGGAAGAAGAAAGACCCCGCCACTTCACCACCACCACGAGTTCATCCTCCTTGTGCACTATGCGAGAAAGATGGACACCCTACTAATAAGTTCCCATCTCTCCCCGAGCTACACAATTTAATTCAATTCCCACAGGTACCGACGTTGCTCGTCACTTCCTCCAATGCTACCACTGTGACCACTAACACAGGTAGCAAAGGGTTGCGGACCAAATTCACATGTGCCATCTGTATCGAGTATGTCCATTAAACCCACCAATGCCCGGTGTTACCTCAATTTTGACAGACTCTAACGGTCGTCCGCCAGAGCTTCTAGCAAGAACCCCCTCCACCCGCATCATCTCACACATATGTCACTGACATCCACTATGTCACGACCTCGGTCAATGAATGTATGAGACGTTCTTTCTCTCTATGTGAATCACTTGATCATTTCTGACATATCAATGTCCTATGATCATTGAATACAGGCATCACCAAATGTCCCTTATTCAAAACCCTACACTCGTCCCTCTAGCAGAACCAATAAATACCCCTACCCCATCACTTGATGTGGTTCATATCTTCTCCCCGGAACCTGAGGCACTCCCTACTCCCCCATGGTTTCTGGATGATTTATATGAGGATTTGCCCCCAAATCCCCCCAATTCTCCAATCCATTTCCCCATGGAATTTCTATGCCCAACTACCATTTTCAACCCACAGTATCTTGATATTTGGTTCATGTCGAGCGAACCATCACAACCCCCTTGTGTCACCCTCCCCACCTCTTCACCACCCAACACCAACCACACGGTGACAATCACCAATGTTGTTCCCCTAGATCCACTATATTTTTTACAGTTCCACTGCGACGAAGACATCCTCGAGGAATTAACCACCCCCAATTGCCCATGGGATCTGCTCCATCACCGAGCACTCTTTCTCTCACAATATGCCTTTGCGCCTCTTAGCCAAAACTCCATATACACAATTGAAGCCAAAGATTTTATCCCATCGGGGCATATAGACTGGTTCAATCACCCTATCCCTACCCCCGACACTTTTGAGGAAGGTAATATGGCCAACATTTCCCCCACTGTAAAAATTGATATTTTCATCAAACCTGGCATCACAGAGGAGATCACTATCGATGTCGCATGCTCCCCTGAAGAACTCATCGCTTACAAATCTCTCTTCCAGGAATACCGGGACATTTTTGCCTAGTTATACACAGAGATGCCTAGCCTCGATCCCTCTATTGTCAAACATCATATAGACACATGGCCTGATATTACCCCCGTACGACAAAAGCAATGTCCATTACACCCATCCAAAGAAGTAGCCATCAAAGATGAGATTGACAAATTATGCGCTATAGGGTTCATATACCCCATCGCATATATGTCATGGGTCTCCAACCCCGTCCCGGTAAACAAAAAATAGGGCACTATTTCTGTTTGTACGTATTTTCACGATCTCAATCACGCTTGTCCCAAAGACTATTTTCCAACACCCTTCATTGACCAAATTATCGATGATTGTGTCGGCCACGAGGCTTTTTCCTTCATGGATGGCTTCTCTGGCTACAACCAAATTTAAATCCACCCAGTCGATCAATACAAAACCGCATTCACTACCCCTTGGAGTACCTTTGCATATCGTGTCATGCCTTTCAGCCTCAAGAATGCGGGAGCCACTTTCCAATGCACCATGACATACATTTTTCATGATCTGGCTCAAATCATTCTTGCCTACTTGGACGATCTCGCCGCTCGATCCAAAAAACGCACTCAACACCTAGATGACTTACACATTGTATTTCACACGTGTCGTCAGTACAATATCCAATTGAATCCCCTCAAGTGTGTATTATGGGTCACCATTGGACACCTCCTTGGGTTCATCGTCTCCCAACACGACATCACAATCGACCCACTCAAGGTCCAAGCCATCATGTAAATTCCCCCACCGTGGAATTTACGACAACTGCAGAGCCTACAAGGAAAAGCTAACTTTTTACGTTGCTTTGTCCCCGATTACGCCACTCAGGCACATGGTTTCCTTTGCCTCTTACGTCATGATATCCCATTCAAATGGGATGAACATGCCCAAAATGCTTTTGACGATCTCAAAGTGCCCCTCTCCAATGCCCCATTGATTATTCAACCCGACTATAACTGTGACTATATCCTCTACTTATCGGCTTCAACTGTCTCTGTAGTAGGAGTTCTTATCCAATTAGGGGATGACGACAAGGAGCATGTCATTTATTATGATAGTAAAAACCTTTCAGGGCCACCCTTGAAATACAATCACGAAGAGAAACTCGCCCTTGCAGTTGTCCTCGCAGTCCAGAAATTGCGCCATTACATCTTTCTTTGAACTACCAAAGTTGTCGTAGATTCCAACCCAATGCACTACTTGCTTAGTCGCCAGAAAATTAATGGAAAATTTGCCCGATGGATCTTCATCCTTCAGGAGTACGACCTCAAATTTTCCACACCCAAGAGCAAGAAATCCCTCGTACTTTCGGAACTCATTACGGAATTTCCTTCCGATACTACCAGTACCCCCTTCAATACCGACTTCCCATACGAACATCTCTTTTACATCCCCTCGGATAATCCTTGGTACGTCGATCTCCTCGTCTACCTCTGAACACAAAAGTTTGAAAAACACCTCTCCAAGGACGATCGTCGACGTATTCGGAACTAGGCCCCCCGATACCTTCTTATCGGTGATATCTTATATCGGCGGGGGGTTGACACCATACTTCGTTGATGACCATTGATGAAGCCGATAGAGTCTTGAATGACTGCCATAGCGGCGCATGCGGTAGTCACCTCTCTGGGATGTCCACTGCCCAGAAAATCATTCGAGTAGGCTATTTTTTTCCCTCATTGTTTCACGATTGCATCCACGTTGTAAAGTGATGTGACAAATGTCATATTTATTCCCACAAAGCATGAGCACCACCCGCTCTTCTACACCCAGTCATCACTACCGACCCCTTTTGCAAATGGGGCGTAGAATTCATGACTAGTAACCCTTCATCTAGCAATAGACACAAATACATCGTCATTGCAGTCGATTACTTCACCAAGTGGGTTGAAGCTATGCCTACCTTGAACAACACCGCTGACACTGCAACGCATTTTTTATTTAACCACGTCATCTCCCGCTTTGGAGTACCACTCCAACTAGTCTTTGATCACGAGAAACATTTTGAGAATGAGATTTTCTTTGAACTCTCATCCAAGTTAGGCTTCTATGACGAGTTTGCCTCACCATAATACCCTCAGTCAAATGGACACATAGAGGCCGTCAACAAAGTCCTCAAGACCATGTTTCAGTGCACGGTAAACAAACATAAGACCAATTGGCACCTTATGTTGTTTTCCGCACTGTTGGCTTATCGCACAGCAATTAAAACTGCCACTAGTTTCACACAATTTCATCTAGTCCATGGGGTCGAGGCCACTCTCCCCATCGAATGCGAAATCCCCACATTACGCACTACTATTGAGCTATTACCTGACACTGTTCCGATGGAGCATCATTTTCTAAACTTAGATTCACTGGATGAAGACCGTCGGTCTTGATTACAGCACAATGAGGCAACCAAAAAGTGATCGAAAGGCCACCTTTGATCGCCATTTCAACCTTCGATCATTCAGCGAAGGCGACCTCGTCCTTGCTTACGATATCGCTCATGATACTCTTGGCCATGGCAAATTTGAGTCACTATGGCATGGACCTTACATCATCCAACATTGCCTCACTAAAGGTGCCTACATCCTAGCCTCCCTCGAAGGCCACCCCCTCAAGGAACCTGTCAACGGGTTGTACTTAAAGAAATTTTATGCCTGAGCATAGCCATGCTTCCCTAGGCTTTTTCTTTTTGTAGAGTTTTCAATCTTCTTTTTTTCTCAGTATCATGCGTCTAATCCATCATTTTTGTTATTGACAAATGCCTCCTCCATCGACCTACCACATTGGTTACGCTGACGGAGCTAGCCAGTGGACACAGAATCTTGCTTCGGCTGCTTGGGCCCTCTATTCTCCCTCACATGAACTGCTCCACTCCAGCAACATATGTTTGGGCCTAGCAACCAATATCCAAGCCGAATACACCGCCATCCTTGGCCTCCTAGCCGAGGCCAGTCACCATCGTATACATCACCTTAGCGTCTTACTCGATTCTCAACTCGTTGTCCTTAAGCTCGACAATGTGTACCGTGTCTGCGATCCTTGCCTCTTCCGCAAATACCTACAAGTTAGAATTTTATCTCGACATTTTGATTCCATCACATTTACACATATTCCATGACAATTCAATCAAATAGTAGATAACATGGCTAACCTAGTGTTAGCTTGGCATTTATCACATCAAGATACCAATATGCATACATAAATCATCAAAAGTCTGTCACAGCATATATATTAGACATCATCAAAAAACACACCTAAACACCACAAAGATCCCAAAAGGTATATCCATCTTAAATATATATATTGGTCAAAAGTGCCATCATTGTTTACAAAACAAAGTACATAAAGTACAATACCCACAGGTAGGTGAACCAACTCACCCCTATAGATACAAAAGGTGCCACATCACCATATACAACATGGGCTCACCAGCCTATATAAACACAAAAATACATATATCAAGGCCCTCATGGCACCTCTAGAGCACCACCACCCAATCCTCTCTCAGGAGGAGGTGCCCCACCAGCTAGGGGTCCCTCGGGTCCTGGGGGAAGCCTGCCAGTCATCGTTTCCCCCGCTACCACTACTCTGTGGATCAACATCCGCAACTCTACCAGTAGGGCCACACACTACTCCAGAACTCCCTTGTCCTGGATGCACATCCACATGCCCTCAGGCACTCCCTGCAATACCGCCTCTAGTCGGCAGTGAAAATCCTCAAACTCCCCCCCGGCCCCCGTCGGAGGAGCATGTGATGGCCTTGCACCCGAGTCCTCATATAAATGTCTCCTGGTCACTCTCTCATCATCAACAGGCCTCGCCCCAGCATCATCTCGTCATCATCTCTCTCCTGGCCGCGACTCTCCCCACGGAGGTCTCACTGACCCCTGATGAACCAACACTCTAACCAACTCAACCTCGCTCCCGTGAGGTCCCACATATGCACACGGAACAAGCACATGATAGCATCAGCATCCACCCATACATAAAATACAATTCTATACTATCTAAAAGATCAAAACATCAAATCTAACATCATACCTATGTGGTCGAACACCTCCCCAGAAGGTAGCACCATCTCTGGATCACAGCCATGCATGCATGTGTAGCTGTGATTCGAACAGGTGCACACCCAATGCGCGCATGTTTTCCTCACTTAGGCACCCCCATGCATGACTATCCAAAATACATCCGCGCACTCATGTGTGGGAGTTCTTCGATCGCCCGCGCACTAGGGGGGCCACCCTCATAAATATCCATGTACGGTCACCCGTACAGCCCTGCCCAAAACATGAAACCTTAAGTCCTATGCAGAAGGATACGGAAACTAACCTGGCACTCATTGATCCTGAATCGGCTGGCTTGATCTTCCGGAATATCCAAATCTCCTTTGAAAACTCTTGCTCACTCACTATGATAGTAGGTACAAATGAGGTGGCATTGTGAGCCCTACAGCTATATATAGTCCCTTTTGTCAAACTTCCAGACTCAATTCTGGGAGCCCCGAACATCCATTTTTTTATTTGTCTTCAGCCATGAGATCAGGATCCTACCACCTACACAATCATGTTCCCTAGGCCACCATCCATCCTCGTCCCCCAGGGAGCCTTTTTTCTCATCCCACACTCAGGTACACATTCTTATATTCACACGTTATTGAATAACGGTTATATGTTCTTCATCTTCAGATATTGTTCACGTTGGGTATTAGGTTTTCATGTGTGCAAGTACTTGGTCATCATACGTCAGCACTACCCCTTCAGGTATATACTCGGCACTGGCATGTAATATTTCCCTCTGAATCTCAATTGCATCTCCAGTCACACCCTCTGACATTTGCCTTTAGGGTCCCTATATCCGACTCTGCAGTATTGTCACCTCCGCTGCATTTTGGTACTATCACCCGGTAGCACTCTCCCCCACATGAGTTTTCCCATTCATAGTCCCCCTTGGCACTTTGACACTCATGTTGTTTTCACCCTTTAGGGTCGAGAGTCCCAATAGTCTTACGCATTGTTGAGAATCAACCACATACTCCTTCTCCTCATTTTTCTAGCTGACCCACTGGACTGCCAGGTTAATTTATCATGGTTCTATTTTGACTGCACCCCCGCAGTATCATTAACCATCCATTTCATCCACAATCAATTTTCCCATCTGTAGATTTCTCTCCATTCATTTACCTTATACAGAAACCCACCTATGGGGCCCCCACACTCCACCCATTCTCCAAGCAACTTACACCCTCACAGGCCAAGCCATATTGCACTGGGGCACCCCTTTCTGTATCTGAACACTCATCCCAAATTATTCTTTATTCATTCGTAATTGTACAAATATTTGTTTCCATCATTTGCCCGCAAGAACATCCCCGCAAGAACGTGCCCGCAAGAACATCATTATGAGCCACGACCTTGGTGTATTTCACACTTAGAAATTGGGTTTATGTGCATTCAACGCAGGCATTCAATGCAGGAAGTTATAAGTTCTGAATGCACAGGAAATAATTATTATTATTTTTTTTTGTTTATTAATGATATTTTTATTTTTATTTTTCTGGTGTAGCGCGCGGCTCCTCCCCGTCGGTTCCTCCTCTCTCACACAGACTCAACAGAAGAATTTCCAAGTAAATGCATTTCTCTTCCAATCGTTGAGACGGACGAATGCATTGGATGATCGGCCGGGCAAAGGGAAGCTCATTCGTTCCTATCCCCATCCGAAAGGGCAGCCTACGCAGTGCACTGCTAATCAGTCATAGCTTGTGTTCGGAGCTATCTGTTGTCCATCGTTCCGAGCTAAGCAAAGCAGCTAAGCGATCAATCTCCCTCACTCAACCCTACCAAATCTGTCGAGGTTGCCATGCTTTGTTGGGAAGGAGAAGAACGAAGCGAGCGAAGCTGTTCTGTATGGTTTTTTTTTTTTACGGAAATAAATGCACGTTACCTAGGTTTTGGGCCAGAAACTTTTCTGTGAAAAAAAAAATATTTTAGGTTGCATTCTTCTTTTCGAAGAAGAATTGATGATATGTTTTATTTCTAGTGGTGGAAATTTTCTTCTTTTTTTTTTTTTTTTAACATTTTGTTTACCTTTGCTGATTCTCCTGAGCTCATTTTTTTTGTATTTGCAGGGCGAATCTGGAATCTTTTATACACGGCC